>WBNH01007663.1:0-19431 GCA_013401255.1 Urocolius indicus | reverse complement strand
TGCCCCGTGGGAGGGCCCATGCCGGAGCAGTTGGTGAGGAGCTGCGGCCCATGGGAAGGACCCAAGCTGGAGAAGTTCATGAGGGACTGTCTCCCGTGGGGAGGGACCCCACAGTGTAGCAGTGGGAAGTGTGAGGAGGCCTCCCCCTGAGAAGCAGCAGCGGCAAAGTCCATCTGTAATGAACTGACTGCAACCCCCATTCCTCATCCCCTGTGCTGCTGTTGGGGAAGGAAAAGGAGTCCCAGGAAGTGGAGGGGTGGGGGGAGGTGTTTTAAGACTATTTTATTTCTCATCTCCCTGCTTTTACTGTTTCTTTAATAAATCAAACCTTTTTCTCCTGAAGTTGAGTCTGTTTTGCCTGTGACGCTAATTGCCGAGTTTGATCTCTCCGTTCTTAACTCACAAGCAGTTTGTTATATTCCTCTCTCTCTCCCCTGTCTAGCTTAGGAGGGGGAGTAATATTATGACTAGGTGGAAATTCACCTAAATCACCACACATAGGTATCATAGATGATGGCTAAATAACCATCTAGGTATACAGGAAACCAGCGATTGTGTGTAAGATTGGATTATTAGGAACTATGCTTGAATTTCCACTTCTGCCATTCCTTTCTCTATGGAATATAGAATTAGCAACAGAAGAATAAGAGATTTTCAGACATTGGGTTTATTACTTATTTTTATTTTCACCGTTGCAGAAAGGAAAATAAATATGTATCATTATCCAACTGAGTTTCTACTAAGTCATCAGCATTACTAAAACTCCAATATGTAGATCATAATTTGTACAGGAGACTTGTTTGTGAACACAGCAAAAGAATAATAATTCAACTTGGGATGAAGAATAATTCAATTTGAATCCCTAATGCTTTTCTTTAATGTTTTTATGCCTGTATGAAGTTTATAAATATAATTTCTTTTATTTTTAAATAGATTTTCACGGTAAAAACAAATAAAGTTTTAATAATTCTTAAGACCTTAGTATAACTAACTTTGAAATGGCTCTATTTGAAAAAGTGGTAATTGTCATACATAAATAATCAGTCATGTTGCTAAATTTAAAAATAATTTGGCTGATGAAGAAGAAAAGTGTGTTCTTCTTGCATAGTTCATTCATTTTCCATAATAAATTAGTGCCCACATAAATTCAGTCTTCCAGACAAATGAATGTTTAGTTAAATGAGAATCTAGAACTTGCATATTAAAATAAATGCAACTGTGCTGATCTTAGCAACTGAATGAACAGATGCACATGCAGTAGTGTCTATTTAGCTGATAACATACCCTATAAGTTGTATGTAGTTAAAATACACTTTTTAGAAATGAGTGAGCATTTTTCAGTTCCAATTGCACAAGGTTAGAAATGTATGCATGAATTAAAAGACTTGATTTCTTTATTTACCTTAAACATTGCTTATACAAAACTTGTCATTTGTGAAACAGATAGTCCAAGATACTAATTTTTAAAAGGATAAACTAAAAAAGAACTTTTGCTACGTACATTTTACCATGAGCCTAAGACACACTAGCTTTGAGCGTCATTGCTGAGTCTCTTTAATCAGTGGAAAGAAAGAGCAGAACATAATTCAGTTCAAGCAACATCTAAATCATCCTCAGGCTGTCTGTCAATAAAAGGAACCTGGGATGCATAGTTGGGATGAATTTCCCAGTATTACGTTTTAAACTTCATTTGGCAACACTCTACAGTGTCATGTTACACAAGTCATCTTGTTAAGGTTTTGCAAAATTGGATATGCTGAGAATGTATAACAGGATTTTATGTTGTAACTCTGTAAACCTTAATAAATCTAACCTGTCTTTAGTGAGAAATAGTATTCTTCAGAGTATGTGCTGTTTGTATTATGTTTTCAACCCTTACATAACTCTTGTATTATCAAGTGCTGAGGAAATTACATCCCCAAGATTATCAAGACAGAACTTCACGGTTCTTGTTATAAGAGCATTTTCTCATAATTTGACTTTTTTTTCAAAAAGCTGTTACTTTCAACAACTTTCATTCTAATATCACAATGCAATCCACTATTGAAAGCCTCCACTTAACATTCAGGTATGCAATGTGTTCCTATTTTCTGGCTCCTGGATGTTCCTTCTCTGCAATACATTCAGGGCTTGTTCAAAGACAAATTCTTTGGGCAGGAAATCTATCTATAACAGTGTTGGAGAGAAAAACTGCTTAGCTCATGATGGTTTAAATCAAATGTGGTAAGCAGTTGATTGATTTATTAATGACAGATAATTAACCAACAATCAATGAACTGTATATTCATGATCAATTTCAACAATACAGAAGATAAACCACAATGCTGGACATACATTACATTGTAAGAAACCCTTACAAAATTTCAAAACAACCTTCTTTAACTAATCCCTAGAAATGTGAATTTCACACACTTGCAGTTGCCTGCATGCTCTGGCTTTGCCTGCAGCTTTATCTGCGCCCTGCACCAACAGTACCCTGGCTACATGCGGCTACCTGTGGCCTTCATTGGTGAGGGTGCTTTGCCAGCTCCAGTCAGAGTGCAATGACAGCAGGACAACTCCAACATTCTCACATTGCCATGATCTTTTTGCATTTCTTATCAAGTTTGTTTACTTATTTCCAAAATCTCTTGATAATCCATTGTTTAATTTTTAATAGCCATTGACATCTTGCTTTCTAGGACATTTGGCTATCAGGCTCTTGGATTGTGCAGAATAATCCATTCACATGGCATGCAATGCCATCACCACTCCCCCACTGCTGTTACCTAAGGCAAGGGGAACATGTACCCTGCATGAGTGCAATCTCACTTGCCTGTTATTGTCTTCTCTTGTTTCTATACCAGACTTCTGTTTCAATCATGCAAGGGAAAGAAGAGCCTAGAAAGTCACTGAGCTGCAAGGTGCAGGTGGATTTGTGGCAGGTCTCTGAAACTGGTGAAAGTGAGTGTGGGGGAAATCATAACTCTATAGTCAAGAAGCAGTAAGTAGTGATTTGGGTGCTACAAGATCTCTTACACTCACACAGGAGAAGCTCAAATGTCTGCTCAGTAAATGTTTTGACTTAAAGTCAGTCTCAAACATCTATGTATATATATGCATTCACTGATTTAAGAACAGAGTAGACTGCCAGGAATTATGCTGCTTATGTAGGATAGAGAATTCATTATAGTATACTTAACTTACAATTAATTTGCATTTGTTTTTATTTCCTTTCATTTCCATGTTCTTTATGCAATTCAACTGATTACCAATATTTGAAAAAATTGCAGAATTACTACATCTTGTGAAATAAATCATTCCTTTAAGTAATTTCGCTAATCAAATGTATTTACTCTTGAATGGGATTGGTATTTAATGTTATTTGTGCTTCAAGATGTGATAGGGCATTTTATTTTTTTTTCTTTGTCCATCATTATTTTTCTGTCAAATACTGAAACGTGCTATACATTGTGAAAGTAATTCGATGTAGCTCAAGAATAGAGCAATAAATACTTCACCAATGTTTTCTTTTAAATAATTAAAAAAAACCAAACTGAACTTGATGTAGTACACTTTTTCTTTATTAAGTGAGGATGGCATATTTGACAAGGGATTTGCACCCAATAAGAAATCAAATACTGTTTATTATACAGCTACTTATGTACACATTGAAATTTCAATACTTGTGTTTTCAAAGGGAATTTTTTTAATTAAAAGAAAAGTAGTAAATAGATGGGCAACTCTACTAGCTTTACTAAATTGAAACAGAATACTTGCACATTTACATACCTTTCAGTTTATGTGATTTACTTGTTTTGTTTTTAAAACCCCAATTAAATGACTTTAGAATAATTATATGTGATTAATATAAACCTCCTTATGTCTAAAATTAAAAATGTATACAATATTAATTAATATTCATCTAATCTAATTATGTTTTGAACTCTAAACTAAAAGTCTAAGAGGTTAATGACACTAAGAGCACTGAAGAGCAAGTAATGGGTCCATAGTTAACCATATTAGCAGAGTTATGTAAAAGCTTTTAATTTGACAGCGTTTTGAAAAGCAAATGCTTACAATCTGTATTTAACAGTCTTCTCCATTAAGAAACATTACAGTCTACTTGAATTTGTGGAAAGGATGTTCACTTCATCTCATCATGACCTAAATTGTGTTTTGTGTGTGTTGCAGTAGAACAATGGCAATTCCATGGAAATGATTGACAAATAACTTTTGTAAAACAACATTAGATTTTTTTTTGACATCAGTCAAATTTCAACAGGAGATTAAATCATAGTGACAAAAAGAGAGTAAGAGCTTGCATTCCACATTCTCAAATTCTCTTGATTTCTGAAAGGTTGTTTGTATTATTTTCTACAGTACCCCTGATCTGTAAAAAAATCGCTCATAAATTTTCTTTAAAGATTTGTTTGGAAAAAATAACACTTAGATTTTAATAAAAAGAATGATCCAATTTTCATTATAGAATGCATTTCAAAAGATAATTTATTATTCTGTCCTTAGAAGCTATGAGGTTTCTTGTAATTCTAATCTCTGTGATGTTTTACTCTGAGCTTTGGAAAGATCTTTCCAAGTGGAAATGATCAATGCCTTCAGAATTTTTATGTCATTAACTCTGTCATATAAGAGCAGAAGTATATGTATGAAGCCAATAAAAGTTCAGGCACCTAAAGTATGATACAGCACAGCTAAGGAGAGCAGGCTCAGTTTACCTTCCTGCTGAACTTCTACCTGGTTATGGAGCTAACCCATCCACTTTGCCTCTCCACTCCTGTACACCTCAAAACCCATGCAGGTTCTGGATGCTGTCCAATCTAGAAGACAAAAGTGAATGAGTAATCGTTTTTCTGAGGAAGTGCAATGGGGCCTCCTTCACTACCTAAACACACACTAGGGGGCAAAATTTGCCATTTCCACAGGCTATCTGAATGCCCTATCTAATTTACTGTGTTTGTCTTAGCTGAAGTAACCCTTAACGAGCCTCACTTTTGGCCTGAAACTTCCAGAGTTGTGACTGTTTCCTTATGTGACACATAAAGGGATATGCTGTGAAAACGCTGGATAACAATTGTGTATTTAAACTGCATTGATTATTGTTTTAATTCAGAAGATAAATGCCTGAGTTCACAAGAGGTTAGTTTTCAGGAATTGTTCCTCCAGTTCATTTCCCTTTCTAGAATAACCCATACACTTATCTCATTTCATAGAATAATCTGTATCTTGATTTAACATTCATCATAGAAGAATTTCAAAGGTAGAATCTTTCAGGTATCAATTTACAAAGGTGGAAAAGGGAAATCACTGTCCTATATTAGTTCTACTTGATAGGTTTCAAATTCCTGTAATACTATCAGTGCTGATAAACTTAAGCAATCCCGGCAACAAGAGACTGTTTAGCTTGGAATTCATGTCCATTGTTTATTCTTTTGGTTGAAAAATAAAATTGATATACATTTCTTAGCCTTTGTCTCCACAGCTGAGATACAGATGGGCTATACATCTCTTCAGGGAGTGTTCTTTTTATCAAAAAAATATTAAAAATCATGATACTTTTATTTAATTCCCTATGGGCATTTGATAGAGGTTTATAAAAGAAACCAATCTATTTAATATAGCTTTGCAATTGGTTAGCATTATTAGTAGAAGTGTTTCAAATAGCTTGATTTTAAATAAGGTGATAACTGTGTTTATTTAAAAAATGGAATATCTTGTAACTCAGCTGAGCTGCTTGTTTGCAAAGATTAAAAAAATCAGTATGCTGCACTTACACTTATAAACCAGAATAGGTGTTGTGAGACAATAAAACTTTATTTTCACTCTGAAGGCATTTTGACTGATCCTTGCACCAAGAGAGTGCATTCATGATGCTTGAGGTGTTCGTTTGTTACTGCTACAGTTTGTGTGAATGTCAGCAAAGGATTTGCCTTATATATGCATGAGGTAAATGTGATATGAGCAGACTGATCTATGTTTGTGGAAATTTAATTCTTCTTCACACTTTTCTCAAAGTTCCTTTTTAGTATATCTTTATTTATTAAGTTAAAATATGTAATTAAAGGTTATCTTCATTTTTTTACTTCCCCTAATTTCAAAGCCACGAATACAAACAGAAGTTTCAGAGAATCTCCAGAGGTATCTCCAGAGGATGACACAATGCAAACTTTCACTTTCAATGACTACATGAAGATGTAAATCTAATTTAGGTACTGTATGTGCCTTATCAATATTCCTGATTTTGCTTAGATCTAGAGACATCTTACTATTCAGTAACATGAGGGAAAATCATAGTGCTTCTTGGTGATGTGTATGTCAGTTTGTCTCTGTTATTAATTATGACAGTCTTTGAGAAATATTTTTTTTTTTGTAAATGTATTTAATTTAGAACATCTGGCTCGAACTTTTTGAGTAGTAGGTAGTTGTTTTCCCTGAAAATTAGAGTTGGGTTTTTCTTTTTATGTCAAATGCGAAAATTCAGCTAAGGCTAGACACTAAACTTGCACAGTCTGCTTAGAAAATTCCACTCTACAAAAATGCCATTGATTCTTTACTGGACAGAAGCACTACTTTTGGAACATTTAACCTTTATAATAAGAATGCGACCTGAGACGACTACAGTAGGAATCATTCTGCTGCATATATTTTAAATATTGATAAATGGATGTCTACATTGAGCTCCCTGCAGCTATCAACAATATTTGCTTTAATGAAGTTGCCAACTGGACAGCTTCAAAGCAGCTGAATATCAACAGTAGGCATGAGATCACTGCAGTGAATTTCAAAAGAGATTCACAGCAGGAGTCTATTGATACCCTATGTCTCAACCCACTCTCTACCACACTAGAGGTGATTGTTCGACAAGGACACTCTCCTGCACTGCAGATTCACATGTGCACTGAGAGGATGAATTCATCTTGATATTTCCTACAGGAATCATGTGAGAAACTAATCTTATAAAACTAAAGAATGCTAATAATAATTTTAAAAAGACCCTAGGATTACATGCAATTGTAATACAAGGTAGGAGTAGTAACCAATCCATGATGAATATATATTATCTTATAAGCATTTTGTAGAGAATTATATCCATCTTGTGAGTTATAAATGAGAAATCTGTCACTGCAGAGTATTTTCCATGTATATATATATATATATATATATATATAAAACAGGTATTTCTTTAAAATACCTTTGTACATCTGTATTAAGATGGGACTTGTTCAGTGGCATTCCCATAGAAATCATTATCCATGTGTCATCCATATGTTCAAAACATTTTGTGCATTTTATTTTGAGAGGGAGTCTCTCTCAAAAATGTGATCCTCCAATAGACGTTTGAATTGGTCCCACTTCTACTTTTCTTTTTCAAGGTTATGATTTCATAACCTATAGAGGTAGGTTTTTCCAAGCACTACTTTCTATAAGAAGGATCATACAGAGCTAAAAAGAGACTAAAAATCAACATAGCTCAAGAAGAAAATCCAGTTCTTAGTTCAGAGGAATATATTAGAAGCAATATAATATATCATGCTGTCATTAAGAACAGTTTCTTCAGAGGCATTAAAAAAGCTAAAATATCTTGAATAGTTTCTAATTGGACACAAGAGGAAATCTCCCCCGGTAGATTTATTGGAAACTGTTTAAAGTTTTCTGGACAGGTTGCTGGGCTATCTTGTGTAGACCATGCCTTTGCCAATAAAGTTTGGAGCAAATTATTCTTGACATTCCTTTCCACCTTGTATTCTATGATTTTGTGAAAATATTATGGACCATAGATAGCTCAGTAATGTTTCATTTCTGTGCTGAATTCATTAATAACTTGGAGACTCTATAAGAATTTAATAACCAGAGTTTTAAATCATTACATCTTGAAATCATCAAGAATGCCTTATTGGACAATTATGACAAAAACTCCAAAAGTTCTTGCTATTGTAATTATCTTGCCGGATGTAAATAATTCATAAGATGGAAAATAAATTCTACCTTATACAAGTATTTTCTGTTGCTTTCAGAAAATAAATAAGAGCCACTATGTTAAGTAGAACTAACGAGTGGGATTTATCTCTTTTCCTGATTTATGCTAATATGAGTGTATTTGTAGTTTGAATTAGACTGCCTAATGCTGTTTTTGCCAGGATTAGAGTTTCTCAAAGGCTTTGCATTCTCACATGGTTACCACTTCCACTCAGCTATTTCCCCGCCAGTAGTCTTAGCCTGCATGTTAACACTAATTGCAGAACACTAAATAGTTCGTTTTAATCTTTAATAAGTTTAGGTCTTTTCAAATTGATTCTTGGAGTGTGAAATCTCTGTTGTCATTGCAGTTTAGAACAGGAATATGAAATGAAGCTTTTGCCATTGTTTTAGAAGATGATTCAGCAACTATTGTTATCAGAAAGCATAATGACCTTTCCTTGACTTTAATCACAATTAATACTCATAATTACAAATTTCCTTTATCAGTGTGTATCAGTGTTGACACTGACTGATCTTGGCAAACACTAAGAGCAGACAAAGTCCACTGTAGTTTTGTGAATGTCAATGTATGACATCACCATGGGGAGTTGGTATCTTTCTAAGCTGATAGAATGGAGGTTGTAATTAGAAATGAATGACAAGGTGCTTTTCCTCCTTGATGAGAAAAGGTTTTTGTGTCAAAATATCTCACTGCAGGAACAATTTTTCTTTAAGCATTTCTTGTTCTGAACACGTTTTGCATAATAATAGTTGTAGGAGGAGGACACAATTATTGCATTGTGTTGCTAAGTGACAAAATGGTAGCTCTTCTGCATTTGCAGCTAACAAATGTTTTAATGCTATCATATTGTGATGTTGACAGATACCATCCAGAGTAAGACTTAATATATTTACTGTTTGAAAAAGAAGAAAATCAAGAATATTAACATTTTTGAGTCTTTATATTGAGAGAATTTTAATATTACTTGACAAAACAACTAGCTCATAAATGTGTTTTAAGGATTTAATCACATGACACAAAAACAGTTTTAGGAAGATAAGTGATCAAAATTTTGTTCTCATGATATCTTAAATGGCAGAACACCTGCCTGATAGTTAGAGGAAGTGTTGTCAAAGGCCATCTGAATTTAGAATTATTTTTCTAATAAATGTAGTTGTAGTTCTTATAATAAAATATATTTATTTAAATAGAATGATTGTGTTATTTTAAATTAAATATTATTTTTGAAGAACTACAGAAATACTAGAGAATGGCTTATGATTTTTTCAGAGAAGTATATAATCTCCAGGAAGGCATAATCTGAAAGTATGGCATATAGGAAGTTAATATTATTTTTTTTAAGAATTTTTATTAAACTCTGTAGGTTTACCAGGCAACTTGATCAATTTGCCAAAGCTTAGAGAAACTTTTCATTCTTCATAGCAAGTTTATCTGTTGAAAATGAGACAACATATAAATCTCAGCTTCATCAGCCTTGAGGTTTGTACTATTTTCTCCAACCATTTACTAAATATGTGTGATTATATGAATGTACAGATGGCAGATTTCTTTGCTAGTCCTTCCCTGTCTACTTCAGTTCTTTACAAATCCCAAAAACATGAACACAAATTCCAGTTCAAGGTATAACATCTGTGCAGTTCAGGGAAGCTTTCCTTGTATTGAGAAGCTGATGAATTTGACTCTCAAATTGACTGTTCAAAAAGCAAAAATTGAGAAAATATGCACAAAGCAAGACAAGAGATATTTGTAAATATTTATGTCTGGTTACAGGGCAAGACTGTTTATGGGCACAAATACACATAATTTACTAGATCTATTGAAGCAGGAAGAAATGGCTGGTTCCTCCCTCCCTCTTGACATTTCTTTAGTCTGCTGCCAGTAGGATTTTTTTACATTATCTTGTATTAAAAAGTGTGAAGTTGCAATCTCTGGAACCATTTTCTAGATGATTGTCATTTACTTGCTTTTTTTTTTTTCTTGGCTAGACTCTGAGCTTCATTCTCTTTTCATCTGAAAAGGTGACAATTTCAGAGAAATCCATGGAAGTTAATGGCACTATATCAATGTACAGTTGAGATAATCATTTTTAAATCAAGGTATATTCTGTGTAGATCTTTGCTGAAGAGATACAATTTAATTTTCAATTATTTGATTATTCTCTTTCACTGATGGAATTTAAATAAAGACTTTAATGTGTATTTATAAAGCATAACTACATTAATGCAGTATTTACAATTCTAACAT
This sequence comes from Urocolius indicus, assembly GCA_013401255.1. Lineage (NCBI taxonomy): Eukaryota > Metazoa > Chordata > Aves > Coliiformes > Coliidae > Urocolius > Urocolius indicus. The sequence goes on along the minus strand of WBNH01007663.1, from coordinate 9,209 downwards.
GCTTTTTAAAGATTTTATTACCTTTATTACCTACAGAAAAATGGGGTGGATCGTTATGATCTAGTCTTAAAATCTGAAACATTATTAAAAAATCCCATAAATTATTTTTAAAACTCTATATTGTGTTAAGTATTCAGCTGAAATTAATAGCTAGAATTGAAAAAAATATTTGAACTTGTTTTGTCTGTGCAAGTAATATCTGTCTGGAAGCCACAAGAAAGTTTTTGAATAGTTGCTATCACCATTCTGACCCTTTTTAACAGATGGTTGAAATGACCAAATTAAAGATAGAGAAAAGTATGCAAAAAAAAAAAGAGAGAAAGTAATGTGAAAATGAAGAGGAGGTCACTTCATAGCATGGAGTCTTTGCCTCACTTACCAGATGGACAGAGATGAAAGGTACTGGCTCTGTACACTCACCTTGCTTTTGCATTAGAATGCTTGCCAAAAACATTACAAAGCTCATTGTCAGTACCCCATGGTCCTTCTCTCTACTCTCCTTTTAAGTGTTTTTAGAAGTGCTAAAAGTCCAACCGTTGCTTTAGACTCCAGAAGATTTTTTTTTTGTCCCTTGTTGAGCCAAAACATTTTTTTTTATCATTTTTTTTTCATCTTCCTCAAACCATTGGAGCAGACAAAATTAATTTGAGGAGTTGAGCAATGAATTTTCATGTTTAAGAGTTTACAGGATTTTTTAGCTTACTTAGTTTTATCCTCCTTGTATATAGGCAAAGATAGACATATGTTAAAACGTACAGAAAAGACATTCTGCAGCCATTGCATTAGATGTACTAGGAAATAAATTAAAAAACTGGAGTACACCATTTCAAATCAGTTGGATGCCTCTTTTATTGCCTATGCTAAAGAAAATTAGATAAGATTTCTCTGTGTCTGTACTTTTGCAGATCTTGGCAAAACTAGCACTGAAAAACAATGTAAGTTTCAGCTTCTCTAGAATTCTTCCTTGCTTTGTTGCAAAATTGGATTATTTATTTTGTATTTATAATACATATAAGTTGAAAACAATGCTTATTGCCCCAGAAACAAAACACAGACATTTGAATTTCATATTAGTGTCAATCAATGACTCTGCTTGTGCAAAATTTCAAATAACAGGTTTGTATTTCAATGCTTCTATTTTTATATCTGAGCTACTACTTGGTGCAGTTTGGTAGATTAATTGTTTTTTTTTCCCTAAATTAGAACTTAAGGGTTTAGTCCCAAAGGCAAACAAAAAGATTTATTGTTCCAAATAATACATACTCTCTAATGTTGACTCCACTCAGACTATAAGGATGATAAGTCAGGAGACCAGCATTACTGAGAACGAGCCTCTTGGTCAAACTGAAACACAAGTGGGAAATGTGTAGGCTGAAGCAGGGACATATATCCTGGGAGAAACATAAGAATATTGCCCAGAAGTATAGGGACAAGCCAGGGCACAGTTGAAGCTAAATTCAGGGCATAGAGAAATGTTAAGAAAGGCATCTACATTTAGCTTTAGTCAGAAAAGGAAAACAAAGTAAAAGATACCCCTGTTGTTAAACAAGAAGCCGCAACTGTTGACAGCAATTTGATGCAGGCTGAGATGCTTGACTTTTATACCTTATCTGAGGATCTAAGAGGCTGACTTTTTTTTTTTTCCAGTTTTCTTAGCACCTTCACAGAATTTTAATTCAGAGCAGATCTCCCACTGATTTCAGTTTTGACTGTCAACACTTAGGTCTTCAGCAAATTGAACTTTGGCTGTCTATAATATATATAATCCTGTCTATTTTCAGTACATGGTCCCTAAATGAGGTACTAATCCTGTGGGTAATACCTACATGTTCATATCAGTAAAAACTGTATCAGAATGGTAACATATGTCAGGGTGATTTCAGGTTACATATAGTCTGGCACATTCAATCTTTTTCAGATTTTTCTTTCTAGACTGCCATACATTTTTATTTGATTTGCAGGTTTTTTTTTTGTTTGTTTGTTTGTTTTTTGGACACTAATTACCTGTTAATTTCCTACTCATCTTCAGACTAGGATTTTCATAAGTACATTACCAACGGATGTGTGCAAGTGATAGACACTGGAAAGTGGTCATTACTTTTGTGCTTACCTCTAGGGAAACTCTGTAGTTTGCTCTGGTTTCAGGAGGCCACAAGAATTTTTTTCTTTTTCCTATTTCTGCTGCTTGTGTTTGCCCCTTTGCTGCATCCTGTGTTATTTTTTTTTTTTCCTTTTTCCTGTTCTTTCCATATTGCAGAAAGATGTTTCTTTTTTTTTTCTTAATGGCTGTAGAAAAATACAGTGGTCTTCCTTATGTGTTTTGTGCCAAGTTACATTATGGTCCTTAGCCCGGGAAGAAGTATTTGGAGAAAAAAAATCTTGCTCTCTTCACAAAGACAAGATTCAATACTAGCAGTCAATATAGGCTTTGTTAAGTGAAACATGCTGAGTCCCCAGAGCATGTAGCTACTGAGACCTTACAGATCTGACCATGTCTGAAATGATAATATAGAGATTTATAAAAGTTAAAGTTTAGAGATATTTCAGAAGAATGAGAAAGGAGCACCTATGGCATCTGGATAACACATTAATTGAAACTGAAGTCCTACATAAATGAGATAGATGTGATAGTGTTTCTGATTGGTGTAATTGTAACAGCTTGAGTTTTAGCACAAACAGGATAATATTTTTTTCTATTTTCAGCAATAATATGTTATAAATTATTTAGGATAAACTTTCAAAAAACAACAAAAAGGACATAACAACATCACAAGCCTGTAAAACTGAGGCCTGGATGGTCAAACACTAAGAGCAACTGCAACAGAAGAGTGTTTATTCAAAGTAATCAACTCCTTTAATAGTAAGTGGCACATGATCCACCTTTACTTCAATTCCAATTATCATAAGAGTAAATAATTTCTTCTGAAATTAATTTTATTTATTAGAAAATTTAAGTATTTTCATACAAAAATAATATTTAAGAAAAGAATTATGCTTGCTTTTTGTCTTTCAATGGCTCAGTCAATAGAGATGTCAAATTTAATTTACATCATTGTTCATGTGCCACCTGAGGGTAGGAGAATTCATTCAAAAAAATCAGAGACCTGGTGTAGGTGAAGGTTATTCCATGATACCAAATAAACAGAAAATCGTGCTTCAAAGATATAAAGTAAGACACACTTTTTTTTTTTTTTTTTAATTTTGAAAAATTCAGAGAGAGAGAAAGATTGCACTGATAGTGAAATGTTGAGGAAGTGATTGCCATCTGAGTTATAAAGGATAGCTCTGGCAGAGACATTGTGTGCACTTTGGATGACTACATATTTGAGGTTTAATTTTTGGGATGCAGAGCCCAAGAGCCCTATATTGATTGTCTTGGACTACCATTACTGCTATAAAACAACATAATTCAAATGTTTCTTATAAAGTGAATTGATGTTAATATTAAACTTCATTTAAGTTTTGATGCATTACAGGATACGCAACTTTGGTGTTTTGTGATGATGGTGGCTTGACCTTTTGAAAGTGAAGGTATGGTTTTAAGTCTTGAAGAGATCCATTGCAAAGGAAATACTGGGGAAAGGAGTATTTGCTATACTATCTATCTGGTCATTGATAGAGGAATTTAGTGCATTTTAGCAAGTACTAGTTCACTTTTGCACACATGAATTCAAAGCCTGTTATCTTCTCATTGTTCAAAAAATACTAAGGGAACCATTTGCAGAATTTTGTTGAATTAAGGACCAGGAGAAATCATTACATTCTCTAGACTCTATATTAAAGTTTCACTTTGATATTCCTATGTGAAAACCAATGTTTAGTTAGAATAAAATATTTTTGTCCATATATATGTTCTCAGAGATGGATCAAAACAAATGTACAGCTTTACCCAACCAGCATACTACTCCTTAGTATTTGGTAACACACAGAGACAAATTAGAAAAAAAACCCAAAAACCTACTTTTGAAAGAAATATATATATATTTTTTTTACAGCTGAAGTAATGAAAATTGCTGTTTTTCCGATTTATGTTATGAATAACTCTGTTTTTAAGGACATAAAATATAACAGAAATATTTTTTTCCTGCAATATAATTTCAGGTTTTAGTCCCAAAGACAAACATATAGAAACATCCAGATTTTACATGACTTTGTAGCTAATAATAAGATAAATGTTAAAGTGCTTATAGCTTGTAACTGTAATGTACTTCAGAATTTTCAAATGTGAGATGAAAAGACATGATTTTTCTTTACTGTCTAAATTATCCACACCCATAATTCCAAAATAGTGTTATTGGCTTTGAATTCTTCTCATCTAATATGCCGGCATGAAGCACTATAGTATATCACATTTCATTAGCATGCTGTTTCTTGTTTGTCATGCAGAATTATCTGCATTCATGTCAGTGGGCCAATGGCTAAGTGAAAATGTAATGTAAATACGGGTAATTGCAAAGCAATTACTTTAGAACTTTATGAGTAATTTTGCCTATTTTGTGAAGATTAAAATGGAGGTTTTCAGAGATGATATTGCAATGTAGATACTAATGGATACAAAGAATTTAATAAGCACAGCTAAGGGGATGGCATCAGCCAAATATATTGACCCTTAAAGAGCTATGAAAGTAGAAATCAGTTCAGCAAGTTTCAGCCTGCTGAGATTTCTGTAGCTTTCTCTTAAGACATAATCTAAATGAAGTCGAACTGTTCCATACAATTGAAATAATAATTTATTAGTTTAAGTGTCAAATTAATGTCTCCTTTAAGAAACTCTGACAATTCAAACACTATAAGCAGAAGCCTGTGTGGTTTTGTTTCCATGGTATAGACTTTTGGAGGTAAGACACATATCATGGACCAGATACTTAAATATATGTCTAATATAAGCATCTGTCTTCCTGGAATAGCAGGATTTCAGACTAATCTTAATGATGCAAACACATTGAATGTGCTGTATACTTGCTGTATACGTTACATTTCCAAACAGGTAAACATTTTGGATCTCTGTATTTTGTCAACAGTCAAGAACCCATGATATTCAAGAGAAAAAAATTTCAGAATAAATTCTGATATATATATATATATATGTACTGTGCAGTTTTTCCCAACTTTGATCTGCAAAAAGGAAAAATTAAAAATCATCTCTTGAGTTATGCTTGTAATTTCTTAAATTTGCACTTTTTCCGAATGCCTATTGATCAGAAGCTTCATCAACCCTCAAGCTACTCAGTTGTGGAGTGTTTTTGGTAGAATTTATTACATTTAAGCAGAATCAGTAAGATTTTTGTTTTCTCTAAGTGCAATGAACAAGGCCATAATAATAGATGTACTTTGATAACAAAGTAAAACAAAAATAATATTAACAGTAACACTAAATAAGCTGCTCTTTTTACCTCCTAAACTTCTTTATTCCATGTTGTAGAACATCATCAGGGAGATGTTTGCACTTTTTATTTTTTCAGAGAAATGACCAATGAGAACTATGTTTAAGAAAGACTGAACTAGTATTCCTAAGTAACACCAAAGGACTTATTGCAAATACTAAGTCTGACCTCTCTAAATTAGGCAATGGATTTTATAAAATCTGTATAACTATCGGAAATATTTGAGGGGAAAAAAAAGTTTTGAACAGAACCACATTTGTTGTCAAAAATGCCACAAAAGCTTGTGCTAAAGTTGATCCAGTGTTTAATCTCTTACAGTGTTAAATGTGTTAAATGTGTACTTATTTCAGCCTGAGAATATCCAGCTTTAATTTTCAGCCTTTGATTTTTTGGCATTATTCACTTAATATAGAAAGCAATGCATTGGCTAATTTTTATTCTAAATGGAGTTTGCTCCTGGACAGGCCACATTTAATGTTTCCATTAGTAGAAGGACTTGATTCTTTTACTACAAAGCATAATTTCCACACCTTTAAATGAGTCCACCCCTCAATATCTTCTCTAACTTATAACACAATATTTGAGTAGAAGTTGTGTAAGAGAACTGATCTATGTATACAATATTCCTTTTATTGCTCCCTGGAGGTTTGTAGTTTTAAAATTCTTATTCTGTCTATGACATTGGCTTGTGGTGATATGATTTTGAAGTTATTCAGAGTCTTTCATCCTAGAACTATTGCCCATGTTCTTGATAGTTAGCAACACTATTTTTCTGACTCATCACTTGATCCAGGACTAGTGGTCTAATTATTTTGGCATTTATAGATCGTATTTGTTAAGACTAGAGTTTTTTTAAGGTTATTTATAAATTATATAAAACAGGTATTAGACATGTCAAGGTATCAAGGACCTCAGTACACCGTAACAGAATCATGGAATGATTTGTCTTTGCAGAGACATTAAAGATCATCTAGTTCCAATCTCTTTGCCATGAGTAGGGGCATCTTCAACTAGATCAGGTTGCTCAAAGGGTCCTCCAACCTGGTCTTCAACACTTCCAGTAGCCATATCTCCGGGCAACCTCTTTTGAGCAGCCATCCTAGTAACAGACAATACTTTTTCAAATATTATCATGGTCAGTGTTTCATTGATTTCACTATTCAGAATACCTTACCTTTTTTTTATAAGAAGTGAGAACAATTTGAATAGTTATGTTATCAAAAGAAATGCCTTTTATAAATCTAAGCATACTGTATTGACACCACTATTACTATCAGCAAAATTTATAGCTGCTTAAAAAAAAGAAAGGTCCTTTCAAGACACCTGAGTTAAGGTCTACTTTCCATAAATCTATGTAGATTTGTATTAATTATGTTTTATTAAGTACACTATTGTATAATTCATGCCAGTTAACACAGCCTTGGCATTTTTCAATGGATTGGCAGGTGGTTGATAGATTAGTAATTATTTGTTTAATTCAGGTGAAACTTTTTACAGCCACACCATCAACTTTGTTCCATGGCCCTGGACTTTCTAGGGTTTCAAGGCTTGGAGCAGAATAACAGCCAACCTTTTGATTTAAAACTGCACATCATGATTACTTTTTTCAATCTCCTTACTTTGTAAATGCTGTGATAAATATTTCCTCATAATCTAAGGGAGGCGAATTTTTCATCTGTCTTCTGGGACTTAAATTCCATTATTTTAAATCTTTCAAATATTTCTCATCTCTTTAATATCCCAATTATTTTAATGAAATTTTTATGCCTGAAAAAAATATAGAGTCTTTCCATAGACAACTTCTACTGCCTGAAATTCCTTTTTAGGTCTCCCTCCTAGGATTGTCTTTTAAACTATGTTATTTGCAGCTGGAAATTACTTTTTCCTTTTCCTTTAGCCAGGAATTATATTATTTGCTAGTATCTTGCTAACAAACTTGATATTTAATATTGATCAAGATATAAATGTTGGAAAATCTATTACAAAAATTACAGGTAAAAATAATTCCTTTCAGTAAGTGGAAACATTCTATTTCCTATTCCTGTCAGATGATTTGTCTACCTGCTGACCTTACATCTTCATGTTATTCATACAAGTCATAGAATCATAGAATCATTTAGATCCAACCATCAACTCAGCACTGCCAAGGTCATTGCCAAAACATGTCTCCAAGAACCTCATCTACTTGTCTTAAGAATATCTTCAGGGATGGTGACCATCATCATCCTGAGCAGCCTCTTCCAATGCTTAACTTCTCTTTTGGTGAATTTTTTTTTCCTAATATCTAGTGTAAACCTCCTCTGGCACAACTTAAGGACATTTTCTCTTGTCCTGCCCCTTGTTACATGGGAGAAGAGATCAACATTGTCCTCTTTAGACTCCTTTGAGAGAGTTGCAGAGAGTGATCCCATCTTCTCTCAGCCTCCTGTTCTCCAGACTAAACCACCTCAGTTCCCTAAGTCATTCCTCATTAGACTTATGCTCCAGACCCTTCACCACCTTAGTTGCCTCTCTTTGGACACTCTCCAGCACCTCAATATCTTTCCTGTAATGAGGGGCTGAAAACTGAACACAATACTGGAAGTGTAAGTTCCCACTAGTTTTGAGTATAGGGAGATGGTCACTGCCATGGTCCTACTGGCCACACTATTTCTGATACAAGCTAGAATGTCATCAGTCTTCTTGTCTTTCATGACAGCACTCAAGACTGTCTTCTCCATAACCTCCCCTGGCACTAAGGTCAGGTTGGTGGGCTTGTAGTTCTTAGGATCCTCCTTATGGCTCTTGTAGATAGGGGTCACATTCACTAACTACCAGTCTACTGAGACCTCTCTGATTAGCTAGGACAGCTGGTAAATGATGGAAAGTGGCTTGGTGAGCACTTCTGCCAACTCCTTCAGTTCCCTTGGGTGGACTTCATCTGACCTCATACACTTGTGTGTGTCTAAGTGCTGTAGCAGGTTACATTTGGATTGTGGGGGCTTCATTCTTCTCCTCATCCCTGTCTTCTGGCTCAGGAGGCCATGTATCCAGAGAACAAATGGTCTTACTATTGAAGACTGAGATGAAGAAATCATTAAGTACCTAATCCTTGATCATCCAGTAAGGGACACCGATTCCAGTAAAGGACATTCGTGTACTCAGTTTCCAAATTCAGAAACAATAATCTAGTCATAAGATTCTGAATAAAACCCAGAAGTTACAATAGTGTCTTCATACTTGACTTTATAGGTGCAGATGACTGTGGAGGGTTACAGGAGAATCTGAAAAAAATCAGATTAACAAGCTGCAAAATAGTGACAATGCTCCAAATTTGCTTACTGATGAGTGTTACATAAACAAGACATTAGAAAGATCCTGTTCAGTTCAATAGGCTTAAAACTCATAGAACATTTAAATGCATTTTTTCCTTAAGGTATTTCTTAAAACATTTATGGAAGTATTAGGATATAAAATCGTTCATAAGTGTTCATTCTTGAAACTATAGTTTTTCAGTAGTATGAATTAATTAGATTCTTACTCCATTTTTAACACTGAAAGAATTGCACACAAAAACCTGTCAAATTTTGAGTTTGATAGAGTTGTGTGTCATGGCAAATATGTTTAAGAGGTAACCTTTCTATCTTCTTATTGTCATACCATTCTATCCAGTCTGTACTACAATTCTTAATGGTGACTGGGTAAAAAAGCACGTAACATTGCTAATGCCAAAGTGCCAGTAAGTGCAGCAATGGCAATGAAACAATTACAGGAAATTACAGTTTCTCAAGCTAGATAATTATTGAATGAGAAGATTTCTTAAAGAAAGAATGCTTCAAGAGTCCT
>WBNH01007661.1:559776-695535 GCA_013401255.1 Urocolius indicus | reverse complement strand
TCTATGATTCTATGATTAAATAATAAAATACAGAAAGATACAAGCGTTAATTTTAATTCTGTCTACAAAAAGGTCACATTAAACCTTACTGGGCTGTACTGATAGAGATCATTCTTGCAACTGACAATTTTAGCAATATATTTTTTAATTATTTACTGACAAAAGCCCATAGTGACATTAAGCCACCAATTATTCACAGAAGCAGTGTGTCTCACAGGCCACGCTATGCTATAGCTGTGCTACCAGTAAAATGCATTTGTAGTCTCACAGAGAGCAGTATAACTTTCTTTCTAAAGTAAATAAGATATTTATTAAACATCAGTTCACCAATCACTTCAGATGATATAACAACTTAGTTTTAAATGTCCTAACCAAAAGCAGCCAAAGGTCTGTGCAGCTGTATATGAACTTTTACCAGCAGATCACTGCAACAGATTCCCATCCAGGGACCTGTATGGGGCTCATCACCACAGAGCTATTTCCTTGTCTATTGGATGCTTCCCAGTTCTCACAAGAAGAAATAACAGGTGTTTGACCGATGAAGTCCCTTTTATTTGAAAGAAAATGATAACTAGAATTTAATCCTTCAAATCTACTTTTATTGGATAAAGGTAAGAAATTCAGGAGTTGAATCAAACAAACCCAAATGAAACGAGATTCATGCACTGTGATGAGACAGTTTGCTAAAAATGACTAATGGTAAACCTCATATTCCTGGGAATTCCTCTGTGAAAGACCTTTACTAAATGACTAACAGCAAACCCCATGTTCCTGGAAATTCCTCTGTGAAAGACCTTTACTTTTTTTCACTTATTTTTTTCCCCCAGAAACTGAGGCTAGAGATTTTTGATTGGCTGTAGAACCGTAGTATTTGTCTCTTTAATTTTGGTTAACTCTAAAGTAGTTAAAAATGACAAGCCTTTAAAACCTTCAACATTTTCCCTTCTGACACCACAGAAATGTCTGGAGTTGACATTTTAAAGAGAAGGTTAGGAATTCATCTAGCAAAACAGACTGCGTTATAAGCCCAGGCTTATCTTCCAGCAAACAAATATCTAGGCTACTAACAGATACATCAATAAGAGCTTTGTATGTTCACCTCCATGCAAATGATAGAAAACAGGAAATTCTACCATTATTTACAGAGAATGTAGCAGACTTCCAGTATAGCCACAAGTAAAAGCACTGTCAATACAATATTTTGAACAAATATGTTCAAATTATGAAGGATGCCCTTCCCTCTCTCCCCCTAAATTTCCCAAATGCTCACACATGAAACAATTTTTGAAGAAAAGGAATAAAAGAGATCTAAATAAGCAGAGACAGGCAGCATAAAGCTGTTTGGATTTCCTGAAGTTAAAGACATACCTACTACACATGACGGTCTATGTAATGTGTATACACTTGATAAAGCATTGAAGAATAAACATGGAAAAACTGAAGTCTCAGCCAGACCCCTGTTTTTTATCACTCATCCTCTGAATAAGGTGCTGAGCTGTATGTCTCTGTGTGACACATTGCCCTGCATAGAGACCAAGGCACTTACCGTCCATAAACAATATTCCTTGGCTGTCTAAATGGAAGCAGTCATATTTATGTGGGGTAACATGAGAGCCAAGAGACAGCTCTCTCCTCATAGTCAGGCAGAATTGTGACGCTACATGATGCCAATCCTGTCGCACAGCAACAATGACTTGGGCAGACAGGAAGGAAGAATGCTGAAATTCATTCACCTTCCCGAAAAATGCCATTAATGGCAAAGGGCCTCACAATCAGAGAATTTTAAGGGTTGGAAGGGACCTCGAAAGATCACCCAGTCCAAGCCCCCTGCCAGAGCAGGGCCACCTACAGTAGGTCACACAGGAACTCATCCAGGTGGGTTTTGAATGTCTCCAGAGAGGAGACTCAACAACCCATCTGGGCAGCGTGTTCCAGTGCACCATCACAAGAGAGTTCAACACAGGGCCACCAAGATGATGAAGGGAGTGGAGCATCTCCCTTCTGATGAAAGGCTGAGGGAGCTGGGGCTCTTTAGCTTGCAGAAGAGGAGCCTCAGGAGTGACCTCATTAATGTTTACAAATATGTAACGGGTGGATGTCAGGAGGATGGAGCCAGGCTGTTCTCAGTGATGGCCAATGATAGGACACAGAAGCATGCACCCAGACACAATGTTAATGCCATCACAGAAATGTAAGACAAGACTTAATTTTTATGCAAGGAATAGTCAGTTTGTACATGTTGTGACATATGTTTATTTTCTGATTTTCCAATATTTATACTTGGTGATCCTTCTCCTTGAAAACTGTGAAGCAGACGGAGCTGTTCTATCTCCTTTCCCCTTACAGAACCATTCTCCCTTACGAACTGAGAGCATTTCATTCTGATAGTCTTGCTTTCCTGTGTAATATTAACAGGCAGTTATTTCCTCTATCAAAGAACTAAAAATAAAATCCTTTTCCATGAAAGAAGTATGAGATCCTGAAACTGCAAGTGAAACTAAGATTATTTCAATTAACACAGGTAAATAAAAGCAAGCCGTGTGGATATGATTAATCTTAAAGGGCATTTCATGTTTAGCATCAACTTTTAACACATACTTTAATATTTTTGCACTGAAAACTATAACATGAATTAATCATATCACATTTGGTTGGTTGCATTTGTTTCAATTTTTCTTACAAAAAGGTCAAATTCTTCAGGGAAAATTCTAATTCTTTGAAATACTAACCACAGAATCATAGAATGGTAGGGTTGGAAGGGGTCTCTAGAGATCATTTAGTTCAAATTCCCTGCAGAAGCAAGTCCACCTAGATCAGGTCACAAAGGAATACATCCAGGCGGGTCTTGAAGACTTCCAAGGAAGGAGACTCCACACCCTCCGTGGGCAGCCTGTGCCAGGGCTCCCTCACCTCAACAGTAAAGTAGTCTTTTCTTAAGTTTAAATGGAACTTTTTGTGTTCCAGCATCATCTCATTACCCCTTGTCCTGTTGCTAGATACAGTAGAAAAAAGGGATGTCTCAACCTCCTGACCATTTATATACTTGTAAATATTAATGAGATACCCCTCAGTCTCCTCTTATTTAGGCTGAACAGTCCCAGTTCCTGCAGCCTTTCCTCATAAGGAAGATGCTCCAGTCCCCTGATCATCTTGGTGGAATGGAATTAAGTAGAAAGCTTTGAACTAATGTACAAGAAGCCAAGGATTATACATACATACACTGATTTTTTTCTTTTAAATCCTTCAAGTTCTATCAATAGCAGCTCTTCTCCTCTATAGTGGCTTCTATGTATTTTTTTGTAAGATCACAAGAAAGAACATGAACTATAATTTCACAAGGTAATGAAAAGATGGTCCTAAAGCCATAACTAGCACTTCCAAACTGCTCAGTGCACCTGAACCGAAGGGTTGTTACTAAATGATAGGAAATAGTTCAAATTTGGAGCTAGAATTAGCATCATCTTCAAAGAACACCAACACCAACCTCCTCCCACTCCTTCACTCCCCTCCCTCCAGAAACAAAGCCATTGAGTGTGCCTGTTGTTGATAACAGAAAGTGAAGTTTCAAAACTTTAATGTATTCCTGCTTTTTTAGCCATGTGCCTTTTAATGGGTAACCAACAACACTAATGATTGCCTCCTACATAATCGGTTATGTTGCCTTCACTGTCTGTCTTCAGACAAAGAAGATTTTTTATCAGTTTTTTTCCCTCATTTTTTATCTTGTTTCTTCATTTAGCCCAAACAGAAATGATTATGAAATAAAGTTAATTAAACTGACAGCCTGGAAACACTGATCCCATGTGTCTAAATGTCACATTCACTGACTGTGTGATGAGAAACTCATACTGTTATCCAATGACTCTTAAAGTGGGAAAACCTCACTTTTTCCTCTCCAAAGAAACAAGTATGGCTGTTTATGAAATGGTAAAAAATATACCACTGATTCTCCTTTTTAAAAATCACCCTTAGTATACTTTTCTTTGAATTCTGAGAAAAAGAATGACTTCTCTTTGCCACAACATGCAATAGGTTTAAACTCTTACATGATGTTAGGATTGATAATGTCACAAAATATTTTTAAATAAAATATAAAATACATTCTTTTCCTTCTCCTACGATGAATCATTTTACTTTACTTCCTTTAAAGACTTGGAGTTAAAAGGCTACCACCACAGTAAGCTATTAATGTCAATTGTTTCACAATTCATAAAATAAATTTATAACAAGTTTCTCTATTTTTAATTCCACGGGAGCACTGAGTTATTTCTGAAGGCAACGCTCCCTGCAGTTTCACTTTCTTCATCAGAAGTCACCCATATGTCAACTGCCTCAGGTATTTAAAAATGAACTTCTTTTGATGGCTTCAGTGATTTCTCTCCCTTACAGCTAAGGAGTTGTGAAGCAAAGTGAAGCACAACAGGTATTGGTGCACTGTATTATGAATAGAATCACACACCATCTAAGATGCAGCAATTGCTTTGTAGCCAATAGCTAACTTCTAGTAACTGAATCACAACAATAATGTTCATTTCTTGCTAACTGAAATAAAACTCTATTTGCAAACATCACCTTTCTTCTCCTGAAAGCGTTGAATATTTTTCTCTTCTGTTTCTACAGGCACAGTAATAGCAAACAATGTCCCTCACTCCACACAGTAATATGCAGTCAGTTGATTTCCTCACTGACATTTGTTAAAAGTTCTGATTAATTTAATTTAATTTCTAGAGTGGAACAGTGAATTCACAAAGTAATTGTATTCTGGTCGAGAGAACAACAGCCCGGACCCCAAAGTTTTTCTCTTCTAAAGGTTTCAACAGTTTGGAGCTGTGTTTGTTTTTTCTGCCCTGCAGGCCGTGCTCACTTCAGAGAAGATTGATGTAGAGGGATGAGAATCCCTTAGAAATTGTTTCATGTGGCAGTACCTGAATGTTATCCTAACTAGTCTCATGAAATTTCTCCCATTGTGCTGGCTGACATCAGGTGCATCTACGCTGTTTTTTTGGCTTGGATGAGCAATAAAGTGTCCTTATGTGCTCCTCCTGATCATTGCATTGGCCTGACTACAATCCACATCACAATGTGGCCTTGGAGCCAATGTACTAGGTTTCTTTTCCATGAAATTGGAAGAGGAACTTGGAAGAGGAACTCCAAACAGTGTTCAACTTAACTGGAACTCAACCAAAGTCAGCTCCCCCAAATGTATACAACGTGAATGTCCTTAACACAAACAGAGTGGCTCTGAGGATCTGCTCTTATGCTACACTGCTTGCTAAGGTAGACAGAGAATTGTAACAGGCTATCTTCAGATCCTAAATTAATAGTGACAGACCTAAGGAAGTCAATTGCCAGGACAAGAAATGTATCCTGTAACACCATAAAAGACAGGCCCATTGGAAAGGCTTTTCCCTACATAAAACAAAGATGTGTCAGAGGTATTTTTTTTTTCTTGGATAATTTTATAGCTTTGTACTTTATGAAAACAGAAATCCAAAACTGTACTATACTAAACACCTTCCAATTATTTACTTAACGTTGCTTTTCAGCATTTAAAATTTATCTAAGATTTTGTTCTTTCTATTTGTTGATAAACTACATCCTTAGGAGGTCTACAAAAAGTCTTAGATTACACCACTTGGGAGAATGTAGCAAACTGTACAGTTCTTCTAAAAACAAGCTTTGGATGACAATAACAGTCTCATATGGAAGACAGATTAAGTCAATTTTAAGAAATCCAGTGGTGTTCCAGTAAGCTCAGGCATGAAAAGCTCAGCAGCAGCAGCCCAATAGCCTGGCTCTGATCTACATAATTAGCCAAATTTGCATCACATGTAAGTAAGCACAACTTAAGTGCAGCCACTGGAACTGCACCCACCTTCACATGTCCAAATTTGATAGCCAAATACACTAACACTAGTATCAAACATGAAATGTTGCTGTTATCTTATTCCAGGCTGCTGTTGAAGAGCACTATCAGAGATTAATCAATTGGCCTAAAGGGATAATGCAGAGAAAAGAACAAAAATAAATCAATGTATGAAATACCATGCACTGTAATATATACCTTGGATCGATCACATTACTGCTCTCTCAGATTGGCCTGCAATTGGAAAATATTCCTTCCTGGCACAGGTCACTAGCAGGGCAAATCAGTAGCTTACAAACATGAGAAATTCTCCTCTCCAATTCAATTTCTCTGTGAAAAATACAAGTTTTGCTGAATACTAGGAAGTTATTTTTTACAATGAACTGCTTTACTCTAGTTTTCAACAAGAGTTAATTAGTTCAAACGAAAACCCTACTTCTGCTAACTGAACTAACTTGCATGGCACTATACAGAAATATTGTATCGTTGATAAGACTTGTAACACAGCCTCTGTCTCTGTTTCACTCATCCTACCTTAATTTAAGCAAATTAATATATGTATACATGGAACAGCTATCTCTGCATGGCAGTGGAGAGATACTACAAATGTCTAACAAAATTGTTTTTGTGATGATACAGATCAGATTTAAGCGTACAGCAAGAACATTCACTGCTTATTTAAGGAAAAGAATATTACAACTGTCATTACTGGTAACAGCAGTTAGAGTACAATGACATCAAATGCAATATAGGAGTAAAGGAAATTGTCAAAGAAGAGGCAACAGGCTTTTCTCTGGCCCACATCCACAGCTGAAAGAAGCAGACTCTATAAGGCTTAAAACAAGAGACATTAGGAGGTAAGGAGAAACTTTAGATGTTTCAGCCATATGATCTCTTCACTGAAAAGCCCATCTCTGCTCTTTTCCAGCATCTGCATCAGTTTTTCCATCTCTGCATCTTTTCAATAGTGTTGAGAGAAATGCTACCAAAAAGTTCATTGGAAGAGATGCAATACAAGAAAACAAGATTTTAGGTTCTGTCCAAATGCACAAGTCTAACATACTGCACAACCCTTAGACATGCTTCAGCTGAGCTGCAGCTGTTGCTGCAATAACTTCACAGAAGACTTTGTCCAGCAAAGCAACCAATTTATAAGTATTCTTTTTCCTAGTTTACCAAAAAGCTGAATGACAAACCCAGGTCTTACTTGCTTCCTCTTTCTAAAAGAACTTTTTGCTAAAGAACTTAAGACTCAGAGAATTTAAAATCAGAAGGATTATTCATAGAATTATAGAATGGTAGGGTTGGAAGGGATCTTTAGAGATCATCCAGTCCAATCCCCCTGCAGAAGCAGGTTCACCTAGATCAGGTGGCACAGGAACATGTCCAGGCGGGTTTTGAAGACCTCCAAGGAAGGAGACTCCACAACCCCTCTGGGCAGCCTGTGCCAGGGGTCCCTCACCTCAACAGTGAAATAGTTTTTTCTTATATTTAAGTGGAACTTTTTGTGTTCCAGTTTCATCCCATTACCCATTGTCCTGTTGCTAGCTGCCATAGAAAAACCAGATGTCCTAACCTCCTGACACCCAGCCTTTAGATATTTGTAAATGTTAATAAGATCTCCTCAGTCTCCTCTTCTCCAGACTAAACAGCCCCAGTTCCCGCAGCCTTTCCTCGTATGAAAGATGTTCCAGTCCCCTATCATCTTGGTGCCCCTGTGCTGGACTCTCTCTAGCAGTTCTCTGTCCCTCTTGAGCTGAGGAGCCCAGAACTGGACACAGGACTCTAGATGAGGCCTCACCAGGGCAGAGTAGAGGGGGAGCAGAACCTCCCTCGACCTGCTGCCCACACTCTTCTTGATGCATCCCAGGATGCCATTGGCCATCTTGGCCACGAGGGCACATTGCTGGCTCATGTTTAGTTTATTATCAATCAGAACTCTTATGTCTCTCTCTGCAGAGATGCTCTTCACTCTTGAAGGACCGACCATTTCACTGAAGAAAAGGAGCATTTCTCTTCTAAGTAACTTCCAAGTTTTAGCCTTGTATGAGTACATATAAAAGAGATGAGGAAGATGAAAATGGGTGAATCACAAAGATAAATGAGAACTGCCAGCAAAGGTGCTGGAAGGCCAGCAGTTTCCACGGGTATCCATCCCTGTGGGAAGGGAAGAAACCCTGTCCTCTAGATGGCATTATGCTCCTGTCTATCCCAGATGCAACTGGAGAGCCCTGCCAGGCAATTTAGTCATTTCTCCATCTGCAGAGGAAACAAGGACACATACTTCAATAAGATCAGGTGACAGTTCTTGGTGTCAACGGGAAGGTGACAGCAGCACACTGCTAAGTGGCAGAACAGACGCTACGCCGGGGTAGACACCGTGTTCTAGCTGGCTGGTGTGAGCAGTTAAGACTACAGAATGAAGGGTCTCTTGGAGCTCAAAAGGGGAAATGCAATTTGTAACTCTCAGGGATGGGCAATATCTGAAAACATAATTAAAAAAACAAAACTAGAAAAAAAAGTCCTAATGAAAAAAAAAACTTATCCTACTTGGCATTTACTAGTAGTGTACGTCTTAACCAGACAAATGTAGATCAAAACATGCATGTTGGTATAACCAACACACATAACTCTACATTGTACCCTTGTATAGCTGCTTTGACAACACATTAAACATAAATAATTAGTGAGTTATCGGGTATCTACAGAACCATCAGTAAAAACCACAGCCATGCATGGTAGTCTGAAGTCAGACTATTCCACATTTGATTGATCTGTTCTCTTTATATATTTATAACTAATCTCAAAATCTGTGCTTGTCACTATGACAGATTAAGCAGACTTAAAAATGATCGTTTGAGTATTTTCTGCTGGGGACTATTAAAGTGGCTGCGTAATAAAGCCAGTGAATATTGAATTTCATGACTGTGTTAATCATATAGATTTCACACGTGTAGTTTAAACATATGGCCAAGAAAGGAGCCAAGACTCTTATATGCTAGAAGTCAGCACAGCTCCAGTGATTCTAATAATATGAGTGTAACTATACTCCCCCAGAATCCCCATTAAAATCTCCAAGTCTGTATTTCTACAGAATGAACATAAAGGAAATGGCTACTGAATTAAGAAAAAGTGCATCACCATGCAGAACTCATTACTGTTTCATCATTTTCCAAGGCCAGTAAAGAGAACTGGAAAGAGAGAAATTATTTTGCTATGTAAGAGTTGCAAAAGATTCAGCTCTTAACAGCTGAGGTAAATTAACTGGGATTTCCGGTGCAGCCAGTGGAAAATGTTCACAGAACATCAGGATTTTCTTAATAATGTTAGTTTGACATCAACTGCAGCTATTTATTTAGTTTATGAACTATATAACTGTCATTACTGTCAGTGAAATTGCATGCATTAGTATGTAAATTAAAAATATAAGCCATGATATCTGTCACACAGAATCTTTCCTCTGGAGGAAGTGCCACTGTGAGCAATGAGAAGGCTCAGTGAAAATGCTTGTGTAGAAGTGGGCACAGAGTTCATACCTGATATAAACTATTTAATAAAACTACTGAGCCTCACTCTTTGAAATGACAGATGTGTTGGGATAAACACAGTCACCTAGATCTATAACACAGTGCTGGAAAATCTTATTTCATTCAGCAGGGAGAGTGAATTTTCAGTTGTACCACATGCCTGATTGCTAAAAATGGTAAGTTACATTACCTACTGATTACGTGCAAGAAGGCACTACAAATAGACAGAAGGGCACTGGAAAACTATCACTATTTAAATTACAAAAGTCAGACTGAAATCTCAGATTCTTTCACTGCAATGTGGCAAGGACTCTTTGCAGAACACAGTTAACATATATTTCAATAGAGAAAATCTGACAAGTTTAATAAAACCAAGATGATTTTCCTTGACTCCTGTGACTTACCTTTCCTTCACTGACTACACCTATTTCTCAGACCTTCCAGCACTAAATCAGTATTCTTGTAGCCATGTTCAATACTTTGAACAATTTAAAGAGTGTTTGTGATGTCAGCCAAGTAAGTACCACAGAGAAAGCTCTATGGTACATGACTACAAGAAAAGAGCCTATAGGTTATATAGGAAATAAAGGATCTTCTAAAACAGTATCCTGAATAAATCAGTGATGTGAATTAAAAATTGCATAAAATAAATGTTTCTTACACCTAGAAGACATTGGATTCACTGCCCTGGAAAAGAATATTTTCTGTCATTCTACCTTGATAAAGTACATATCAGGAACAGCTAAGTTACTCACTCTGCCTTTCCAATGTGCCTTTTACCTCACTTGAGCAGACCAATGTGTATGATAAGAACACTGAAATATCTGATGCTAGAAAGCTAGTAACTTTTATTAAAACCTAAATTGACTGCATGAGCAGGATAAAGGAGAAAAATCTGATACTCAACAAAATTCACTTTATACAAGCAGTTGATAGGTTATGACATGAAACAAACACAGTCATAAGTATAGTTTTAAAACTTAACAGGAACAGTAGTTGGAGGATATGCTGTTGGGTAGCAAATTTCAGCAGATTACTGCCTTCTGATTTCTCATAGTAGAAAGCAGAGAGTTTATGTGAAAGTTTTTACTTTTTCAACATATGTCAAAACCTCAGAAGTCCTACAAGTTGTGACCCAAAACACTTAACTTCTGAACCACTGCTGTGGTGCTTCATAGGAAATGCAATTCAATATTCTTTTTTTTCCCCCCCTAGACTCAGTTAGAAAAGAAAACAATACCATCTGTTCCTCGGACTAAAATTCCCAGAAGGTATCACGGCTGATTTTAGAAGCTAAGTATTTTATGCTTTCATTGAAATGAATAGCCAGAAAAAAGGCAGATATGCATGGACTTCTCCATGCCTCTTCCACCAGTCAAGGAGGCAATGATTTAATGTACAGACTTATTTCTATCAAGGCACTGTGCCATTTCAGGAGATGGAACTGGTGGAACAGCGGATCGTCAGTCTCTCCCTAATGACAGCAGCAAATGGTTACAGCAATGAAAATCAGAGCAAATCTGAACAGCTCTTCCTACATCCAGTGGGCAGAACTATTTTCAACATTCCTGTGTAAATTCATATTCCTACTAGATCATTTTGATTTTTGCATGCCAAAAAAGAAATTGTCATGAATTTGCACTGGCTTCAGAAAGAAAAGTGTAAAAGGAGAGGGGAAAAAAAAAAGTCCTTTTAGATCCTCAAGGCTTTACATGTCTGCAAGAAGTACACTCTCTTTAACACTCATCACATACTAATCCAATTTAACTCTGTGCCCAGAAGAGGGTTCTATCAGTCTTAATTTTCTATATGAAGATACCATGTCCATTAACATCTCAACTGATAAGCTGCATTGACCACTGAAAGTTGTTCAGTCTCTGTGCCAGCTATGGAGAACACAGCTTTGTGCATTTGTGGGCAGCATGTAGGATGGATGCAAAAGCCACAGTGAAAGATCTGAACAGCAGGAGGGCACGAGCTGGCAGGAGGAAGGGTACAAACATCTGGGAATGAGGTGCACTTAAAGACTGCAGCAGGAGAGAGTGAAGACAGATGACAGAGGAACGCATCCCAGAGCACAAAGGCAAGGAGAAATGGTAGTCATGAGATTTGTTTCTTAAAGACAATTGAGCCACTAAAGACCCACAGTAGAAGAGTTCAAGCATCAATAGATTACAGAATATATTCAGCTTGATAGTACTTGTTTGGTTTTAATGTAAAATTTACTCAGTTATTGGGAAGCTAAAACAGTTTGCCAATACTACTACTAGCAAAGAGCTGGAATAAACTAGGCTGGTTTTGAAATCAGTGATGCAAGTCAATGCTGATTCATTATCAGCCACTGGGTAAGTTTGGAAATAAGACTTTTGCTGCCTCATCATTTGACCCTCGGCTATAAAAAACACCATTTCTTAGGCACAGTTCAGAAAACTAATTATAAGTGTCTCCTATTGAAAAGATTTAAAAGTAAAATAATCCAATAATTAAGTAGGTTGGCCTTCGGTGACTGATCAGCATAATGAATCTAGTTATGTGGATGGCCAAGACACTGGGCTCAGAAGAGGCTTCTGGCTGCATCAGATTAAATGCATTAGCTGGCACAGGACTGGCTGCTAGCAAATATTTAAAAGTTTCAAGATTTTTTTAATATATCTGAGTAAAGTGCTTAACACTTCCTATAAACCAAAGTGAAGTAGCTGACTTTCAGCAAGTAGGATTTTTTTTTCCTCACAGTCATTCTCAGAAACTCAGGCTCTGTGCCCCTGCATACTATCTGTTTCTTTCCATGGAAAATAATAGAATTATTATTTTTTTTACCATTTTACATTGTAGTACCTGGAAAATGAAATTTGTTTTTAAAAGGGAAAACAATGTCAAAGCACCAGCAGCACACTCAAAATAAAGTTGTCTTTTCAATCCACTCAAGGGAAATATGTAGCCCTCTCATATTTCTTTTTTATCTTTTTTACAGTTCATTGATATCATGTCTTTCTTCCTCTGCAGGGTAGTAAAAACATAATATCGGAAATATTTGACATATTTCCTCATTTGTTTAATGGCGATGATACAAGGGAAAGGAGACCTCTAATATATTTGAACATTTAGCTTATTATCCTGAGTGAGTTTTCTCAATTTATTAAAACAAAACACATCTTTCTATGATGAACTGCAAAGAGCAAGAGGGCAAAATTCTATAATTAGAGTGATTTTGTGACTCTTCCCTAGTAGTATCTGCTCCTACTGCAGCTTCGCTTACTGAAACTTTCATTGAGTCTCACTCACCCACAAGCAATGAGATTTTCACACATGAATTAGGCTTTTCATGTGATAAATTCAAGGTTACAATTTAATGCTACCCTAGTGGCTTGCTGTTTGTGAAAACTGCAAGGTTATGAGGAGCCTTCAATCATTATTATTTGAGGCCTTTGCAGAACATCTGAGAGGGAAGGGAGACACTCAGCAAATAAGAGAAACCACTTCCTTGTTGATCATGTTTGTTTTAAATTGAATGTAAACACTGGGTTTTTAGCAAGGTGTTAGTTGTGGGCTGTTACAGGCTAAGGTGGGTAAATCACCTCTTCTAAATAGTGGATGCGGCCCCCATGTAACCAAACCTCATGTAACAAGATGATGGTATGCTGTTGATCTAACAGAAGGGAGTGGAATGGGACAGTGTATGGTCAAATGAGACATGTTTATGTAGCCATGAAACAGAATAGGTACAGCAAAATACGATGTTTTACATAGGCACTCATTCCATAACAGAGGGAGATTTGACTTAAGACAAACATGGAACACCATATGATGCAATCTACGTTCTGACTCCTGCCATATTCAATTGCCTTCAAAGTCTCAAAGGAACTGTTGCACTCTGTTTATCACTTCTAGTGATTACTGGGAGGAAATGCAGATACACATTGAGCAGTGAGTGAGTAGGGGCAGTTCATATTGTTTTTTTCCTGCAGAGTGGTTCTAGGATCTATACTTTAGATATTACTTATATGTGGTAATTCAGCTTCTAAGAACTGGACAGATGCATCTAGGTTCAAAACCTTAATTCCACCTCTTCATTAATCTGTTTTCCTCTCTGCTTCCTCTGTGAAATGTTATCTTGCCAGACTAAACAAGGGCATTACAGCCCTCTCCTCTGATGTGATTCCAGTTCCATATCTTTGCATCAAAGTATAAGGATACACTCAGATGGAAGAAGCTAGAGAAAACCAGCCAGCTCCTCAAAGTATTTCACTATATATCACACTCTAGCTCTTTAACTGTCTACAGATGTGGTACCAAGGCACAAATAAATGAAACAGATTGTAAATGATGCAGGAAATCTGCAAGTGAGATGGCAACCAAATCCAGTCTTCTAGAATCTTCATCCAATATCTCTATTCACATTACCCTTACATTTTCTAGGAACTGAGAGGACATGCAGTGTGTGAAATGACATACCATCACCAACAAAACCTGAGTAGCTCAGAGAATCCTTTTTATATTGCAAAGCAAAGTACCATCCATAACAACCTCCAGTTGAAGAGAAGGCACTCTTTGATCATTTAGTTCGAAGCAATCCTACTTCATAAACACCCAAATAAAATACTTTCTAAGAAAGTTGCAATGCTGCAGTTGTGAAGAAGTCCAGAAGAGTTGGAACATTTCATAGAGTGAGACATAGTTAATTCACACTGAATTATCCTCAGTGTGTAAATGTCTGCACAAATGACAGACTTTAATAAGCCTTCAAAGCTGACATCCTATTTATCACTGATTAAATTTTAAAAATCAAAGTAACTGTGGCTTTTACAGACATGTTTAGATTAAGACTGACACTAACTCAGTATATCAGTTTAATTTGCTTGCAATTATGCAGGTGCTTGGGCAGTCTGTATTTCAGTCATTTAAGGCTAAATTGGGACAGAGAGCCCACAGCTCCATATTTGATAAAGAAGCTCTGCACCAGTCTTAAGACCTTTACTGACACGGTTTTTCAAATAAAGAATGTTCTCAAAGCTTTCCTCTGGGCACTGTGTCTGTGTAAACTGCCCTTGCTGGAAACAAGAAATAGTATACTCTCTTGCAATGAGAGTCTATATAATATCTAACATTCTCAGGAGGGCAAATTAAGGTTTGGTGAAAAATTTCCAACTTATACACACATGACTTTGGAAATATAACATTATTGTTATACTGTAATTGTGTATATACCTATACATCTGAAATTGCTGTATGGGGGTTGATGCTTGTCCAGAATAAATTATGCTTTTTGTACATTTCAGGCCACCATTTAAAAGAAAATGCAGATTAAAAAATGAAATTCCACCACTTCATTAATATTTCATTTTTTTGCAGCACTCCAAATGCACAGAGAAGTTACCAGATATTTTTTTTTCTTTGTAGGAGTTAGAAGGCATCTGATCATAAATGCTGAAGTAAATTAAGTGGCATTTCAAGAGCAGCCAACTAAAAATGCTGAAGGCACAAAGGAGTTTTGATATCCAGGAAATCACAATTAATTTCAACTCCATAAAATAGGATACAAGATGGTATGAACCATTTATTATTTGTCATCTGTTACATTTGATTAGAAACATATGGTATTTATCAGTATGTGGAGTGGAAACAGAATTTGCTTTAAATGATAAACGATGTAAAAAGATTGTAGGTAAAAGGAGCAATGGGAGAACATATATATATTTCTTATCAAAGAATACGATAGCTTTCACTGGGGCTGACTACAAAGACACTTCACTGTACTGATTTGTATTATTCAATGAGAAAACTTCTAGGTTAAAACACAAGTTAATAAAACCTAAAAGATAGAACAGAAATTTATTTGACAGCATTCAAGTATAAGAAAAAAAGAAATGTTAAATACAACTCCATTTAAATAAAGTTTTCTGTGAAAATGAAACCTCACCTTTTTTTTTCACAGTTAGACTTGATAATTTCCTGGTCCATATCCAACAGTCCAAGATAATTAGTTTTCCTCACATTGCCAGAAATGTGCGAAATTCTGAATTCAAAAATTCCCCAAGAAAACCACCACCTACCTCATATCTACCATGCCAGTACTCCAGAGAGTGCAGAAACAATTTATTTAATGTATCAAACAGGAACTCTTTTCTCATGTAGATATTCAACAGAAAAGAAACTAAATAATGTACTTGCTAAGATACCCATTTGTCGCTGTTGCTGGTGGATAGCTTTTCTCTTGTGGTACTTTATCCACTTGAAACTTAGCTCAGACTTATCCAGCTATTTTTGTTTTCATGTGATCACTCAAGAGAAGGTATTAACCAGAAAGAAACCTACCTACCCGCTGAATCTATACTTATTTTCTGTAACAAGTGCATTACACCATTCTCTCAAAATGTTTGCTAGATGTACACTTGTACACTGTCATATCCATTTATATACATGTATATACATACATATATATGGTCCCTCATTTCAGGAGCTCACTCTAGCAACAGGACAATGAATACAGGTAGGGAGGAGGATGGAATAATTTCATAATGTTCAAATAAACTAGGTTACCTCTTGCCATGAGCTACATTCGTGTAACAAACTAATGTGAAAAGATATCAAAAGATTTCCTAAAATTGCTGATATTAAGGAAATCACATTAACAAGCACTAATGGATTAGGTCTCACATTTTGACTATAACTTTTACTAGGTTCTGTTTATAGGCAGTCTTCATATTTTACAGTGCAGAGATGAAGGATCAACTTACTGGTAGGTATTTTATTAGCCTTGCCGATTTTATTAATTGTGTATGATGCAGTAACATCTAATCATGTAAAGTAAGATTAAAGATTCTGACACCCACAGCACAGGAATGAACAAACAGTAATTTTTCATTCCTTTCTGTATAGGCTAATCAAATATTTAGAATAATTACTCTGCAAATAGTAAAGGATTAGAACTGCTAATTGCATATAACTTAGAAAAACTATGTCTCTTAGTTAATAAAGCATAGAGTCTTTGACGTTACAATTTACATTCTCCAAGAGAAAAATCAAGTGCAAGAATAGCTAACATTAAACAACACACATTAAGAACAGTTTGTTTCAATTATCTTGGGTCATAATTAATGTTGGTCTTGCACATCATCTTTCTACTTTGATAGCTCCTTTGAATAATTATGTAAATTAATTCTTGAAGTATTGCCATTCACTAATATGTGGTTTTGAAGAAGCCATTCCACAACCCTGACATTAGTGAGGAAACCTATTCACTGACTTTCCATGCTAGATGCTGTCTGTCGGCAACATTACGTTATGTACCTGGGCAATAAGCCACAACTGATAAAGGTTGTGACATTATTGAACAACTTCCTATCAACTGAGGACAAAAAGAACTGCAACTGTCATGCAGACTGATTAAGAACAAGGCAAAGCAAACACGAGTCATGCATATTGGGAAATATAAGACCACCAGGAACCTACAGTAATTCTCCATTGACAGATAAAGTAAGACTATAGCAAATTGATACATTTATCAGTTTTATGTGCCTTAAAAAATTAGTAGCATTTGGTTTTCTCCCAGGGCAAAATTAGAGTTAATTAATAATAAATGTGTTTATTTCACAAACAGCCTAAGATTTTAAAGGAAAAAAAAAGTGCAGACTGCCTGTACCTTTCAGATTCCAGATTCTGTACATGTATCCAAGCATGAATTTAACCACTCACATTTTACTTATAACAAAGTCCTCAAAAACAAAAACCTACAGTTTTCATTTGATCTCAGTAGAAGTCAAAATAAAAATTATGATGCAAAAAAGTCTTCACACTTAAACAAAAATGAGCCAGTGATGAAGTCTTTGCTTACCAAGACCCTACACAGACAAAATGCTGCTACCATCGTTGAAGGCATTAATTTATCCACACATATAACATTACGTAGACACTTGAATAGCAGAGGATGGAGGAAGCACTTAATAAGTTAAAAATATGTCTTTTTACTATTAAAAAATTACATTAAAATATGCACAATCTTATTTTTCATACACATTGAAACCCATGCCTCTTTCAAGGAGTTCATAGATCTAACACTTACAGTCTTACCTGTGCCTTGTCCATGGCTGCCTAACAGAACTTAACAACTTTTCCTCTGGTTAGGAATTATCACAAAGGATGCTATTTTGCACATCTTAGTTTTCCAGAATTGCACTCAAAAGTTAGTGTGCAGATCTCCATGTGGACTACGAGGAAATAGATTTTCTATGAACTAGCAGTAAAAAGACTTGAGCTCTCCCAAGCAAGCAGCCCAGCAATTAAAAGTTGAGCAATAAACCGCAATGAAGTAACACTGGTTTTATGACAGTTGTTAAGCTGCCTATATTAGTCTTACAATGTTAATAATTGAAACAAAACCAGTAAAAAACGTGGGTTTTTTCTTATTAAATGGTCTCAACTGAATTAAAATAATGTATGAAGTTCTTTTTAAAGATATCCAATGCTCCACATTAGAGAGGGATCCTTTCAGTGGTTCCAAGACTAAGCTTCTTGTTCATCTTTGGTAAATGAACCATAAAAAAATACTCCCTAACATGGGTAGAGGTGAACTGTGAAAGATTAGATTTATACTACAGGGTGATTCAGTGCTAATAAATGAATGAGGTGGGGGAAATGTGGTCTTTTAGGTGTGATACCATCATACTTCTTACCTCCAGAGCTTTCAAACGTTCCAACAGCAATTTTGTCTTTTCTTTTTCATCTTCAGTGCTGCTGCTTTCACTTCTTGAATCTTCATCTGCTGGTGTGTGAATTTTTTCCATGCCTTCTTTACATTTCCTGCTGTCTTCTGACAGTTTTTCCTGAAATGATTTTTTAAAATGTCATTACTCACAGGTGGAAATGAAGTTAACTGTGTAAATATCTTCAATTCTCCCTTGTATATGAGGGAAAAAAAAGTAAAAAGTCAGTAGTTACATGATTACAGTACCAAGTAAGAGGAGTTGTGCAGCATCTATGAAACATGCTGCTATGCCAATTCTGCACCAGTGTATGCACAACTTAACTGCTACATCTACCTCAGAGTTTTAAAAAGGAGAAATCATCTTTAAGAGTCACAAGGAAAATTCAGAACACTAGCTTTCAATGGAAGCATTTTATCCCTAAGATATAGAGCAGTTTATTGTGGAAAAGCTAACATATATTCATGCCTAACGTATTTCACCTTTCTTCATCTAGAATTACTATTTGGATTACCAAATAATGGCCTGAGAATCAACTTACTACCTGAATACTGATTTAAGATCCATGCTAATATATAACCAGAGAGAGTCAAACTGGCAGCAACACTTTCAGAAGGGCTCCAGTCTATAACAAGTCAGTCATATGGGGTTATTAGCAGCTGCTGCTGCTGGTTGTCAGGTTTTACAAGAGATTTATAAAAACTATAGGATTGAACAGTAATTCCTATAACCTCCTTAATTATGTGTCCAAGTTCTGTGTTGAGAGAGAGAGAATTGAGATAGAGTGAGCAAAATATCAAGACTACAAGCAGGCAATGCAAAATACTGCCCAAACAAGTGAAGAATAAGGGGAAAAAAGAGAACTATACAGACGTACAGAGTGAATCCTCATCTGAGTGCGACACAAAGTGGACAGTCTCTACCTTGGAAAGGACATTCTGTAACTATAGAAGCAGATGCAGTGTCACCGCTAATGAGAAGATTAAGAATGGAAAATGTAAGGTAAATCAACATTAAAGAATGGGTGTCAACACAAATCTAAAAAGTCCTTTAATGAGCATCTAGTTTCCTTTGTGTGCTTTTAGATAATTCTTGTATACAAAGACACAAACTTTCATGATCTTTGGATTAGTCTATAAGTGAGATGTATTTCCTTCAACTATTACAGAACACAAATTCTGCCTAAGTATAAAAATATCCGTTTTCATGAAGAACTGATCCAGCTTGAATAACTGTGCAAATATAACTCTTTGGGAGCTAACAGAAAGACATTACCTTAATTAAAACTCATAAACACAACTGATTTAAAAATCAGCACTGTGAATTACATTTCTAACAATGTCTTTTTAAAATATTAACTAGCTTAGGAATTGACTATTGCTATGTTAAAAATTTAATCAAGAATCAATTTGATAAGCCATGGGCTTAATCGCTGAATGAGGCTCAGATCTCCTTCAGAGTCTCAAAACAAAAGACATCAAAGAGCCATTCCATCAGGTTTCCAGCATTTATGTTATCCTGATCACAAAAGAACCATAAATATAGTAGTGGGGTGGTTTTTTTCTTCCCTCTCTTGCTACTCATTGGTGCAACAATCAACTATCTATAAAAGAGTCATTAAACTATTTTCCCTTCAAGTTGTCCCGATGAGTGTATTGACATAAAACATTTCAATGAACTGAGCAAAAAAAAAGCCAAAGATATCTCTTTCATGTAATTCAGACACAAACAATCATTTTTAGGAAAGAATGTGACATGAATTAGATGTGGCTAACAACAGAAGAAAACATAAAGATCTTGCTCTAACTAGAGGGCAGCAATTTCAAAGGACAGTAGAAGAAAGCACAGATGTTTCATCACGGAAAGGGGAGTAATGCAACTTCACAGAGAGGAAATCCCACTCACCTAAAGAAGTAACTCATTCATCTAATTACAACATTTGATGAGTCTTGCAAACAAGTGGCATAATCACGAACATACATCCTGTTTTACTATGATGTACACCAGAATTCCACAGGATAAATACTACTGTTATCCCTGCTACAAAATTTAAGTAAAGCTCACAGATTTTCAAAACTACTTTATTACTGAGTAAGAATAAATGAATTTCAGTGTTTCAGGCTACAAAGGTCTGCAGGATGTCACGTTCACTACCTGCTAAAGCTGCTGAATAGACCAAAACCTTAGAAATGGTGTTCAGCCATGCAGTCTGCAGAAAGCACTGTCCTGTCACTTTAACTTGTTCTACCTGGGTGATACACAATAAGGGTAGAGTGGAAAATCGACACCCAAGAAATCAAAGAAAACAGGTGTTACTAAACACCCTGTGCTAAAAGTCGTTAAATTAGAGGAAGGACGAACAAGGCTTTTGGAAAGACAGAATCCTCTTAAGAGTGAAAAATCTGCTAATATCAAAGGCAGCTGCCTGCTGGGAGGAGGCAGGAAGGGGGACAGAGAGGTTTGCAGGAGCAAATGTGTGTCTCCTACATTACACTGATCAAATCCTACAGGAAGATTTGGACTGAGCAATAGTGTAGAGCAGTTTATTCCCTTTTCCCCCCTGCATTCCTGTACTTCTTCTGTTATCTCCAACAAAGACCATCTTTGGAATCTTCTAAACAGTCTCTGTTGTATGCCTTACATATTCTACAATTAAAGGCAGGATGAGTTTTCAAGCTGAATGGCAAAATATTCTCCAGGTTGGAAGTCTAGCAAAGGCAGAGCAAGTACTATTCTGATGATCAATGCCGTTACATTTCCATGAACAGGTAATAGATGGAAACGGTATTCTGGAAATAAGCTGGACAGGTTAAAAGAAAAATAAAAAGGCAAAAACTCATCGCTTGGTCTCCCTAGACCAATAAGAATTTGACACTTGCTTGTACCACAAGAGGATGCAAACGCAGCAGCCTGAGAATTCTATAGTAATGGCTCATCACATCTCTAACGCTCTGTGTCAACAAAGAGACATTAAAAATATTAAATATTCAAATCTTACAAAAAAATAATAGGAATATGCTGCTCACTGTAGACCCGATCCCATGGAAATTAATGAGAAACTTACAGTCAAGCCTCACATTGTATAAGCTTCTCAAGCTGCCTTAAATTGTCATTGCTTTTCTGAAACCAACAATATTTGGCAAATCTTCAATGACATCCTGCCCTGACCATTATTTCTAAGTGTTTGGTTTGTTCTATAAGTCAAACAAATAGTACAGTGATGATGAACCCTTTGATCAAACACTATAGGCCCTACAGCCATTAGAAAACATGAGATGAAAACAGACCCTGCAGTCTGGAAATGGCAAGCTTTCTAGAATCAATGAGAAGATATAAATCACTGAAGACATTGATCTATGAAGCTGTACAATGCAGCGACCTAACTGGGACTTATCAGAAAGCTGGCTTTCAGTTACCTGATGTAGGAAGGAGCAGCATAAAACTCCTTCTTTCCAGTAATAAATAAAAGTAAGAACAATAAATTAAGAGAGCAGGGAATCCACCTGAAACTGCAAATGATAATTTACTGGAATTTCTAAAATATAAAGCAATATATTGAATATAAAGCCAATCTTCTCCTTTCTACCTGCCTTTCAGAATACTGGACGTGAAAGTGTTTCCACTGTTTATAAACAAAAGGAGTAACTATAGTGACAAAAAAGATCATACAGAAGCTTTCAAGTGATAAGAGACCAAACTGCCAATTTCAGAAATTACCTCATCTTTCATTCCAAGAAAGGCAAAAGATTGCTGGCCCTCTGGACACAGCATTAGTCATTGGGATGCTTTTCCTCAAAGGCTCATCACCTTTTCAAGGAACAGACAAGTGTCAGAGAGACACTTAGCTAGCTATTTCTTAACCATTATTATTTCAGAAATTATTGCACTTTTTTGAAGATAGTAGCATCACCAAGAGTTGTCTGTTATTTATCCTTTCTTCTTTCTTAAGATGCTTCTAGGAATTACACTATCCACATACAGAGAAAAAACTGGAAAAAAAGTGAGCTCACTTTAAAGTATTTCAATTTGTAACGATGAAATTTCACACCAAGAAAAATAACTGTCAGACAACATAAAGGAAAAAAAAAACCTCCCAAACAACAACTGAACCAAACAACAATTTTGAAAAGATCAAGATCTTTAAAGTACTGACTTTCCCCAATGAGCATTGGATGACATAAATTGCTTGTCTGGAAACTGATAAGTAATAATTAGAGATGACATCTTTGCTTATAGAAGCTAAAGATCATTTTCATGTGATAAACACACGTCCTTCAGAGAAAAGAAGTGTTTCAGATGCAATGCAGTAAAGATCCTTCAGGTACACACGATCTCTATTTAAATTTTGGGTGTCAGACTGCGATGCCTGAGTGGGACTTTTTTTTGTTTCTCAATTCTTTTTAATTCCTCAACTTCTGAAATTTATTAGAGACAATGGGTTTATAATGGTTACAAATTCAAATTCTTCTGAGAGTCATGCCTGCAATTTTTCAAAACTACACTTTAATAACACGTTAAACCCAAGAATAAAATATAAGTAGGATATATAATTAAGTAGTGGTTATGATTGCTCATAACCACTTATTTGAGAAAAAGAACTCAAAGTGATTCACCACGTAGCTATTAACAGATCGTACACAGAGGCAATGGTAGTAGGCATCCAAGAGTCCAATCAATAGTGAACCCAAGCCAAGTGGTTAACTCAGCATCTCAAAACATTAAGCGCTTTCCATTATATCTCAGGAGCTTCCATAGGACTTCCTAAAACCGATATGCGCTAAATTCAGTGACTGAATTTGGTGATCCAGATACATTACACTTCTAACACTCTTTCTTGCTATAATAAAGGCAGATTCTTCACTTCCAAATCCAAATTGGGATTTAGAAATCCATATACAGAATTGGTTAAGTATGTGCTGGTTTCAGCTGGAAATTCAGCAATGTTTTCATTACTGCTGAGCAGCGAATACACAGCATCAAGGCATTTTCTGCTTCTCATATCACCCCATCAATGAGTAGGCTGGGAGTACACAGGAAACTGCAAGGGGACACAGCTAGGACAGCTGACCCCAACTAACCCAAGGGATATTACTCCAGACCATAGAATGTTATGCTCAGCAATATACTAGGGGGAAGGTTGGCTGAGGGCCGTGGCTCGAGGATTGGCTGCACATCAGTTGGTTAGTGGGGAGCAATCGCTTTCCTTTGCATGACTTGTCTTTCTCAGATTTTATTTCTCTCACTTTTTTTAATGTTCCTTTTCATTACAATTTATTGTTATTTTATTTCAATTATCAAATTGTTAACCTATGAGTTTTCCCACTTTTACCTTTCCAATTCTCCTCCGCTCATCCTGCTGTGGTAGAGGGAGACAGTGAGTGGCTACGTGGTGCTTAGTTGCCGGCTGAGGTTAAACCACAACAACATAATAATAAATGGCCAATGTTTTTTCTTGCAAGGCCATTCTATACCCATGATGTATTCTTAGACGATGTACTTTCAGTGTTATTTCCACTGTTGAACTCCTAGTGTTCAGCAGTATCCTTCACTGCAAGTGAAAGATATGAAATGAGATTTTTCAGACTGTTGATGCAGATAAAATCTGTAGATGAGGGTTTCTTTGTACTTTCATGAAAAAAAACCCAGCCCCAAGCTATGCACAAGTAGCTCAGTCTGATTGCACACGCTGAAAAAAAGGCAGCAACCACTCTAAGGACTACTGACTTAAAATTCCAATGATATTACAATTGTTTTCCAGTGCCACCTTTCTCCTCTTTCCCCTCCCATCATGACCATTTTTTTTTCCTTAATCATAATTAATCCTTGTTTACTGTGGCTCAGTCCCTCTCAAATATGCCCTGTGAAATTTTGCAGTACCGTCTGATGTGCTTTATAACCTATGTGGTTCCATGAACACTGAAAGGTATAAAAGACACTTGTATGTCAGGTCAGAGCAATGTAAAGTAAGACTGATGAATTCATAAAGTGTTTCCTGCAAGAACAGTCACTGATATCACTGGGACCTGAATATGTTTGTTTCACCTGCAACTGTATTTTAAAAACAATTTTTGGATTTGCTAACAGGAGTCTTGTTAAACACCATGACCCAGGCCTGGAAAAAGCCCAAAACGTAATTAAGGAAACAATTTGAAGAAACTTGGCTTTGGTGAGGCTGCACCAGGAATATTGTGTCTAGTTTTGGGCCTCTCTCTAGTACCAAGCTAGTAAAGGATTTGGAGCCCATCTCATATGAGGAATGGCTGAGGGATCTGGGGCTGTTCAGCCAGGAGAAAAGAAGGCTCGGGGAAGACCTTATCGCTCTCTGCAACTACCTGAAAGGAAGCTGTAGTGAAGTGGAGGTAGGTCTGTTTTCCCAAGTAATAAGCAATAGAACAAGAGGAAATGGCCTCAAGTTGTGCCAGGGGAGGTTCAGGCTGGATCTGAGGAGGAATTTCTTTGCTGAAAGGGTTGTCAGGCATTGGAAGGGGCTGCTCAGGGAGGTGCTGGAGTCCCTGATGTTTAAGAGATGGGTGGATGTTGCACTGAGGAAAATAGTCTGGTGTTTGATAGGGCTGGGACAAAGGCTGGACTCGATGATCTTAGCAGAAATGATTCTACGATTCTGTAAGATAGAATGTAAAAGAAAAACCCTACCTCCAACTAAACAGTGCAATTTAACTTATCTGTGAGTATAAGGCTACAAATATGACTTCTGTTTTCACCTCACTTACTTCTATGTATGTACTCAGCGGTTTTCTCTTGTTTATTTTCTCCCAGTGGAAGGATAAACTAAAGTATAGATTTGCTTTAGACAGCACATCAGCAAGTGTAATAATGACGTATTTTTGTTTAGCTAACTGCTTTTGTTCAGAATATGCTGACCAAAATTGAAAGAAAAGAAAGGAATGTACATATACCACAGAAATTTACAGAAACATCCCAAATTCTTCACAGTTTAATGTTACTGTTGTCAGAAAAAAAACCCCCAAATATATAAAATTCTTCTCTTTCATCTCTGGATTTCACTTACAAAGTGAACAGAATAAGCAGTAATATTCCCTAGATCAAATACTTGTGATGGATACGAGAACAAAGTACTTTCTTTATATTTCTTATATGAACCTCCTTCCATTCACATATCAATCTAAATGTACTCCATATTATTCTTCACTCAAAACACTACTCACTACCACAAGCTATCACCCCTATTGAACAGTTCTGCAGTAATATTAATAAATTTCCTGATGATGCTTTTGTTGGTTGTTCCATGCATCAGAAACACCTATTTCTTTTGAAAAAGTTCAGATCAAAAAGGACTGTAAAAAGAAACCTTCACATTGAAGTTCACTATTAAGTGTACTCAGCAGATCAGTAAGAACAGATGGAGTTTTTCGTCTTCAGGTTCTCAACTGAATGTCAGTCCTGGGTGTCAAAGTGAACCACCCTAACCTCACGACCAAATATTGCTGTTGACATCGTCCTGTCTTAGTGAATAGATATTTACATTAAAAACAGCACCTTTGCCTCTGGCACTTCATCTGTCAGACATGAAATCAAAGGCTGACCATTCTGGAGGTGACTCTTCCAAGACAGGTTTCAAGCACAGTGGTGGCAGGGCAGTGTGGCAATCGCTCATTTTGTTTGTTGCTCCTTTTCTAAATGGAAGACTTCAGCTACACTGAATAGCAAAGTTTTCAGCAGAAAAAAACCACACTTGTTCTAGAAACTAAACTCTTCTATCTTCATATGTGTATATATGATATTTATGAGAAGAATATGTAGTGTGATTTTTCATACAGATATTTTCTTATAAATTGGTTCATTACAGTACTGTACTTAAAGTAATTGTTTTTCCTCCCAGGAAACCTATATGCAGCATTTAAACTTTCCTGAAGGAGTTTCTGAGTATTAAAGTAACTACACTTGACTAAAGTGACAGTATTAAAATATCTACCTTTGACTGAAGTACAAACAAGATCAACTAGTCTGAAAATTAAATTCAGCAAATTTTATGTAACAGCAATTAGGGCAATAGAATTACTCTGGATTTAAATTGCTAGAAATAAGCCAATTTTCCTTCCTCCTGCAGCTCCTCACTCTTTCTTTTTTCCTCCAATAATGTCTTTTCAGTACTTGGACAAAGGCCAAATTACTCTTTTTAATGAAATGAAAAACGTCCAACGCATTTTTTTTTCTTCTTGCCATCAGAAAGTCTCCTTAAGTATTTATACTTGTTGATCCAGTCTTCCATAGAATATTTCTTTAGGGAATGCCTCAAATAAGCTCTAAATGACTTAAGAAGAGAGTATTAACTACTATTTTGGAATTACAGCAATATATTAACTTACTAGTTCTCACCTGTAGTGGTTTTGCCTGTGCCAGGTTTTTGGTAGCGAGGAGGCTGCAGGCCTGGCTTCTTTAAACAAAGAGCTGCCAGAAGCTTCCCCTGGAGCTGACACAGCTCATGCCAGTCAGTTCTAAGATGGACTCACAGCTGACCATGGTTTTTCAACTTTTCTATCTAAACACTTTTGTCACTAGACAGTTGACTATGTCTTATTCATTATTCTTACTGAGAAAACACAAGGGAGTCAATAGACAAAACTGCTTCCTATTTACTTGCAAGAACCTGTTACCCAACCAGAACCTCTTCAACGCCAGCCCAAGATGGGCAATGCTGTGTCAGGTCAATGAAGCATGCCTGCACCCTCACAAGCACCTGGATAGGCTACAGATAGGTAAGACTTCATTATTAAAATGTTCTTTTGGCCAAGAGCCAGGAGACACACTACAGATCTGAGAGCTCTAATGGCAGTTGCCAGATGGGAGATGACAACATTTCCCTGGGGATCTTATTGCTCTGCTGATAAACAGAGCAGGCCTGAAAGTGCTGGTTCCTGTGGAAAACAAGCCACAGCAGCCCCACAGTCTTGCTTTCTCACCCAGCCACAGCATGGGCTGCCCTCAGCCTCCATGCCTGCACAGCCGTGCTGCTAGTAGCCCTGATTTGACCTGCAAGAGGAATACACGCAGATAGATAAAGAGCAACAAGTTGGCCTTCATATACAAAGATACTGGCGTCTCTCCACGAAGCAGATAGATCATGTTGAACCTGGTATTTGCTATAAGCTCCAGGAGGTTATTCCAGTCTCCTAGGACTACCAAGCAGAGGCACGTTAGAGCTACACGCTTTTCTCTGAAATGCATTTCCTAAATTAGAAAAAAGGCAAGAAGAACACCATTAAGGGCAAGACAAAGGCTACAGAAAAACTTCTGTGCATGAATAGGAAGTCCCTGCATGCATTAGGACAATCTGCACCAGTCAGGCTGTGAACCACATCATCACTTTGCTTTCCAAAGAGCATCCCTGGATTTCTGTTATGCATTTTTCATATGTATATGCTTCAGGCAGTGTATATGGGCTGATTTTTGTGGATTCATTCCAAAAGTAAGAACTAGAAGAAAGATATAGCAAAAGATAGAAACACTATATTGTAGAGGAAAATCTAAACGTAGATTTATATTTAGATTATAATCAGTATAGTATGGAACAGTACCATCAGATCAGTCAATCTTTACTTCTTGTTACTGTAGATATATAGAGGATTCCAGGAAGGAAAGAACAGCTTGTTTTCTGAGAAACAGGCACACAAATAGCACATTTCACTTATGAGACTTTGTTGTGTTAAATGTAACTCCACTGCTTTGTTACTGTATTACATACAATCAAAAAGGGAAAACTACTTGCACTTACAGTTCTTGCAACAAAACCATTGTTGGTCTTTGGGGGCAAGAACCCAAGCTCAGTTTAGTTAAATCTGGGAACAAATATTTATCAGCATCTTTGCACAGTGGTGGAAATCTACCAGAACAAAAGCCATAAGGAATTAGTTGCTACCTAACTAGCCCTGGATTTCTCTGCATGGAAAAGCAGTCCAACAGCAAATGTCTATGCCCTTGGCAGGCCAGGATTGCTGGTGGAGCAACCTGAGTATAGGTGGCTCCTCCTCTGTCCTTCTATGGGAGACACAAAACTGCTAAGCTTTGCCTAGTCATATTCACCTCAGAAGCTTAGGAGGCCTGGCTGATGCAGTCTCCTGTATGCACTTACAGTTCAGAAATTTTTAAGGATGTATTTTCTCTTTCTGTAACAGAAGTTAAAATCCTATATAGATTTCAGCTAGGGAATTCAACTAGTGTCTTTTCTTTTCAATTCATAGCCATGCTCCATCTGTAAAATGTTATATATCAATGGTCTGAACTTTAAAGTTGTATAATTTTATGTTGAGATAAAATTATATTGACAATAGATAAAATTTTCTTTCTCATGATGGAGCTGTTGACACTCATAGCTGTGCAAATTAGAAGTGACAGTCACAACAACTGTTCCTCATTTGAGTCTCGCAAAGCATGCAGACAAAAAATTGGGATGATCTGGCCAACAATGCCACCTGAAATGTTCCTGTAGCACTTATGGTGTCACACTTTGCTGACATCTGCTTCAGAAAGCAAGACTTCCTGACTGAGAGCTAGAAGTCTTGTTGGACTGGAATTATTTTATCTTTCTATTGAAGTTATCAGTAATAAGCCTTTACGGATAAATCTTCCTTCTTAG
Organism: Urocolius indicus; assembly: GCA_013401255.1. Classification (NCBI taxonomy): domain Eukaryota; kingdom Metazoa; phylum Chordata; class Aves; order Coliiformes; family Coliidae; genus Urocolius; species Urocolius indicus. Next base: position 666,828 of record WBNH01007661.1, on the reverse strand, counting down.
CTTTAGATAAGGCAGACACGTGTAACACACCTTTATATCCAGCATGGGGTCTTACATCCAGCAAGGAAATGGAATTGAACTTTTTTATGTTCAAAGCCACTCCTCCTGTGAGGCTGCAATGTGAGTTAATGATGGCACCGGTGCTGATGCTCTGCAAATGGGACAGATGTCTCCCAGGGAGCTCTGTGCCATTCTTCTCATGATACACTCAAAAGCCTAAGAAATCTCTTATGAAGTAATTACTTCTCAAAATCTTGTCGTTGTTCCAGAGTGAGAAAAAAACCCAAAGCTGAATCACAGTCGTAGCTTTTGTTCATTGAGAAGAGCCCATCCAAACACTTAGGCTGCAATTGCTCAAATTGTCTGCCACTGCTTTGTTGTTGGTGTAGTCACATGGGCACCGAAATGAGCAATGAAGCAAAAATGAGACAGGATACATATCACTACGCAGAAAGAAATGGAAGGAATCAAGCTGCTCTTCTCCACTGCAGCCAGGGACAAAGAAACCTGAAAATATGCCCTAACATTAAGGTTACCTGTAATCCCCTCTGAATCTTTGAGACGGATTTCTCTTGGTGTACACTTAACAGCACAGGGATCATCTTCCTTGATTAACCCTCTACCTTGTTACTTGTATCCTGCCCCTCTTGAGTTTCTATAGTCAATCTCTGAAGACCTGCACTGTCCAGAATAATGAAAATCCCTTCTGCTAAAAGTAGTCTAGACCATGCCAGCTGGGAACAAGCACAGTCAGACGCTCTGCACTACCACAGAAGTTGAGGGATGACGGCCTGTGGCATCAGATGTGGTGAGATTCACTCTGTCTACAGCCCAGGATTTCTGTTCTGGCTGATCAAATGAATGTGCGTGGCCCCCTCAGCAGTATCTGTTTGGAGTGGAATTCTCAAAGAAGCACAATGGAAAAGGTTACAACCTCTGCAGTCATGAGTTCTTATTTCCTTAAGTTTTTCATATGAATTCATGTTATCAAAATCCCCAAATTCCCAACGGCAAAATCTCACTTTCATATTTTTTTAATACAAGACAGGATAGTCCTGCTTGAAATTGATTCCTTTTCTATTAAAAATATTCACATGTTAAACAAACTCCTTAGGGGAAGTAAGCCTTTCTCCAAGTTTACAAGGAAATAGGAAAAAAACCTTTATTTTTTTAATCTCTTCATTATCTGGCTTATAACCATTCCAGTTACCACAGAAGCAGCAGTTCACATACATGACTGACAAATATACTTGAGATTAAATGGTATGTTATCCTTTTTCTTTACAAAGGTTAAAGATGGACAAAAGAAATTATTTTGTCCAAGGAAAGGGAGAAATTTGTGGCAAATGAAAGAATCAAAATCTAGTCCCCCAGACATGGTGCTTTAAACAACGGATTGTACTTCCTCTCTGACGTGACTGCACCATGTCCTGAGCTTTAGTGCACATATTGACAATTCCAGAACTATAAAAAATTGTGAACTTACAAGAAACTCTCTTCCTCATCTATTTACATCACTGTACACTGACATAAAGTCAAAAGGAGTTAAAAAAAAACCCCAAACCTTGAAAGTCTCTGAGTAATCTGTAATCAGGTGAGACTCTACCTAGACATCCAGTATTGTGATCAAACAGGAAACAAACTAGTTTTTGATGTTCAAATCACAAGGACAAACTGTGGGATGCTCGTTTTAATGTCTTGAGTTTAAGTACTGCACACTACTATTCCTGGGAATTGTTCTCTCTCTTAGATAAAGTACTTGTGTCTTGAATTGGAACAATATTAATATATGAGATATTGGTTTGGCCTTGCATGGTCTTACTTTTAGATGCACAATGCCTCTTGGAAACATCATAAAGCTCTTACATACTGGTGCCTTATAGTCTAGCAAACTTTTAAGCAAGAAATACGATGTTTCACAGTAACTCAAATGACACATATTCCTGTCTGCATTTATGTGAGCATTCGTTATAAATCTTCTCTCAGTTATTATTATGTAAAATGATAAAAAAGAAGAATTTTATTTACAATCTTGCTTCTGAATTTATTTACCCTAAAGAAATCATATCCTCCATCTGTAAGTCCAGCAAATTAAATTCCTATAGGGCAGTTAGCTCTATGGAAAGGGCCAGAATATTTTGCTTCAAGTAAAAATCTCAGCAAGACTTAACACAATATTGCAATAATACTGCATGCTCTGGGCTCTATCTTATTATTATTCTTCTAACATGATCACTATGCAACATTTTATGTTCATTAGCAAGAATATTTATTCTGGAGGCAGGCATATTGATATTATAATAAGAACTCAATTTCATATATCCCAGAACAATAATTAGATTTGTAAAAAACAAATATCTAGACAATGGTCAATAGATCAAAAGCACCTATTGCACAGAGATATCTTTTATGACTATTCAGATATTAATTTGAATATGACTCGCACAGTAAAGCTGACTGACGCTGGTGTCAGTGAATGTGGGACATAGTGGATATCACCAAGGTCATGTCGTCGTTTGTTATGAAATACATGGTTTTGCAATTACAGTAAAATAATCTATTGCACTGAGTACTGATCGTATCATTCTGGTGATATCATGGTAATCAGAGAACTGGAATAGTTCAGAATATGTTCTATAAGGTAATTGATTGTGGAGGATAGCTTTCAAAACAATGACAGTATTTACAACATTCAGTAATATTTGTGTATGCATATGAAGATATATAGATATGTATAAATATATATATCTATTTTACCTGGAATTCAGATAATAAAAATATTTTTTCATGTGCTAGCTCACATCTACAGTTCATTCGTAAATCCAAAATTATGGTTATCATGTTCCTCAAAAACTGAATACATCACTGTTTTTAAGAACCCTCACCAAGTTCTATTCCCATTTGTGAATTACCTTTATAAATAGATCAAAAAACTGTCTAAATGTATTTGAAAAGATACAAATGAAATGCTTCTATTGCAATACTGATGCCTCCTGCCAAAACTGAACACAATATTTGCAATAAAATTAATTATATGTTTAGGTGTTTGTCCATGATTTCCACATGGTTTCCACAACATATGAATGATTCAAATAATGCTTTATTAATATGTTTTTCAATGTTAAAATACTCTGCAAACATTTCAGAGCCTAGATCTTTGCCAGCTACTTGTTCTGAACAGTCTTTCAGGTTTTAGCTTTTATTATTACATAAGGTTGTTGCCTTAATCACATTGTATAGTTGTTACCTTGTGACTGAATAACAAACAACACATCAAGTGAACCCATCTCTGACCTACACAGTAGGTAGCCATATGAAGGCAGGAATGCTTTGGTTTTTATGTGAATAGAGCCATTCCTTGAAATTCCCAGAAAACAAACTTTTTGTTCAGAAGCTTGTCATAAAAATGAAAAAAAAAAAAAAAGGATGTGAGGATGAGTCAGAGACATTCAGAAGAAAACACAACATTCATAGAAACATTCCATAGTTTTGACCTGCTTTACCAATCACAGACTGGTGTATGATGCAGTAGTCTAGCTATTGCTCCAGGAGCAGAAAAAACATTGCTTCTGAGTGTTGAGTTTGAAAAAAATTCGTAAGCAAAGAAAATTGTATGGTGGCAATATGGTAAGAGAATTTCCAAAAAAAAAAGAGGAAAAAAGAGAACAAGAACAGGAAGCTAATAGGTATTATGGAGTACAGGATTGAAAATAATTGGCAGGGAGTCCATCTGCCCTGAGGCAGAACGACGGCAGGAGCCACTGGAAACACACTGACTGAACCCCAACTCCCTGTGCCACTTGGGGAGAAGACGTAAATATATCAGGATCAGGTATCTGAGCCTAGGAAGAGGGAAGGGATGGGGGCAAGACGGTCTGGTTGTGTTCTTCATCATCACGCCACTATCAGTTGTTTTCTGTTTGTTGTGGTTTTGGTTGGTGTGGGATTCAGTCCTGTCTGCTTTGCCCAGGACAATAAGTGACAAGTGGGCCCTTCCTGTCCTTGGGAATTTCCAAAAAGCCCTGGGATACTTTTCTCTTCCCAGTCCCATCAAGATGGGGAGGAGTGAGCAAGCAACTGCATACACTCCTTTGTTTCTGACTGGGCCTAAACCACAATGGATTTAAACTCTGAACCACGAGGAGGGAACCAAGTTTCATCTTTGCATCCCAAAAGGAGAGTTACTAAAATATCGATGCTTTAATCAACAGTTTCTAAGAGCTCAATGTTCTATTATAACTACAACAAAAAGTTTAATTTGTCCAGAAATTAAATTTTACAGCCTATCATTTCAACACGAAAAATCGATTATTTTGGAAGGTTAAAACAACCCATTCTCTTCCCTTTAATCCAAACTCAAAATGAAAATTTGATTACAGTGATCAATACTCTTTAATATACATTTTTGTTTAGCTATATTGCTATATTTTTGATCCATCAGTCATAAGAATGGACTTATATAACTAGAATTTTTGAAAAACCTTTTATCTGAAGGATCACTACCTAGCATAGACTTTACCATATTATTTCAGCATTTTACGTCTTCATAAGGAATCCTTATTAAGTTTAAAAAGATACAGAATGGGACTGACTTCATTAAATGTTATTTTTATGAACTCACATGCAGAATATCTGATTAACTGGGATGTATCTCATTCCTGTTTCCAGGCACTTAAAAAGACTTTCCACCACCTCAGGTTCACTGCTTCCAGAATACAGCAGTACATTAGGAAAATATAAAACTCTCTTTTCTTACAAAAAAACAAAAGAAGTCCTGTTTCCCTTTGAAAAACCTCTAAAACCTTTGCTTGCCTAAATTCTGTTCTGAGATACAATCTCTCTGACTCAAGACTGATAAAATGCACCCATCATACACAGCCATAAGAAAATAAGGTGTCTAGTTTGTCATGAAAACCTCACATCCAGTAAGAATATGAGTGGATCAAATTATCCATAGGATTCTGAAAGACAACGTATCAAAAGTATCTATATTTTCTATAGATGCTGGAATCTATTACTGAAAATATTAGTGCTTTAATAAAGTCTTCAAAAGTGGTTTCTCTGTTCCGTTATACTGTGAAGAGCAACAATTGCAGATAACAAAACAATAAAACTGAAAAACCTTAAACTCAAGTGTGAGAACACCTGCGAAAATGCAGATGGTACCAACTAATATTTACAAGTATTAATAACTAATAAACAAATAGAGGAAATGATGCCACATTTATCTCAATGGTGCAATTTTGGTTTTAAAGAACTTTTCTATCACAAGAAAACAAGTACTAAGTCACTAATATCTGATATACCTTTATGATACTGACAGTTCCTTCTCCATGCTGGCCTGGAGATCCTTGGCTCTGCAGCAGATTTCTCACTGTCTCCTCCATTCTAGAGAATGAAAATATTTATAAAAATTAACTTTATGGGAAAAAAAAGTTAAGGGTTGCATTCAGTGTTTCTGTTTTTTACAAGAGCCTAATGCATCCATGGCCACCATGAAATCAATATTTAATGGCAATCCTGGCTTTATAATGTTCTGATACTCCATGTTATGAATAACACATTAAGGACACTCTTTTATCCTTTGAACATGCACAGTAATTAGTTGTATTGCTAAAATCCTACTGGAGCTCAGTTACAAAACATTAAAAACAAACATGTGCAAAAGACATCACCTTGTCAGTAGTGTAACCAAACACTATGAGAAAATTACTGTCATTTAGGAACAAAATCACTCAGATTATGAAAAACAACACCCAAATGTTGTATTTCTAGCCAATTGTCAGTTTTGTGCAATTTAGACAGACTGTCAAATACATTACTAGTATTTACTCTCTCTGTTAGAGGTGCAGCAGTGTGTGCCAGTACATTTGTTTATAGAGGCACAGCTGCTGAACACATTCACCCTTCTCTGTCCTTTCAATAGGATGTAAAAACCAAGTGTCTGCTACAATCTGGTACTACCATCTCATGAAAACATAATCACTTTCCATCAGTGAGGGAAGGAAGGTTTGGACTTTCCTTTTATAAGGTGTTAATAGACACCAGCAAAAGTTGCCTTTGATCTACATGCATTCATCAAGCACATTACAACTGATAATAATATCTAACTCTCTTGAATGAAGGTTGGACAGAATAAAGAGTTCTGCTCCTTTGCGCAACAGGACCTCTGGGAATAACGGAAGCCACCTATGAAACACTGGTCCCATTCAACAGAGATCAGAAATTAAATCCTGTGGGCTTAGGAGATGTCACTGAGGCGACCACAAATAAAGGGTCTGGGTTGTGTAGCTGGTTTCAGCTCTGTGAGTAAGGGTAAGAAAAGGAAAGGGATCAAAAGCCAGAGAAGCAGTGATGGACACTACAACAAAGACACTGGGTTTAACAACTAAACCTGCTGACTGCCAACCCCAGTTGAAGATCCTCACACTTCTCCCCACTCTCATCTCCTCTCTGAAATTTTCACCCCTGTACAACTACTTCTTCATCTGTGCAAATGCAACAGTTTTTCTACTCCTCCCTTTTATGTTTCTTGTTGTTTTCTCTTTTAAATTGTCTCAATCTCTTTACAGTTGGAAAAACAGCCCAGTTGGAACAGGGCCCAGAGAAGGGTAAAGTGCTGTGGCATAGGTGTGTGGGTGACATGAAGGCAGGAGAGAGAGAAACACCTTAAGCCATGTTGCCAGACATACTGTATATGAAAACTGTGACCTTGAAAAAAGAGCCATTATTTCTAGGCATATCAGGCCAGAAACTGCCTGCTGTTTTTTTCTTTCAACTGTGTTTAGGGAAACATGGCTTTTGTGTACCATCTTTGCAAATGCAATTGAGCAGAAGAAGTACTCATAGCATATCATTTTTTTTTTAAATTATTATTTCTAAGGTAACAACCCAGAGAGACAGCAAATACTAGCTAAATGCTCTGGCCAAAGGCCAATACCATCTTTTATAGAAGCCTCATAGTCTTTCTGATCTTTCAGTTTTCTCAGAATGAATGATATTGGCTAATTTAGCAATAACATGATGTTTTTCTAGGTTTTCTCTTTCAAGTCAGATAGCTACTCTACTTTTTGAGAAGCAGACATTGAGTATTCATTCTACTCAGATGAACACTGACATTTTACTTATTTGTGTGATGGGTTTTTGTCATTGATGTGCAGGCTTCTACACTGACAGAATGCCCACAGAATAGTTGGACCATCTGTTGACCAAATGTGAATAAAAACAAGCCAGCTCTAATCTCTAGTGCAGACAGTGGTGCAGTTTTTCAGTTGCAGATTGGAACCATTTCTGCTCATAGGCTGACCTTAATCAGAACAAATCATTTTGGTTCATAATATAAATTCCTTTGCAGTTGGTAGTGAAATATTTCATTACTTAGCATGCTCATAATTTCATTTTCAAATTAATGATGTAATAGGATTCTTAATTATCATGTTTATAAATGCATTAGGTAGTTCCTACTCCAATTCATCATAAAGTTCTCAGGAAATAATAAACAAGCAAAAATGAGAGAAAGAGTACATTCCATTGTCACTAAAATCAGAGTTTTTCAATTTAAACTTACTAATATGAATTAAAACATAGCCTAGCTGCATAGTAGCATCACCAGTTAAGCCAGCTCAGAAAAATTATGTTGGATCCTTAAACTCAATACATCATTTCATCTTCAGTCAAATTCAGACAGCCTATTTTTGGACAATAATTTGATCTTGTCAAATAGCCTTACTGAGACTGGTGAGCACACAGTTTCACGTGGCAATTAGAAACACTTCTCATTAGCACTCAGATTTCTATGAAAGAAAATAATATTTGCAACTTGACGAAGAGATGTTACACACAGCTGAGACTGATATTGTTTTATTGTTTGCATATATTATGGAAGTTTGTAAGAGTTGACCAGCTATAAAGCTGAACTTCAGGCTTAACAGAGACATTGTGTGCTCATGTCACTCTGAAACCAGCACTGAGAGGATCTTACAAGCCTTAGGTACCCATGGAATATTTTACAAAGAACAGAGAATGCTAGTTTCTGTCAAGCAAGGAGGTGAAATATGCTTACAGTTAAATTTACTGCAAAGCTCTGATGGTGAGTGTTCTTGCAGTTTATAATCTGCTGCTTCTTCAGTAGCACCCCAGGTGTCCATTTTTTAGGAAAGGTTTGCTTAACCAAACATGTGAGACTTGTTTCTTATAAATTAGAATCTTTGAAGCTTGAATTAATGGCATCTTAATTGAAAAGCGATTGTTATATGATGATCTATAACACTCTCCACAGTGACAGAACATGCCACATGGATTTAGTAGAAATCATTGTAAAGAATGCAAGAGCAGTTGAGCCTCTGTAAATTTAACTTGAAATCCCATGCTTTGCTCCCTGAACAAAGCTTCCAAAGGACATGTAAATTTTTGAGGTGAAGCAATAAAATCAGGAGTTTTATGAAAGGCTATTTCTACACATCAACCTATACTTACCCCCTTTTGGTAATGACAAAAGGTTATCTTCTCTTGGTCATGATTCTAATATCCTAGATGGAATCGCTCCAATATCAGCACTTCCCGATTATGCCCCAAACAGCTATCCCCACACATGTGTTCTGCCTGCTTGCTGAACTATGCTAAAGAACCTGTTTGGCCAAGGATTCTGTGCATCTTATGTAACTATCAAGCTGTTAAAATCCACAAATACAGTCTCCAAAGCTCACCATTCCCGAGACTACATTCTTCAGTCAGACAGAACATTTATTTTCCTCTTTCTTTAGTGTTCTATTTACTGTCTATTCATCTGAGGCATCTTACTTAGTGTCATTACATTTTGTGTTACTTATATTATTTGAATATAAAATTGCAATGTTCTTAAAACTGCAATGTTCCTTACATTTTTTTAAAAGCTATTTTCTTTAGAGAAAAAAGAAACAAACCCCATGTTTGATAGAAGCTTCTTAAATTCTCAACAAAATATCAGTTTAGAGTAGTGAAATGGTACTCTACTAGTACTAACTTAAGGATAAATTTCTCAAAGCATAAAAGTGAAGAAGAAATGAGGCACTTTGAAACCAGAACCTGCCCATGGAATGTAAGAGTTTAAGGAACATAAAATATTAATGCTACTGTGGAAAGCACCATCAAGATTTTATCCGGAATATTATCTGCAATTCCGATCACCAGTGTCCAGGAGCAAATTGAGAGGATTCAATGAAGAGACGGCTGTGAGGATGTTTAGAGGAAATGAGAGCCTGCACCATGAGAAGAGACTTAAATAACTTATCTTGCTAAATTTAAGAGACCAAGGGCTTACACAGGTATGACTTTCACAAAATAATCAGTGAGAAAAAGTAAAATGGGAAATCATCAACCTAAGGTCAATGACTGACAAAACAAGATGGGAATACAGTGGTTACAAATATATTTAGACTGGAATTAGGATCTTTTTAATCACTGAAAATGTGAAAATCTGAACCAGTCTGCCAAGTAGAGTAACAGGATGAGAAACCCAAACAGTTTTAAGCCAAGGTTCAACAGTTGATGAAATTAATTACAAGGCAGGGTCAAGAGCTGAGGACTTGAATTTACAATTCACAGGTCCTTGCTGCTGTTCCTCCTGAAATAAAACCAGCCATTCCTACATTTAAAAAATGTAATTTGCCCTATGCTGTTGAGAGAATACCAGGAAATCAATCCAGCTGCAACACACAGTTCTTTATTTTGGTTTTGTTTCTGCGTGTGTTTCTGGGCAAGGGGGCAGAGGAATCCCTGGAAAAAAGGAAACATCATTCCCTGCCCAGGGAGCAGCACACAGGCCACAGATGCTCAAGTATCCCAGATGGCAGAAGGAAGCTTCCTCTGTATTTTTGCTGCACCTCCAATCTTGCCTGGAAGCCAGCACCTGCCTGCAAGAACCCACTGACCTGTAGGAAAGTTGCATTTAAAGCTTCTTGATGATATGTTTCTGACAGCTCTGCTGCCTCCATCTCCTGCCTGGCCCCGCTCAAAGCCAGAAGAGAGATCCTGCTGGGGTTGACGCATCAGTGCCAGGTGTTAAGTTCCCGACTTCCCTCTCAATTTTTTCAGGGCTATCACCTTCATAAATGGGCACTTCCTTTGCACCATCCTCCATCAATGCTGGGAAACAGAAAACTGTTTTCTGTCTCTCCCAGTTCTGTCATTTCAAGTGGACCAAAGCCATATGCTATTATGGCATCCTCCCTAAGAACAGGTTTTAGGACCATAGAGGAATATATCCTTCAAATATACTAATTCAAGTACGCACACGAAAGCTGGAGAGGGACTTTTTATAAGGGCATTTAGTGATCATGCAAGTGATAATGGCTTTAAACTGAAAGAGGGGAGATCTAGACTAGCTGTTATGAAGGAGGGTTGTGAGGCACTGGAACAGATTGGCAAGAGAGGCTGTGGATGCTCCATCCCCAGAAGTGTTCAAGGCCCCATTGGGTAAGGCTTTAAGCATTTTGGTCTAGTGGAAGCTGTCTCTGCTTCCTTCTTCGTTTATCGCATTAATTTCATGTGTGAAGAAGGATTTTCTCCAACCAGCCTCTCCACTGTGTAGGATATGCCTTTATGCCCTGTCTCACTGGAAAGGAAACTCATTTTCTTCAAAATCATTTCCATACACCCTGATCTTTGATTCCCCCTCTCGTGCTGGGAATAAATATTCTGTATTGAAACAATAAAAGAAAGACTGAGGTCTGTTCAGGCAGGACCCACACAGAGCATTTTACAATTTTCCCTCCAAGGGACAGAGAGCAAGCACATAGTTGTTCCAGCTCTCCAAGGTGCATAACAGTTTCAGCCCTGTTTCCCTTGACCTACTTCCTTCCAGATTTCCACAGGCTGGCAACTACCTTTTGCTATGTGCTATCATCTTCCCTCTTCATCACCCTGAAGCTGAGCTGACTCTACTTGGTGGTTATTTCAAATGCATGTCACAAGAATTCCTTCAATTTGATACAGTCTTACGGAGATGTGTCCAAAGGTTTCTATACAATCTTACTGCAGCAGTTGAGGTTTGAATTTCAGCTTCCTCCTTCTTATACCATGCACACAGCAGGTACAAGAAAGTATGAGAGAAAAAAATATCAATAGCAGATCTTTCTCCATCATTAGCTAAACTTACTTCTGGGTAATCAAATATCTCAGACAGGTATTTTCTTCCAGCTCCTATCTGAGAGACAGTGAATCTCCTGTCTCTCTCCTTGCCAGTCTCTGGCTTCAGTCTCTTGACTTCTATTTTTAATTACAGCTTCCATGGAGATGTGGTGTGGGTTCAGCTTCTTGAGCTGTCTCATCCTTCTCTACTACCTGGATCACAGACAAAGGAACAGGTTCTCATGCAGTTTGTCATTTCTCTCAGTTATTGGTTCACCTGTGAACCAGCCAGAAATTGAGCCTGGGGACTTTGGTTGCCTCTTTTGGAGACTGCAATCTGTCTGGCTTTGGCAGCAGACTTCTGTGCCTGTCCAAGCCTTTCAGCTCTTTCTCCAAACCCACAATCCAACCAAATAGAAAGCTTTTCTGACTCAGTTCCTAAATAAATTTATTTTCTTATATGTAGTTTTATCTTCATGCTTGGGGTTACCTGCATCTCACTTCCCTCACCACTGCATTCAAAGCTCTGTAATGGATCTAGTTAGACTTTATCCTTACGGTGAGTTTCTCAAACTACGAAAAGGCTTCAAAGTAAACAAACACAATTCCCTCTCCTAAAAAAATTTTAAAAATCCAGATTTTAGATTAAGCACCAGGTTGTTTTTAAAAGGGAAGAAAATCAATGTGGCTTTACAAGACATTATAAACAAAAAAAGTTCATCAAACGTCAGTTCCTGTTCACTGCATCCTTTCAGGAGTGTGCTTCCTTCCACCTGGTTTCAATTAAGTAAGTCTGAACTGCAGACTCTGCTTACTCCCCTCTGGCCCCAAAGATTTCCATTAGATCCAGACATGGCTGCCTGATCTCCTCAGCTCTCCCTCTGATCTGCAGGCTCATCTCCAGACTGTGCAGTGACCTGCCAGCCACAGCAGTTCCTCTGCTCCTCTCCCCTCCATCAGCTGTGGTGATCCCCAGGATGAAGCAGCCCCTTCTTCCTGGGGCTGTGTCCCAGCCTGCTGTTCTCAGTGCACCTGGTATCAGCGGAGACTGCCACACACTGTTAGGCCCTTGCTTCAAGTGAATAGGCAGCCTCACTTGATAGACACAGCTTCTCCAAAGAATCTGAATACTGCAAATGAATTAAAAAGAAAGGGAAAGAGAGAAGTGCAAATAAATACATGAGAACTGACAGATGGGAAATACTGGGGCTTTAAACCCCGAGGGGTTTTCTCTGCATTTTCGATTCTGCTTAGGATACGACATTGGTATGTGCCTTATGCAGCGTGCAGGGCACAGTTTACAGGAGGCACTGTATCCATACTTAATATTTTAGCTGGAAAATAAAGTACCGATATCCCTTACAATAGCAACAGAAAGACGCACATATAGTGTGTAATTTATGTTTATCCTTTCTCTTCATGAGTGCAGAACCTTATCAATCCAGAAATATCACAGCGAATTCTCCTCCTGCAACACCATCACAGCCCTTTCCCCACCACAGGCTCTGAGCAGCCAATTCAACCTCCTGTCATTTGCCAGTCCAAACAGCACAAGTCATGCTCTTTTCATCTGCTCATGCTAAACCCTTCTTACAAAAACATATTCACACAGCTGCCTGAGGGGTAAGCTATCTAAAGAAGAATTGCACATAAAATGAAGTATCTTGTGCTTGACGAAGGCATCCAGCACAAGGCTGTGCTGGAATGAAACGAGTCTCAAGCTCTGTTTACACAAGTGAAGAAGGATCCTTCTTTGGAGTGGATGACCTAATCAGGGGCTCTGTCCACTAGACCATATCACCACTTGAAAATTATACAGAACAAAAAGACTAAGCACAACACCAGCTCAGTTGAACCACTGACCGTTGAACCACTGACCTTTGAACCCATTGGAAATTTTCAAGATATTCTTAAAATAATGTGAGTATATCCCTCGAGCCTCAGATAAGCAGTGTAGGATTTTGAAAGACCTCAGCATTAGCATATCACTGCTCCTACACAAGTCTGAATTCTGTTATCGTGCAATGGCAGACCTGACATTTCTCTGAAACTGCTCTAACTACCATCCAAGCCACAAAATGCTGGAAATGTTTCCATTGTCTCTTCCAGCTATACAGATTTCAATCATCAAACTTATACCTACAACAAAAAGTTTCAGAAGTGCAATAGAAACCACTGGTAATGTTTATTTCTGTGTTGACAGACAGACAAGTGCCATATGGACTGTATGGGTGTCTTCCATCATCAGCCTTGTACACGGTTTTGTAAGTTACAGACACAGAGGATTAAACAAAAAACAGTCCAAGACTAAGCCTTGCAGAAAAGCTTCTCACAGGCAATTGAAAGGATTTTTCAAATGGAAGGACTATCCCTCCTGCAATTCCCCAGTAACATATTTGTGACCTTAGGACAGGAGATATTTTCATTAGCTGTAAGTAGATAGAACTAGACACATAGAGAAAGCTAATTCTCGTGTCAGCTTAAACATATGTTCATAAATTATAACCATATTCACACTGGAGTCACCAGAAATAGAGTGTTTCAGCATAACTAAAAGCATCAGAAGAATTACAGACAACTTCATCATCAGACTGCAAATATTTTCAGTTTGAAATAATGAGGTGTTTAAAATTTTTTCTTGTTTTCTTCATTTAAAACAAATACTTATTTTTCCATATTTGCAAATATATAGATAGAGATATAGAATCATAGAATAGTTTCAGCTGGAAGAGACCTTTAAGATCAAGTCCAGCCTTTGTCCCAGCCCTATCAACCACTAGACTGTTTTCCTAAGTACAACATCCACCCTTCTCTTAAAAACCTCCAGGGACTCCAGCACCTCCCTGGGCAGCCCCTTCCAATGCCTGACAACCCTTTCAGCAAAGAAATTCCTCCTCAGATCCAGCCTGAACCTCCCCTGGTGCAACTTGAGGTCGTTTCTTCTTGTTCTATTGCTTGTTAGGAGGGAGAATAGACCAATCCCCACCTCACCATAACTTCCTTTCAGGTAGTTGTAGAGAGTGATAAGATCTCCCCTGAGCCTTCTTTTCTCCAGGCTAAACAGCCCCAGATCACTCAGCCCTTCCTCATAGGAGACGTGCTCCAAACCACTACTGCTTTAATTTACTCACAGGTATGTAAAGCCACTGAAAACTCAAAAGCTCTCATTCAACTCGAGCCACAGTTTCCGGGTGGTACCAAACCCACCTTGACAGAGCTACACAAATTTCTATGTGTTTCCTATGAATAGCAAAGATGCCATCTGCAGGGAGGCAGCTTTTCTGGGGCTGGAATAGGTATATGAGAAAAGCATGATGAAAATGAGATTTGTCACCAATGACCATTTGCAGAACCCTCCACAATGCATAGAAGCTGTTCTTATACATTTTCAAGCTACACAGGCCATCGTGAAGCTTTCAGGTTGACTGCAAAGGGCTGCAGCAGACACTGACCTGTGCTGTCCAGAGTACAGACAGCAGCTGGAAGAAAACTAAAAAGAGGACGGACTCTTGGTTTTTTCTTCTGAGAAATTATCATGATTTGTTTTCAGCTTCTCTGACTTCCCAGTCAAACACTTACATGCAAAACACTTAAAATATAGAATTCTTCTGATTAAGTGCCTAGTGAGTGAGCATATTAATGCTGTACAGAAAGATAGATAAATCTTGTGGTTAAGTGACTACTACATATGCACACTGTAAAAGTAGTTCAGAAACTACTTTTGTATTTTTTGTCATTGTATTTAACACCATACAAGATGCCCTGATGCTTCCAGAGGGAACGACTAAAAGTTTATTCAATTCTTGCATTCTTTTTCCCTTAAAATGTTATTTGTGAATTTGATGCCTTTGAAAAACTAATTACTAATGGAGCTAATGGGACTCTAAATAAATATTCAAGAAACTACTCATGGTTTGGTCCAATAACCTAAATCTTACATCAAAAATCAAATTCCCAAGACAGTACTAGCCTTCTCTGACACTGTACAGCCAACTGCAAAGGCCCAAAGGCGAAACTCCTGCAAACACAGCTACACGGGACTCAAGTATGACAGGAAAATTTGCTACGTGGATGTCCTCAAAATGGGTCACCTCAGATGTTCACAAAGAACAGAATCAACAGAAGAGCAAGAAGCAATGATCCTGGTTCCCAACCACGAGATTCGCTTAAAAGTACTTTCAAAGACAACATGGGGTCTTAATAAATATAACTCCTTTTGACTTCTTGGACCTCAGACTTTCCATATTTCAGCTCAGAAAGATTACAAAAAATAATTAAAAAAATAAAAAGGAGATTTTCAATTCAATCTTGACTTCCTGAAAGCCTTGCAAGCAAAAATGGAGGAAATGTGTAGGAATATTTACAAGAGATGTCTGTGCAACAAATAATGGTATGATCAGATTTTAATGCCTAAGTGGGAGAACGTGCTGGCTGCTGTAGGTATATATAGAATCTTTCATCTTTTTCTCATCAGCAGAGAATTTGCTTTGGAAGATCAAATAAGCATTCACAAACCGTGCGTATAAGAGAGGTTTTGGCTGATCAGCTATGATCAATTGTTTTCTCTGTACCCTTCGTGAACAGGTGATGCCTTGATGCCCTTTCTGTGTGACTATCACCTTAGCCCACAACAAACTCTCCACATTAGCCTTCAAATCACCAACTTATGACATTTAAATGATATATTTCAATAAAATGCCTCCATATGTTTTTCCCCAAAGCAGATCAGGAATGACTGCCAGAATAGTGACTGCCAAGTATCCTCTCCTGAGCCTGAAGAATATCTCCTTCCATGCAGGTTTCCTGCAGCACTGCCTTGGAATAACACAGATTCCTATTCTAATGGTGCCCAGCTCAAAATGAGTTTACCCTTCTAGAGCACAGATACAGTCAACAGTAATACATATCTATTACCAAAGAAACCCAAGATATAGAAGTAACTACTCTTCCAGGTTAAATTCCAGGTGGTTCAAAAACAACCACAAAAACAAGTAATGTTGGAGACCTAAGAACGAAAGCTTACTGGTTGTAGATTTCCAAGCCCTAACAGCGTAGCAAAATAGCCTAAACAAGTAATACATGGTTAGAATAATGGTCTCAAAGGGCTTAATTACCTGTATCATTAGGTAGTGGTATTCTCTCTAAAATTATATTGATAGCTCTTCTACAACCAAGCAGATGATAATAAGGCAATAAAAATACATGACAGTGCACACAGAAGAGTGCTGGAATAGTGTCATATACAGCATCATCAGCTTTGATGCCTATGAACAAGAAGAGCTGAATTAAACTATTTGTGAACTGGTTACCAAAGAATCAAGAACCTTGATATATTTTGTCATTAATAACTTCCAGTGTTCTCCCTTTCTGTTTGTGTTTTGTTTCCCCATGAAAAGCTAAAAAAGATCAGAAGGGAAGAAGAATATCAAGGTGCAAATGAGATGCAAGAATACAGAAATTACAGCTGCATTTAAAAAGCAGAAAAGAAAAAGGCACAGACACATGCCTCTGTGTTAACTGCCACAAAGTACTCCTCATATTTTTCCAAATACATTACTCTGTCACAGCCATTATCCATTGTATGAAGTAACAACTGGGGAAAAACACACCAGAGTACACAGGCTGCAAATGCCAAACTTGCCATTACTGAAGCCCATCTCTAAACTGCTTTATCCTGGAGACAAACTGAATACAAGCAGAACATTTCTGTATGTAGGATTTATACTGAAATATACAAAAAGAGCACTATATTGGGGTGGTTTTTTTTGCTGCATGCATGTGCTTTTCCCATTTTCCCCTTGCTGAACTCATGCAGGATGTTGTCCTTGTATCAGACACAGTGTCTGAGATCTCTCTCACCTTGTAGGTTCAGGACCTAAGTTTTATGATCCCAGAAATCTGGTGAGAAGAGGAAAGGACATTCTTTAAAGGTGGCCAGCTATCAACATAGAAAACAAAAGGGATGGAGAAGAGAGTAAAGAGGTATGGAAAGGCAGCTTAATGAGAGGATGGGGAGGAAGAGAAAGCACAAGAGGATGAGAAATAAAGGCAACAGTAGCATAAAGGTGTAAACGAACTGGTAGAGAAGAACAAAAGGCATGAAAAGAGAAGTCAGAAAGCCAAGGACACCTAGACACCTCTAAGGAGCAAATGTTTACTTTCATATTGGTATTTCTTTTGCAGAAACAGGAGAGCTTTAGCTAGGACTACCAATAGAAGATCATTTGAGAAGGTTTAGTGAATAATTTCTATCCTAACTACAGCCTTAAATGAAGGATCACATCATCACTCCCTCCTCCCTGTTGAAGCACTCATTCTTTAATCATCTATCTTCAGCACAGCACGGGATACATTTTCAAACTGCTCTGCAGGATTTTAGCCACCCGGCTCCCGTTGTGTTTAATGGGAATCCTGTGGCCAGAGCTCTGTATGAGGCTTTCAAACTGCACTCAAACAATCTCTAAATAATGCACTAGTTGAACATTACCCTGTTCACCTCTCACAGGACATGACTAAAATGAAACAAAGACAGAGTCATTATAAAAGCAGTATTTATTGGGAAGCTCATCAGTGTTTCCTGTAGGGATAATTAACCTCTGTAAAAATATTTAGCTTGACTATTTAGGATTTACTTTTTGCATAGTATCTAAAACAAAGAACAAAATCAACCTGAACCATGTTTGCTTCAGAAAGGAAAATTCAGCAGTAACGTCGACCTAAGATTTGAGAAGCTCCTCTTCAAGACTTTGCACTGTCACAAGATACCTTTACAGCTTTGTTTCAGATTTTCATCTGAAAATTGATTTAACAGTTACTATTTCACAACAGCTTTATGATGATAATAAATACCACTGAAGCATTAATCAAAGATTCATCAGATACAGAAAAAATGCTCCAATATTAACTCCCTCTCTCCCTTCAAGAGGAGGGCTGCTCTGTGATCAGGTATGAGATAACATGACAGTTGAGAAACACAGATCCTTGCCACCCATGCTCTAGAAAGACCTTTGTTTCTGTGCATTCACCCTTCAGAAGCAGCATTCAGAATAAATCTATGAAGATGCAATTTTAATGAGCTTTCACACAGCCAAACACTAGATTATATTCCCTCATCATTTGGAATATGAGCCAAATAAGCTCAGCTATGTAAAAAGTTTCACAGATTTCCATTTCAGGGGACAAATTCTCAAGCTTTTCAAACAGTGCAAAGCAGGACAGCATTACTATACAGAAGTCTGGTACATTTACTAGGCAAAAGTTTAGCCAAGAACAGCAAAAATAACATTCAGAGACCTGATCTAGGTTGGTCTGGGGTTGGACTAGATGATCTCTAAAGGTCCCTTCCAACTCTAACATTCTATGATTCTATAATTTTATCTTCATAAATTAACATTAATTGTAAAATTAATATCACCACTGTACTATACACTATACACTACTATACACTATTACCTTATCCATTCAATTTGTGCTGTAATACACAATTTATGTTAAGATATCAGAAAAATGGGCTTGGCAAATAAAATTCTTCAGTTGTGAATTAAGGAAGCTTTTTTTTTCTGAACTTACAGAACAAATGAAAACTTCAGGAAGTACTCCTAACGTAAGAAGTTTAGCACCTTGCAAGTTTCTGAGTCTAAGTCAGCGGAATGCAGAAAAAGTAGATGACTCTAGAAACTACTGTGTCTACCAGCTTTAACCTCTACTGGCAAGAATGACTGTAAAATTGAGTAACTTTGAGTAGAAGTAATCCCACTGAACTTAACAGTTCATTTCATAGAATCAGGGCCTTTGTGACTTAAGTGAACAGACAGCGTGTATTTCAGCTAATCTGCTGGAAACAAAGCCTCACAAGCCTGCCTCACTAAGAAATAATTCAGTAGTTCTCCTGAGGGACTTCTTTTCCCCTCTAAGCAAGAATCAACAGAAAGATGATCTTTTTTAATCCTTAATTAAATATTATAAAAAGTTGAAAGAAAACAATTATTATCTTAGAATAAACCATTACAATGCAGAAGACTGATTTCTGAAAAAACAATTTAGATATCCGTGTCCAGAAGAGGAAAAGGGCAATAACAAGAAAAAAAGCCAAAAGGATACATGAAAGAGTGGCTGAGTCAGACATGCTGGCAATGCAGGGTAAGTGATGAACAGCAGTATCTCACAGGACCAAAGCTTTAAAAATCCCAATTGTTTTTCAGAAAGGAAGGCTGCTTTACTATCTTAGTGAGCAAAACTACTATGTAGGGCAGGAAATTCTGTGAATGACAAGGGATTCTGTTAATATCAGGTCCTTCCATATCCATAGCAGGGCAGGTGGAAAGGCAGGACTCTCAATCAGTTACACGAAGGCTATATAACCAGTGGGTCTAGGAGGCAGCTAGGACTTCTACTTACTCAGTTACCAAGCTACATTTTATGACATAATTATAACAATTCACTCAGGTTATAATGGAAAGAGGAAAAAAAGTATGTTTACTACAGATGTCACCCAGAGAGGCAGGAACAGCATTGTACCCTCCTGCTGCCACAGACAGGCTGAGCAGTGGTGTGTAGGCTGCACTCTGGCCAACAGAAACTGGCCTGGGCCAACTGCAGGGACTTTGGAAAACACACTTCTTGCCAGCCTCATTAGCTAGGTGATGGGCAACAGGAGGCAGAATAAGGCAAGAGAGCAAAAGCCATATCCCAACTGAAAAACTGTATCCAGACCAGATACTGGTTTTGCACATCAGTGCAGTGCTTGGGAGAGTACACCTATCTGCTGGTTGTCTTCACATCAAAGACAATCCTACTTGACACAAATGCAAGCAATGTCATCTTGCAGAAAATCTAATACTCGCATTGACTGTAAAATGAAGCTAAAATGAAACTGAAATATTTTAGATGATCTGTGTCCACTTTATTTTTAAAATAACTGCTATAGTAGTAATTTGTAAAGTATCCATATTTGCCTGTTTTATTAGTGTCCTCTGAACAGCATTTTTATTTCAAATAAAGATGCTGACAGTCTTTTTATTAGCAGTGCTAGCATAGTAGTTTTATGCTTTTGTTGAAATGAATCATTAGCGATGAATTTAAAGTAATTTCAGATTACTAAAAGAAAGTCTAATAGATTTCCTTAATCTTCACCGTCTTAAACCCTCATTCTCTGTTCATGCCATTAAGCACACTGTATGTTTTAAGAAACTGCTTGGCCTGCAAATGGCACAAACAAGACCTGCTAAAAAAGTTAACTCACTGTTTGGAAACATAAAAACTGTAAATCCAACAATATTTGGAATTGCTGAAGGTATGTAGTAACTCATTTTACAATAAAAGCCACATTCTTCTGTAAAACAGGCTTTTTTGTTTTGATATTTACACTCATTCATCTCCAAATGGAAAATAGTCCAGTGGGACGAAGAGATGAATCCGTATCTAGTGGGGTGATCACTTTCAGTGTTTGACTCCTAACACTGTTTGCTAAACACAAATCTTTTAGAATCTGAGCAGTAAGATCTTCAGTTTATAGATTATATCCACACTTCTTTGAGTGAGTGGACAGTTTCTGGATCTTGACCTCATTTGAGAGCAAATATTTCAATCGATCACTAATGAAAAATTACACAGAGAGAAAAAAAGCTATTGTTAACTTAAAATGTAAGCAATCCTCTACTCTTTCTATTATTTAGTATTATTTATTATTAATCAGAGGCTGTTGCTGAGAGCTGTTTAAAGGACCTGCTTACAAATATAAAGACAAATATAGAAGGATCCAAGCCTTTGCAAGCACAAAGGGCTGAATAATGGTTAATACATTATATTATACACATAAGACTGTACATTATCAGTAGACCTAAATGAAGAATGCACCTCTAGTACAAATGCTCTTTGTAATATACAAGTTTTCAATTGTGATTATAAAAATCACATGTGCCTATATTCTATAGAGTATCTGCTGATAGCCAATATTCCCTCACTCTTATCACTTCATTCACTATTGTGATCACATAATTAAAGTCAAACAGAATTTTGAGTTGTGCAAGATGCCAAGAGCTAATGATGGGAAACTGCACTTGAACATTACCTTCTACTTCTATGCTCATCTACCCAGTACAAAAGTTTTTGGTAATCAGCAAGTGGACTGTACCTGCTGTCTTTATGGAATCTGGTTTAAACAGGCATAGGTTACACAACAATAAATTTCCACCTCAGGAAATCAAGGACATTTTAGCAAGTCTTACATTGGGCAACCAAGACACAAGACATCCAAAACCATTCAGCACTTCCTGCCCTCTGTTTTCTCCTAAGAGTTTTCATGTTCTGGTAAAAAATAAAAGGCACAGAAGTAAGCAACTTGCCTACAGTCAGTCAGTCCGAAAGGTTCAAATTTCCCTTCAGATTTCAGTGGCAGCAATATATGGCTAGGTTAATAATTTAGTCAACAACAAAACCCAGCAGCCTAGTTTAGTTCTTTATTATCAAAACACACCAGCTATACTTTGCCTCCTACTTTCTTTGATAATGTAAAGGCATTCTTTTACATCTTAGCCCTCTATGTAGACACAATACGAACTCTACGGTTTGGTTTAATCTTTGCTCTGTAATCAAAATATTTAAAGAGTAATGCAAAAGTAAATTGTAAGGTATTTTTTGACTGAGCATTAATATTTCTCTGTGACTTTCCCTAGTATGTGAATAGCACATGAAGAACAGAAGAGAAAAAGAAATCATAAACAGAGTTAATTATTTGTAATAAGTACAGCTACACATACAATCATAGTATGAGAGAAATGTATTTTAAGAATTACAGCAAAGCTGATTAATAAAAAAACAGGTTTCTTTCAAAGTTTGGAGAATTTTTTTTTACCAATTCAATTTGCAAGTAAATGTGGCAATTATAATAAAGTCAGATGTATGCATGACTGGCTGTTTACCAAGTTGACTAAGACTTACCTCAGTCAGAGCGATCAGCCAGTCGTTACACAGAGGGAGGAAAAGTTATGGATGGGTATGAGCTGACTGAACTGCTAAAATACTCACAGACCTATTATATCCTGTAAGGATGCCTGGTCTTTAACACGAATCAGACAGATAATATAATTTCTTACACTGAGCTACTTGCACTATCTAACTTGGAAACAAGTTCTGAGCACTTAAAATTTGTGTATGTCTACATTGCTGCCAGATTCCTGAAAAACACAGTCCAAGCATCAGCACTGGACAGGGAATGTCAGTGGTGTAATCACCTTCCCTCTACACCCCTCAGAAATGCCAGATGGGGTCATCACCGGCATGACTGAACTCTGCACACTCTCGGTACACCTGGTCATATCCCTACAATGCACAGCTGGATTAAGGTAGTGGATCGTATCATGAGGCTGGGGTCCTCACCAGAGGTTTTTCAAAGGCAGCAGGTCAAAATCATAAGACAGGCTCCATGGAGTACGGTCAGCTGAAAAGAAGATATCCCACTCTATTCAGAGAGGTACAGAATGGTTTGGATTGGAAGAGACCTTAAAGCCTATTTCAGAGCCTTAAAAAACAGTAATCAAAACCTCGAGCCTGTGAGGATATAAAGTGATAGATGGCATGGATGGCACCACATCAGGATAACCACACACAAATAGGCAATGTGAAAGACTCTTGTGTTCAAAGAGTCAGAACCAAAGCCTACATATTCCAATCTAACAGGTACTTAAGGAAGAACAAGGAGAAATCCTGACGTGAAATTTGCTTTGATGCTAGCACCCTCCTCGGATAAGATTTTCATATAAACTCAGCAGAATGCAAAGTACTTAGTTCCTAACAGAAACAGTTTAGAGAAGTGATGCAATCTCACTTAGATTAATCACACTAAGTAGGATTTTGTGGAAACTTCAGAAGTAGAAGGAAAAGTGAAACAGCTCACCTGACATTAATCCGTGTGTGCAGGTCCCTTTTCTAGTAATGCTCAAGAGGAAATTATCATCTACATTATTCATATAAGTTAACGTAAAGTCACCAATTATAGTTGTTTGGGGGAAAAAAAAGTACCATCTCCATTTGAACATTCAGTATAGCTCTAGGATAACGAATATTTCACAGCATAATTTTGTATTGGGTTAAAAATACTTTTTATTTAAAATACATGGGAGGAAAGTTCCATTTTTTAATAATTAAAAACATCTTCTCTTTGCCAGTAGAAACAAACAGGTTATTCTCAGAGTCCAAAAATATAGAAACATTGAGAATCCATATATTAAATCTCTTAAAAAAATTATTATCCATGTGAGATGAATATATTCGCGTGAGAGTACTCTAAATGTGTAAAGGTTTTTGAAGAGAAGTATTTTAAAAATAGCAAGTCTATTCAAGTTACAGCAGTTGAACTTAAACTTTGCTACAGAATGTCAATTCCAACTCTTAATTGTTTTTAAAATAGCATGGGAAAAAAAATTATCAAAAGGCTATTTTTTCATTTATAGTTCCTCTGGAATGCAAAATTTTGCTTGAGGTTTTCAAGACATGTCGACTGCACAGATTATACTGAGTTACAACCCTCACGCTTTATTAAAAGTCACAAGTACATAAACTAGTGAATGGTCACCTCATACAAAATTTATGTATTTCTGCCCACATGTTGCATAAAATTAAGATAAAATGCTGCATATATAAACAAATGATAGCTAAAGTTTTATGAACTATAAACACAAGGTCAGTAGTGCTTCACTTCTGCAAGATAAATTTGACATTTGGACAGTGTTGTGAATCACAACCAGAAATGCAATGACCAGGGAATAGAAGCTGCCTATTAAAAAAATCAACAAAAAATAAAGCAAATCACTCTCACGTGGACTTTCCAAAACACTGCACCACCAAATGCTAATGCTTCTTTCAGCTACTCTGAAACCATCATCCTCCAAAGACTCATGAAATCATCTTTTGAGTCAAGGCCTTTCGATATGATTTTCAATACCGTTGTATACAGATTCTTTATGTGATCTAGTGCTACAAATAGACCAGAATTTACCTTAGCATAGTGGTGTCCATTTTTGTTGCTTTTCTTTTTTTCAGGAGGTATCTGTGCTCAACAGCAAAGGAAGGCATGCCTGTACCAGTATGTAACTAGTCTGACATACTTTCTATGTGTAAATAGTGACAGGAAAATACATTCAGACAAAAATGGTTGTACTTTACATAAAAAGACATGCACATTAAAAGTGTGCTGAATTACACTGAATGTATTTAATATTTTGTTTGATTTTTTTTGTGAGTATGCCTGCATTTAGGGCTTTTTGTATTTTATTATGCAACAAGAATGACAGAGGAAAGCCACTCGTGAGTTTTAAAATAAATGCCTACTTTGAGCAATCTCTTAGAACACAAGTCTTTGTAAAATTCAAAGCAGGTCCTCAACTTTCTTCAGTGGGAAAATGTTCAAAGCTAGAGCTGGACAGTTGAATATTTAGAGTCACACAGTGACACCTGGAAAAGACATTCACCAACATACAGTATCTGCATGTTAAAGATCTGCTTCACTCTATACTTGTGAAACACACAGAGGTGAGGCAAAACACTACATGGTTCAAGTTTTGTGGCATTTGAGCATTTAGCTATGAAATGCTGTGTCTTTTACTTTTTTTTTCTTTTTTTTAAACTCCATCTTTGCTACTTTAGAGTTTTATTGTCATGTTACATGTGCAGTTTACCAGTTTGGCTCCAGGGCTTCCTTCTGGGTGCCCTATTTTAAAATCTCTACTGAAGCTCAGTCCCCATGCTAGATTAGTAACACCTAGTGCCAATACTGCTTACAGACATGACAGGCAGCTTTAATCTCCTCAAATCCTGAGTTACAGCAAATTTTAATTAGATTAAAAGAATGGCAAAGAAAGAATTCTCATTAATATAATTAATAATAATTAAGAATTCTTCTGGACAGTTTTCCTTAAATATTGTGACTGGTTTTACTTCTACAGTTAAGAAAATGGTATTTCAGAGAACAAGCGTTAGCATTAGTTTCACAAGCCCTTAAAATTGTGCTTTCTTTTTATCTAAGAGTTACTCACCAAGGATAACCACCACTATAAAAAGCAAGCTTGAGGATCTCAAAGTAGTATTTTTATGTCTTCTGAACCAGATAATACATGCATACTTTCCTTAGGAACTCTTAATAAAAATCTATTGAGAAACATAAATAACATATTCACCAGGAGATGCTGGCAGCCTATTGTGCATTATCCTAAAGATTTACTTTATCCCTTTGTTGATCAATATATTCATGTGGGTCCAGTCCAAGGACCAGTGAGTACAAATTTTCAGAGTTTACACATTCGCAACAATTCCCATCAGTTTAACAGTAATTTGCAACCTTTTCTTTTTAAACAGAGAACCTTCTTCTATTGATGACTTGTTCTATAAAATCCATTATGGATAGAAATATTCAGATATTATCCATAAGAAGCACTGCAGAAGTGATCACATAAATACATAAACACCCTAGGAGGCTGTTACATTTTTTCTATGTTCAGCTTTCAATTTTATAAGTAAATATTGATTTATTGAGTGTTAGAAAAATAATTGAGTACAAATGTTTCAAGAGTTCAAATGCAAGAGGAAAAAAACGTCCCACTTATGGTCCATCCTCAGTCTGTGGTCAAAGGGCATTATTCAACCTTCCCTAAGCCCACTGCACACAATCATTCTTAGCAAAGGATAAATGGGAGCTGGAATCCTGTGAATATTGCTGAAAACTAAGATAAAACATGACAGGAGCACTCCAGAAACACTTCCAATGTCATTAATTTTTCAAAACTGACAATTAACAGAGACATAACACCTACAAACTGCAAGAAGCTTTAAAATTACTGAAACCTTTTCTATCTACCCTCCTTGTGGGGAATATAATAAAATAAATTCAGTTGTAATTACATGGGACTCAGATTCAATTTAATTTTCGTTATTTGAAATGTGTACACTCTCCAGGAAAAACTCATTAAAATGGCTCAGCCAGTTTGTTTCCAAGTGGGACCGGTAAGTTAACATTTACAATTACCCATCACAACAGCCATCCATTCACTCTAATGGTTCAGAATAATCAGTTATTCCAGTCAATTCAAACTAGTAAGTAATAATGAAGAAAATTATTCTCCAGTTGTGTAAGGAGAAAGACACTGCTGGAAATTTTTGTTTCCCTTGCTGCCTCCTACATTTCATTTTGGATAGCACATTATGTTGTGGGGATAACATCTCCACCATTTTCCTTAGAAAAAAAGGTACTTTTAAGTTCTTTGGATTCCTACTAGAAGCAGAGTGTTGCAATAAAGTAGAAAAAAATGTTTTGACCTCAACATCAACAGCAATAGGTTGATTTTAGTGTACAGCCTATCTGCAATACATTAAACAGCAATGTCTTTCTATTTTGCCCTAAGCAAGAGTACAATCAAATGTTGTTCAGGAAAAGATTCTTCATGCATGGCTGTTACATTTTTCCTTCTCTCTCCTTTCGTATCTCCCTCTACCCATTTTAAACACTTAGTTTCTCTCTTTCTCTGAGAAATTCTTGTAACACAAGACTAAACTTCTGCAGAATAAACAGCAAGTGTTTGTGACACATTACTGTGACTAAGAGAAATTTTTGAGCAATTAAATAGTTTTTTTATTTTAACCTTGGCATCTGAAGAGGCAAAATATGTTCCTTTTCCCAGTACCTGAGACATTTTTGTAACATCAAAATCATTAGCATATTACATCTGCTGGTTTGATAACTACAAATGTAACAAGACCTAAGGCATGAACAGGAACCCATTGTATAAAAGCACTTCTGTGAAGTCAGGCAAAGCTAAATCCCGGGGTTCAGTGCCAGGTCAGTACACAGCTCTTTCCAGTCCAAGTAAACAATTGAAAAAGAAATCAGCAATATCTGAAAGTCTTGTTTGAAATCTTTAGTAATAACATACTGTTCCTAATCCCAACTGAGGCTTCCCTCTCTGAAACGCATCACCAATCACACTGGCCATGTACTATGTTTTCCTACATTATATCACAACAGACACTTCAGAAACTAATTCATGTATTCCTTTCCCTGATTATAATGAACTTTCACTCTTAAATAAAAAAGAGTTCTTTTCAGGCTAAAATTCACACAGCATCAAGACAAAATAACCATGGAACACTTCATTCTTACTAGCTTCTCCAAATCAACATCGATATGCTGTATAACCCAGTTTGTAGATCTCATTTTGGTCAGTTCTTGTCTGGAAGCTCTCAGCTCATTTTTCTATCGTCAATTTTCACTTTGTATTAATAGAGTCGTTGGTTGGGAGCCATTACAGTTCTTTTTTTTTTGGCCATTCCCTTCAAAGTGCCAGGAAGGTCATTTAGTTTCTGCAAGAGCAGCTGCCCTGAAAAGACCCAACGCTAGTAACAGGTGAAGAATCTGTAGAAGGTCTGAGTTTAGTTCAGTGGAATGCTACCAGGTCTGAGTTGATGTTTTGGGTGATGCAACTTCACTACCAAGACAAATATCTTGCAGTAGCAGTAACTTCTATTTAAAAGGAGAGAAAAGCAATATGACTTTTTGTCTATCAATTTCCAAGAACTAAAACACTCCCACATTTTAGAAAGGCAAAAGAGTTACAGCAATGTTTCCACTGCTTATACATAAAAATTCAAACACTGCATCTTCCCCCAATGAGTTGTGATGAACAACAGACCGTAAGTTCAGTAAATATTCACACATCTGCATCACTGCTACACATGAAAATTTTATATTTTAGAAAGAAACATACTGTAAAATAGAAACACAAGCGCTTTCATTTTGTTCCATGACTAAATGTGCCCAAGTAATGTTTTTGTGAAGCACTAACATGACCCTACAGTAATGAATTTTTAGAAAATAAATAGATGTTACCAAGTAACTAAATACACTGTAACATATATAGTTAATAAGGTTCAGTGGTTAATCAAGAATACTTATCTCTTCACTGCACCTATCATATCATGTTAGTATTCATGTCACTACTTAGCTGTAGGTCACTCAAATCCATTTTCCCAGGGTAATATTATAACCTTGCAGGTACTTGAAGCAGGTATAATAAAAGAAAAAGGTTAATTGTGCATTCTGTCCAGGACTATGTGGCATCAGGCCATGACCATCATTTGCTTGGTAAACCTCATCTCAGTTTTCTTTGCTATTTAAACTCTCTACGGCTGAATGATAATTTTTCATTGTCTATGCTGCCTAAAGGGTAGGTTTCAAAATAACGTTACAGGTTCTTTTGCTTATACCTTGGTTTAACTTTCTAAAATCCCTAATTCTGACAATGCTTAGTAAATTCTTACAGTTTTCTCACTTCCTAATTATATCATTAGTGGAATGAAAATGGAGAAGAGTAGCATTTTGAGTCATCAAAGAGCATCAGATGTGGCGTGTACACTTGGAGCAAAGCTATGGCTTTGTCATAGAACATAGTCACAACAACCATATTTTGTAGGGAGAAAAAGGTGATGCTGACCTTTAAAACACAGTCACAATAACCATATTTTGTGGGGAGAGAAAGGTGATGTTGACCTTTTATGTTATAACTCTGGAGCTGGAACACACATTTAACAACAGGCCACGGCCAGTGTAAAGAATGGCGAGAAGGGTCTCTAAATGAATGGTTGTGACACTCACCTAGGAGATGCGATTTTTATCCAGTGAATGCACAGTTATATGGATTGATGTAAAATGAACTAATTCCAGAGAAGCCTAGCTTTAGGGGAAAAGAGGAGAATATTTCCATGAGTAGGCCATCCACGTGCCAGTTAGGTGATGGTCTCCTGATAGACAGGATGAAACAGCCAGACTCCCTCAGTCCAAGCAGTGCATAGATAACATCTCTTCCAATTCTGGCACAAGTGCTGCCTTTGTGAAGCCGTCAGAAGTGAGAAGACTCTCTACCATCATTTCTTCTTGCAGCTAGTTTAAAGACCAATTCTGAGCAGTTCAGCTGTAGCACTGGTTTATGTGCATGAGCTCCATGAAGGATACAGTCTCTCACTCAGCATGAAGGCTTTATGAATCATCTTTCAGAAACACCTTTCTCTGTGCATTATAAAGAGAACCTCAGCACCTAATTTTGGGGTTTTTTTTATTTCCTCTGCAGGTATGTTTTTACTTAACTAGAAAGCCCTTTACTTTTTCACATTATATTCCAACTATACAACAGACAAAGTCCAGAGAAGGTGGGACTAATTCATGCCTGTGTTCCTTAAAGACAGCAAACACTTTTTTGCTCCCTTTGTCACAATACTGTGCATACAGGAGCAGTCAGGCAAGGATACTAATATTATGACTCTGTTCCAGTAATTAATAACAACTTCCCTCATAGCTCTGATAAGCTAGGGAACACATTTCATTTCATGTCCTTTCCTGCTGGTGAAATATTAATAGAAGAGAAATAGGTACAAGATTTGTGCAGTGACCTTGTATTAGGACTGCAGCTCCTTCAAACTAACCTAGAATAAGTAGGGAGCTGTTACGATACTCCAGCAGTAAATGGTATAGGACACTCACTAAAAATTTAGAGAGCATGCAGCTCAGTGAGCTATTTCAATTCTACCACAACACATTATTAATGCCAATTATAGCATGAAAGATGCTAATGCAAGCTAGTTCAGAAGCTAAGCAAAACACTGATCCATTTTTAAGATAAGATTTGTCTTAGTTACCACTTTTCCCTCCCAAGCACAGATTTATCTGTTAAAATTTTGCAGCCTGCTTCTTTCCCTGTCACTTTTAGAGATATGTAGAGCTGTAGAAAAGGAAACTAAGCTACAAGCTTCTCTCTTCAGGAGAAGAAACAACTAATAGGATGAAGATGTGACATCACTATTGTAACCGGATTTTCTGAGGTAATTTCAATAACGTTTCCTCTTTTCCTCTTACTCTCTATGGAAGTGACACACACATCCATGTGTTGCCTGGGGAGAGGTGTGGAACAGACAAGACAGACATTGTCTCAGTTATGTTTCTTCAGTGAGTCATGCTCAAACAGTGTTGGCTGGAGAGATACTAATGCTGTTTCATAAACCACAAAGGTAGTCTATGTTGAGAGTACGGTGAGTATATGGTGCATCTATGACAGCAAAAGGCATAAAACTGACAAAGTTTACAGAAAGACCCCCTTTGTCAGCCCCTGACAAAGTTTATAGAAAGAAATATACTTGCCAAAGGGTGACCTTAAAATTCTTCGAAGATAGTACATGAAATTTTGGAGTATTTTAAGAAAATTGTCATTGGCCCAATACACACAACAAGCTTGTTCAGTAAAACAAGTAGTACAAACAAGTTAATAAAGAAGCAACAGTTTTGTTTTATGGTTCCAATGGGCTATTACTAAACACTACCATATGAAATGATGAGTTTAAAATTAAAGTTCTCCTGGGAGTATGTTTTTAAGCTTTGATTTGTTTTATTTTGGTTTGGGTTAGCTTTTTTTTAAATTAGAAATAAAGGCATACAGATACTGACTACCAGCATGCAACTTGAAAGAGATGAAGTCTGAATTCTTGGCAGACAAAAAAACAACTAAAGATTTTTAAAGAAAAAGCTAAATAAACCTTTTAAGAAACAAATTAGGATGCTATCAAAGAACATGCTGAGTAAAAACACATTTGACTGATACATGTTCTCTTAGTATTTATTTTGCTTGTGATTTTTGTTGCATGAGAGTCATCACTAGCAAATCAATCTAAATTCTATTGGGAATAAAGTGTCCTAAAAACAGCAAATAGAAGTTCCCATTAAAAAGCAAAACAAGATAGTAGGGGTTGACATTCTCACTCTATATAACTCACCTACCCAGTGCCTGCCACCCCATTAAACAGGTTTAATGGCACAGGCATCGGGCTGGGATTACACTTATTAAATCCAGGTAACTGGATGAGATCTTACTTGTCATCAGTATCATGGCCATCATAAAGTTTATGAGATCAACAAGCTTCTGAAAACCAATTAAAAGTCCAATAAGGTCTGAGTAAAATTATTTTAAGTAATTCTAATTATAACAGCATCTATCTTACAACTGTAACCATCCATGGGGAAAAACTTGCACCACAGGAGTATGAAGCTCTGCTGAAATCAGTGACAGGTTTTTCTCAACAGAAGAAAAATCTAGTAAGAATATCTGAAATTTAGTGAGGATATCAGGCTCATATGCAAGATCACAAGAACTATTCAAGGTATGATTTTCTTGTACATGAAAAATCTTTTGTTAAAGGAGTTCTAACAAAGATGACAGTGGGCAGAAAATTAAATGCTAACCACATATTAATACAACTTACTCCTACATCATCTGCCCCATCCATCTTTGGCTGGAAGATATTTACTTTCCTCAATTGCAACTTGCTCTCTTTAGCAATAGCCACAGGGATTGTTGCAATCTATATTATACATACATATTTCAGTGTAAAGACAGGATTCTGGAGTATTATGAAAGGCTGGTTTATGTGCATATTAATGTATGCCTATGAGTTATGTGCATGTAATGAGAGACAAAAAATGTTTCATAGAATATCTACTTACCTTTGCTCACATGTCTAACAGTATGGCTTCACAGTAGAAAGGTGACAGCCATAATTCACGGATTTTAGGTTTTGACTGCTGTTAAGTGTCTTTACATCTGTTTGCTTCTATGCACCTGTGGGCGGAAGAGGTCTGTACTCCACTACAGGAGGATTTCCAATACAATTTAATTATATATCAGATCCATAAGAGCATAATACCAAAAAGAAACCTCCTCTGTAAAATGTGAGATAGCAGTATTTGTTCTTTCTGGTTTTTTACTCTCACATTGTTATAGAAACTGATGCAGACATGTATCTGTCTTTGGACAAGTCGATCATCCTCCACAAAATCTGAGTATGTTAGGGCTTTGTTCATCTATACTGCACTAACCCTCAACTTCACAGTTGGGAGTTCCATGAACAAAAAACATTTTTCCTTTTTTTTACTCATGTGCATATTTCAACAATTATAAGTTACAGATGTCGTACACCCAGCTATAGAAAAAAATATGTGAAACTTTCTTTTGGTTTGTGGGTTTTACCCTTTCAATTAAAATAGTTCTCTAAAAATGTCTCAGCCTGCTATGCCCTTTATAGTCACAGAAGCAGATTTCCTGATTAACTGGAGAAGATTTTGTATGACTAATTGGATAAATTTGCATTTCCCCTATATAGTCTCCATTTTTGGAGCCAAACAACATCAATTATGTTTTGACTGAGGCTTATGGTCAATGAAGTATCTCCTAAGCATGGCACTGCAGTATGGAATGCTTCAACGCCAGATTCTATGCCAGAAATAACAAAAGATATTACTGGTATTTTAAGCACAGGAGAATTTATCATTAATAGAATTTGGTTTAACAAATTAGTACCTTTGACTCAGGTTTAAGTTATAATTCAGAGGAGAGATGACAACTGAAATGCAAACTTAAACCACTGAAGAACAGAAAATGCATAAAATCATCTCAGAATGTCAATACCAAAAACTGTCCAATTTATAATTCTGTGAGTTGGAAATACAGGTAAGTTCTTCTAAGTTCAACATGTGAAAGCTTAATACATGAGAACTCAAACTGAGGAAAACCAGCCTACATAGTGATTCCTGTCAAAAACTATTAACTTCACCTGCCAAAAAACCCACTGTTGTAGCTGAAACAATCCCTCAGAACACAGTTCACCAGTTAGAAAGGTTGTATTTATCACACAACTCCTCTGCTAGGATTTTATGCAGTGTTGAGACATACAGAAATACCTATAGATAAACTGTCCTTTTTACTACTGCATTACACTAAGTGGGTGGTACCCAAGCAAGTAGCATCACCTGGTACCCAGGTAAGCAACGCTGCTTCTATATGACCAAAATTACCTTTTGTATATAATGTAACTGCAGAAGTCGAACTTAAAGGGACTGATGAGGAAGAATACAATTCCTGGAGTTACAACATTTTACTACGTATTTCTATATCAAAAATTGCCCATCAAAAGGAAAGAAAATCCCAGGTGTAAAGAGCTTGTGGGCTAAGCAACCTCTCACCATCTCACCTCAGCTATTTTTATGTAAGATAACAGTGTAGTCTTAGACTATATTTGGTATCCCCAGATATTACATGTGGTGGAAGTTCTTAAAAATTTATTTCATTAATTGAATCAGAAAGATGCCTATCCTAAATAAACAAAGAAAGGGAATACCCGAAACCCCTTCACCAATTTTGTGCTTTCCAAAGTACAGGCAGTAGACTGAGAAGAAAGAGACAGTGTTTTCCCACAAGTATGCAGGAAACAGACTCCTGATGGCATCACCAGGAAACACAAACATCTACTAAAAGATAAATAGGTGTCTTCAGCCAGCTGATCTAACCAGAAATAAATGTCATAGTTAAGGGTCATTGCAATCAAGCTCATCTGTACCAAACAAATGGTCTACAAAATATTTGATTGGCCTAAAAAGTAATTGTACCCAGCAGGAAGAATTTGATTCATCCAGAATAGTTACTAAAATGCCTAAAGGGGATAGATGTAATTTTTCCTTAGAAGTGAAATAACAACATGATTCCAAATGTCATGCTTTGAACATATAATCAATACTCCCAGTACCAAAATTTTCATAATGAACTTCTTTATGAAAACATATCAACCAGCATAATTTTGTGAGGTATCTGAAAGAAGGGTTGACAAGGGGAAAGTCTACCTTTATACATGTCAAAGGTATTCCATTAACCTGGACAAGTATGACTTATTACAGTATGCACACATTTTCCAGTGGCTTTTTAGGAGTTGTATTCTATGAGAACACAATAAAACATCAATAGACTTAGTAAGGTTTATCACCTGCAAATGAGAACACTTGATGGACACAATGTTCTACAATTAAAAGTGCCCACGAAAAGTCATGAAATACATTTAAGCTACTGTTTTTACAACAATATCAATGCACAACTGCTTTTATTAGCAAACTGATGAAACACAACCTATCACTTTTACTTCTTGCATGTTTGTGAAATTCAGCCAATCTGAGGCATCCACTCAAAAGGCACCAGAGAAGCCAAATAAGGAAAGTTGTTGATTTCATTAACTGATTTGATCATGGTTTCAATTCATTTTTAAGACTTCCAGTATATTGGGGATGAAAAATTATGTTGCTGATGCTTGAAAAGCAAAACGTTACAAAGATTTTCTGCTGCTTAAAAAGACTGCACAGTACTCTATCAAGAACTTTCCATTTTCTAGCAATCATTCCATACAACTTAAAAACTTGTGTACTGTCTGTTCCTAGACACCAAGGGTCTTTCTTGGTATCAAAGCTCAAGACCTCAGTTACTTAACAGCACAGAAACAATACTCCATTTCTATGCTATGGCTTTGATGACTAAACTGAGCAGATGTAAGACTTTTTTTGTCTTTTAAAAAAGCCTAGGATTCACATTACTAGTGTGGGGGTTTTTTTAACTGTTTAAAACTAAACTCTGTCTTTCATCATATCTTTGACTATTAGTCCTTAAAAGTTCAACATGTAATTGAGCAGCGAGAAACTAAAAAATGTAAATGATAACTGTAAAAGTGAAAACATCTGCAAATTTACAAGTAGGATGGATGCTTAAAGACAACAACAAATTTGTCTATAAAGAAGCCAATACTTCTAAAGATCCACTGTCAGAGATGCAAATGAGACTGAGCTGGTCTATGTGCAGTCAGTTCTCATGACTCATTGTCATGATAACAGGATATTTAGATAACAGGAATTTTAAATTTCAAACTAAAAATAGAGAGGGAGGAGAAGACAAAAGAAGACTAAAATTTGGAAATTCATTTCTAAGTCAACAATAGCATTACCACAACTTACAAATGGGGTTTAGAAAGCCTTATGGACATTTTTGCAGCAATGGAACTCGCCCATGATAAATGTACAAAACTACTATAAATATAATAAAAGTATCTAAACCATGGATAAGTGACACTTGAATTTGTGGCTTGCATAAATCACACATTGCTACACGTAAGTTATATGCTTACTATGGCATGAAAAATTATGAGATTTCACACAAAACACTGAAAGAAGAGACAGTTCTTCAGATCAACATTTAAATCGCCGTAAAAGAGGTCTTAAGACCTCTTCAAATTGATTGCACACAAGTGTGATCCCTAAATATTAGCATATAATCAGTTATATGAATTTCACCATATCATTCATCTTAAATTCTCTCAGATTTAACACAATCAATAAGAAAAGTTTCTCCAGAAAGACGCAGTACCTGCAAACAGCCTCTCTTAGCATGAAATTAAAGTCAGGCTCCTGTGAATTGGCTCTCCCAGGGACACTCCTCTTGTGCATGTTCCGGGACATTGCCAGTTCCTTTTTGTGACTTGGACAAATGACTTCCTACAAAAGGCTACTCAGGAATTGAGCTGCTTTTTAAAACAGCATTAACGTGGCCCCACACTGTGCAGCCAGAGACTCTTCTGCATGAAGCCTTCATTACTCATACATTTCAAATGTGTTGCACAGCACACAGGATATCAAAACTAATCACTCTGTCTGGTCCTCTGTTTCAAAGTCCGCAGAGCTACTGTTTGCACTTGCTACTGGGGAAAACAGGCTTTTTCTTTACCACATGTTCTAGTGTCTGACCTACATCACGAAGAAGAATGAATCTTCCACTAATCCACATCCTAATAGCCAGACTTTCTTAAACCCCAAACAGGAAAGCCAGGCATGTGACAAGAAGTCTTATTCCTGCCCCCACCTTTTATTTAGTACTATTGCTCTTCAGCTTCTTTTTAACATCCTTTTTTTCTCTTTGAAAAAAAAATCTGAGTGAATAATTACATTTATAATAATATACTGTGTTCATAAACTAGAAATATATGATCTGTCAGTACTCCATTTATCAGAAAGCTAGGTATCTCTGTTGTAGTTTTTAATACAGTAAACCTTTTAAATCAGCTTTAACAGAACTCAATCAGAATGTGCTTAAAGTAAGTAATATTCTGTACTGGACATGCAACTTAACTTGCTTACTGAAATGCTGTCATCTATGCCATATCAAAGTTTGAAACCCAAAATGACACAGTGGATTTCTTTTCTTTCCAATGATTTTCTTCTTAAGCTGATTTGGGAGCCTACAGATTTAGAACCCCAGGTAACCAGATCTTTCCTCTCCTCAATTAGTGAGAAGAATGATGCTGATTAAAAACTTCATTACGCTGCACAGGCATGTTTGGAGATTTTTATCAAGTATTTTTCAATTCAATTTTCCAATTTCAATAGAAAGTGTATTTCTAGAAAGTCTTGTATTATCAGTAGCATGCTGGTGGTTAGACCATGCAGCTTGGAAATTCAGATAGGAAAAGAGTTTCCTGACATCCAACAGCACCATTCTCTCCCATCTACTCAATTTTTCCTGTGCAATTTTAATATTTCAATGTTGTGGGTTTAGTGTTTGGGGTTTTTTTTAATTAACTCAATACTGCTCAATAGGTTTGATCAACTATTTACCTCACTATGCTTTGCAGGTAAGCATTCAATGCCGGATGAAGAACTCAGTCGTAGTAAGGACCTTATGAAATTCAACACAGAGTCAAGAACAGGAGTTTTAGTCTCAGGTATGACCTTGTTTAACTGAATAAAGATTTATTCTGCAAAACAGATGAGAAGTCTAATGTCTAAAAATTTACATATATGTATGCCAAACAAATTTGCTTTTTTTTTTTCATAGCATGTTCTTCTGCTGTCTTCACAGGACACATGAAGATGAGGACTGAAACCCACATCTCAGAGATCTACTGGGTTATTTGGCTCTTAACTTCCACAGCTGCAGTACTCAGATAGCTTCTATGATGCTTCAAGTACATCTGCTGCATGAGAAAACCCATGCAAGTGAGGCCCATTGTGAAACTGTAATAAAATCAAGGCTTTCCTAACAACTCTTCATTCCACTTCTAAAAAAGGGTAACGAAATGATGCCTTCTGGTCTCTCAGACACACATTCCTCCAAAAAAACCCACACAGAGATTTATCAGGTGGCAAGCACAGACTGTTTATAAGACAGGAGACTTATCTGTTAAGACCCTTTTCAACTCGCATCCCACAGGGGAATTGAATTTTGTTGTCAAACTCCTGGGGAAGCTCTTGTGTCCCTGTGCTGAACACACTAAGTCTTAAAAGAAACATCTTTATGCCTGAAGTTGTGTGAGAAACGTTTCAACTTGCTTTGTTTTGGAACATGCCTTTTCAAATTTTTATTTAAAATTCTTGACAAGAAGCATTTCAGTATTTGCTTCCTCACTAAGCACAAGTTACCTGAATTTTACATTCCTGATTTTGGAAAGGGAGACAAGACATAGAAAATCCAATGATTGGGCAAGGGACAATGGGTACAAACTGGAACATAAGAGTTTCCAAAGAAACACAAGGAAAAAATTCTATACTGTTCAGGTGAGGGAGCACTGGAAGGGGCTGCCCAGATGGGTTGTGGAGTCTCCTTCTCAGGAGACATTCAAAACCCACGTGGGATGGGTTCCTGTGTGACCTACTCTAGGTGGTCCTGCTCTGGCAGAGGGGCTAGACTGGATGATCTTTCAAGGTCCCTTCCTACCCTTAAGATTCTGTGATTGTATGAAAATGTCTTTCCTTTATCTACTCGGTTCCCTCAGCATTGGCTACTCTAGATCCTATCAATTAAAAGGAGTTCATTGGCTGGATCCAAGCAAAGGCAAACATTTTACATGGTACAATCACTGTTTCTTCCCACAGATTTCATAATTGTGCAGTTCTATTTAATCACACCTGATTCAAGTGGGCTGTGCTCTTTGTTTCTGG
This sequence comes from Urocolius indicus, assembly GCA_013401255.1. NCBI lineage: Eukaryota > Metazoa > Chordata > Aves > Coliiformes > Coliidae > Urocolius > Urocolius indicus. Next base: position 628,895 of record WBNH01007661.1, on the reverse strand, counting down.
TTCATTAAGAACACAATACAAAAAGCCATTACTGGACTACCTGTATACAGGGCTCAGAAGTCCACAAGGCAGATCTTTTTTAGGAGCACACATATGCAATTACTTTGAAAGACATTAAGTCTGATCTCCTGTCAATGAGTAGGGGGTCAGAAACAATGGGGTCAGTAGCCACTTGAAACATTTATATGGTTCCCATTAAATGCAGTCTGCCTTTTGAAAGACTTAATATTTGCTTAGAGTTCATTTGTGTCTTTTCATTTGCATACATATGTTTTTTCACCAGGTAGTTGGATCAGATTTGCAGTTACCAAGGTCTTCTTTCGTTCCTTAAATATTTCCCATTCCATTTCTTAATGCTATGTGTAATTTCACAGCAATATTAGTTAGGAAATTGTTCAGAATTTCTCTGCTTGCTTAGCTGTAAAATGTCATTATTTTCATTTAGCAGCCAACAGAGGAAACAAATCCTAAGAGATTTCAAATAATTTTCATAATCTCTTTTTAAAGCCAACTGATTTCAATATGGAGAAACAAACAAGGAAATGTTTAAACAACTGTTTCTTCAGGTCAGAAATAGAAACTTTCAAGCTACATACAGACTGAATTATTAGGAAGTGATCGTGGTGTTTATTAGACTTGTATCAGCTTCTGTAACAAAAAATACTGATCTTTACAAATCTTCCCTATTTCCTGGGCCAGGAAGGCAATGACACTACAACTACAGTGAGATAATCCTTTGTCTATTTTTTAAATGAATCTTTTTTGCTTTTTAATATAGATTTTAAATTTCTGAAACTGTGATTATTTCTTCCCTAAAGCACTGCTTATCTTCCCAACATTACGTTGTTTCTGTAAGAGATGCATGCTCTTCATCAAAACTACTGCTGCAGTTCAAATAACCAAGCCAACGTTAAATGAGCTGGCTTAGATCCTGACCAAGTATTGCATCAAGGAAGGCAGTCAATAGAATATTTGTCTGGGGAACAGGCAAGCTTAGAGAATACACTGATAAAGACACTATTTCTAGTGCTGTGTTACTCATTGAATACTAGCTCAGATACCTGCATCCTAACTAACATCACAATTTGGACTTATCTCTAAATATACCGGTGGGAGGAGAGTGCTACTTTCCCTTTTAACTTCTCTATGTAGCTTTACAGGTTATTAGTCACCTATAAAACCAATACTTGTCTTGGAAAACTGTAACAAAGCAGGTAAATCAAGTATGCTCTCGGGACACTTAAAATGTGCTCTTGTGAATTCTTACCAGCTTAAGCAATAGCTATACACACAATATGTACTGGCAGATGTACATAGAGGGTTTACTGAAAAGTGTTTATACAGAAGATGAAGAAATTAAAGATAGAGAATATGATAATCGTATTTTTTATTTAATCCCAGTGCATTCACGAAATGGATGGCAACATCATTTACAGAAAATCAGCAATGGTTTTTGTCTTCCTGTAGAGCAGAAATAAACAAGAATTGGCTAGTACTTTTTAAATGTTAAATTAATCTCAATGCCACAGACATAAATTTCCGTTAAAATTACATAAGAGTGTACAGAGACTAAACAGGCTGCTTAAAATAAAATATTCTCATCTACTATATTTATGGAATCACAAAATCACTGTCCCACTTCAATTTAAGCATGATAGAATGAAATCACATCCTCAAAAGAATTAGTTAAACAGTCCTAATCCTTCATCTTCTAAATCCAGCCCTACCTCTCAGACTTTGTATTGTTTAATCTGAAGAGTAAAGAGGACTGTCATCTAGTTCTCTGAACTACATGATGATTAACCCTTCAAAATGAGAACATAAGGAACAGACTGAAGATTCAAAGTGATTAAGATACCACATCTGACTCAGTATTTTTAACTAGAAATGTACCTAACCATATAAGTTTTGCTCAACAACAGCATATCCATAGGAAATATCAGTCTTTCCTGGATGCAGTGACTATAGTGGTCATTCAGAAACTCAGGTGGGTATTTTAAGTGAAAGAGAATCCAGAAAAAATGGAAGACTGCAGAAAGAACTGGTGAGAGAAGACAGACAGGAAAGGGCTCAGGACAGCAGCAAGAGAAGACACAGAACAGATCAGGAATGAAAACAGAGAGGGATGTGAATGTGAAAGGAGCTGGGAATTTAGCCTGTGCTGCTATTATCTGTAAGGGTATTGCTAAAGAAAGTCCAGGCATTTACTCTCAAATAAGTCACCTATAGGTGCCTACAGGCATCTTACTGGATGTCAGCAGTAGTAAGCAACTAAGTTCAGCGTGAGGAAAAGCACCTGCTCTAGAAGGTGGCAGTAACAGACATAGAATATCTGTGAAATAGCTAAGGCTTGTCTGAAATACACTGAGACCACCTATGTTCAAGAAAAACAAACTTATATTGGAATAGGCACAGGAAAAAGGATGAAAAGGTTGGATATGTTTAGTCTGGTAAAACAGAAGTTCAGTGGGGACAAGATTAGTCAATATGCATTTACAAATTTGTATGTACTACAGTGATGTAGTATTGTATGTACTGCAACAGCAGTTCAGTGCGGAACAAGCATGCAATAGCAACAGTTGGACAGTACAACTACAGTGGGTGTGATTAGATTATGGAAGGATTATGTGCCATGATTGCTTTTGACAACGTGGAGAATGAAGCTTCTTGGCCTAATTTTAGTCCCTAAAATTTATGGGCAATAAATACCTGACAATTAAGTAAAGAAAGTCAAGACAACAGGAAGAATGAGCTAAACTACCTGATTATAGTATTAATTAGAAATTATTCTCCACCACATGCATGTTGTTTTGTATTTATGACTAGATTAATATCCATATTAAAATGCCATATTATCATAAATAAAGACTCTTGTGTCTTTTAGATTTAAAACATTATTAACTACTCAATAACCTTCACAAATTGGAGGGGAGGGTTCTGAAGAACCTAGACAAAATAATGAAGCAGTGAATTTTTCTCAGCCTAGTATTTCATTTCATTAGAACTTCATCAATGCCAATAATACTCCAGTAGCATGTGCCAACCTAATGATAAAAGGTTATTTCACATTTTTATATACTCCAGATGGCAATGATTCAGAATGAATCTCACTTCTTAGTTCAGCAGGATTAGGAAACCTCTTAAAACAACCTCAATTGACATTTCTCATCCTGCCAGCACTACAATGGATCACGATGCATGTGTTTCACATTGCAGTTGTCAGTATAATTGTCCCATTATAAACACACTGATTGAGAAAATACAAACAGCACTTCAATAAACACTAAATATGTCACAAAATATGCAACAGAGGGCTCACAGTGAAATGCAGGCAAGTTTGGAATGGGAAAATATTGCTTGTTCTTTTGCAATGCTACAAATTTCAGCAATTCAGGACATGAATACAAGCTGAGCAAAACCCAGAATATTTAAAGTATTTTCACAATACTCACTGAAGTATAAAACTAGTGAAAATAGTGACTCATATTCTTGCCTGTATACTCCAAAATTGTCTCCAAATGTTTCACAAACAGACCCAAACAACTTCTATGAAACTCAAGTATTTTTTCCAAAATTTAAGTTTCCATCAATCTTTCTTCAACAGGTTCTACAGCAAATTTACAACACTGTATGCAACTCTCTCATGATTCATGACTACTGCATTGTCTTACACAAAATGAGTTCTTTTCTCTGTGAAGGGTTGAGATTAAGAACTCAGAATTGAATTTGATAGACATTTGCCTTTTAAGGAGTGCTTTGACAGTGGGATTGGTTTTTGTTTCTCTTCGGTTTGAGAACAGAAGCATAGCAGCAGCAGACATTCACAGTACTTGAGAAGATTAAGAAATATTTTGTCTTCAATAGAATTAATATGCTGATATACTTGTATTCAACAAACCAAGGGAAGGGACCTCTACTTTTAACTCAGATCTGCTTTGATATACCATAACTGTAACTATAATTTTGAAGTCCTTTAACTCCCTGGCTTTTTATTCTACTGATGACATTGCTCTGCCTTACCCACCTTTCAGAAAGTAAGACATGGTCAGATTTTCCCAGTTTCTTACTGATTTTTCTAGTAAAAAGGAATACACACAAAGGTTGACTGTGACTTGCTTATCATTCATACATGATCTATACATGATCATTTTTCTTATGGTTAGAAGCTACAAGCTGGAAGGAATCTGCCAACTGAAGACAAACGGAACACAGTAACAAAACCACAATCAACTCAGTGCCTCTAAAATGGCTTTAGGATGAAGGATGAAACCTATGGCTAAAGACAGAAAAAGGTTACCTTCTGATCAGGTAAGACAGTATATCAACCCATGCCACATTCATTCAATTAATAGACTCTGCAGCTTGCAAGCACCGATAAGGGCACACCAGAAGTTAATGATCTAATCTGTATTCACACTGTTTGCTTGGATTTCCAATGCCAGCAGAGTGTATTGCAGGATGTGCTTTCTCTCCTCTGTATTAGCAGGAAAAACTGGCCAATTACATCCCACAGATACAGAAAAACAAACAGGAGGATTAAAAATAGTGGCAGAAAAAGGTATGTCAAGTTCTAAATTCTGCTGTGCCAAAACAAGATACTGCGGGAATCTCTGCTCCTTTGCAGCAAGAAGCCTCATCATTTCCCATCTCCTTGTAACCACTTCTCTCACAACGAATGCAACTTTTCCATGGCATATTGCTTCTCCTTCCTATCTGGAATGGTGGTGAAAAACAAGAAGAGTAAAATTTCTCAACTTGAAGAAAGCAATTTAACTGAGATTTGGTTATCATGAAAGAGAATGACGCAAAGGAAAAATCTCCAAGGTATATGTAAACTAAGACAACAACCTAAAATACTCAAGTGTTGTCTACATTGAGAGTTGTTTGGAGCAGCATTTATAGCTTCTCTGCATCCCTTTGCAGGATATCCTGAGTTATCTGATTGTCACAAGAGGAGCACATTGTTTTATGCAACACAATATTCTATTGACGTTCTTCAGACAAGGTTTTCAGAATAACCTATGCACAGTTATTACACGGCATGCTTGGAAGACAATGGATGCTTTCTGAAATACATAATTAATGCTATTTTATACACAATTACATTGAAAAGTACCAGTGTCCAAGTCGTAAAATTTGAGATTACAAGGCAGGCACTACATGTGGAATTAAAACCGTGTTACAGTGAAACAATCATTCAAACCAATCTACATTTTCTTATCTGCAAACTGAAACACACATTATGACCAAAGATAATCACATTAAGATTTTTTGGCAATGCTTTACAATAAAAGCTATCTGAAATAGTAGACAGTAATTGCTACTAAATTGTAACAGAATCCCTATGGAGTCAGGAATTATAACCGTATTAGTCAGGTAAATTCAGCATGATTAATGAGATAACAGAAAAAAAAAATCAAGCTCTTAAGCAAAAAATCTCTTATGGGCAAAGCCCATGGCAATTACTCAGGTCCATTCCTGCCACAAGCCCCATACACCAACACTTGTTGCTTTTAGTAGAGTCATCTAGCTTTCAGGATTCGGTAAGGATGCAGCTCACCAATCTTCCTTATTTATTTGAACAGTTCGAATTCTGTCTGACATTCAGGGCATATATCCCTTAGGATATACCCATAGAGTATTTTCCAAAATGTAGTATCAGAGTAAGGGATGAATAATTACAAGAACTACGTTTATAAGTCTATACAAGAAAAACAAATCGTGTCTCATTTTCTTAATGTTTATCATATACACTGAGAAGCAAAAGTCCAAACCAGTTTGCNGGCAATTACTCAGGTCCATTCCTGCCACAAGCCCCATACACCAACACTTGTTGCTTTTAGTAGAGTCATCTAGCTTTCAGGATTCGGTAAGGATGCAGCTCACCAATCTTCCTTATTTATTTGAACAGTTCGAATTCTGTCTGATGACTTAAAACTGCAGCATTTGTCCTTCGGTGTTTTCTTCACCTTTAAGAAGGAAATGTCTATTCCTTTTCCAGGAAACGTTCCCTATGCTAGGTCTGGATCCAAACTTGGAGAATCCCAAGCCTTTCCTTCAAATGGGAGTGAAGAAAGACCTCACAGTTGTCCTTACTGATACTGATAGACTAAAACCGAACATCTTTTCTGCTTTAAAGCAGATTGCTTAGATTATTCCTCTAAGTAAGTTCCACTACATACACCAAGAAAATGCACAAGCAACTTCCATGTAGCTGAAATGTCTCAATGTCTCATGCATTCAGGGCATATATCCCTTAGGATATACCCATAGAGTATTTTCCAAAATGTAGTATCAGAGTAAGGGATGAATAATTACAAGAACTGCGTTTATAAGTCTATACAAGAAAAACAAATCGTGTCTCATTTTCTTAATGTTTATCATATACACTGAGAAGCAAAAGTCCAAACCAGTTTGCATCTATTAAAACAGCTTTTCAGTTTTAAATACACTTGCTCTAACTTTTAATAATCATATTTAAAACATGCTCATAGAAGAAAACACATAACCAAAACATTCTAATAAAAGAAAAAGATTAAAAATAAATTTTTGAGTTGCCCTGTCCAATTTTGAGCACCGACAAACAAATGAACTGCTGCATAGCCTGTTACATTAGAACAATACTGCAGAATAATTACAAGTTCTAAGATAAAATTAAAATTACCATAGTAATTCTCCTGTGAAATAATCCAATCTGTGCAGACTACAAATTGCTACTAGGTTGAAAAAAATATATTACCACCTCAAGTCAGGCAGATAAATCATTCTATTTCCATTGGAGAGTGTAGGTACTTAAGAGGTTAAGCAGAGCAGGATGCCAAACTGATTATATTTACAAATTATGGATTGGTCACATTTAAGGACCAACTCTACTTGCACATCAGCATTGGAAAACCAGCTATGCAAACTGTAAGTAAAGGTAGAAGTCTACAACAGTTTCTCACTGACAAGAGCAAAAGTCATCATCTATAGGACTCACCTTCAGATACAACAGGCAATATCATGATGGGTATATCTTCATAGAATCATACAATCATACAATCATAGTAGGGTTGTGAAGGTGTGAATGGTAGGGTTGGAAGGGACCTTTAGAGATCATCTAGTCCAACCCCCGTTCATGTCTGTTTTCCTGTACTGGTGCCTGTCCTATTTCCTTCAGGGAAAGCCCTTTTCTCCTCCCTATCTCATATACATAGGAAAACCAAAAAACCTTGCTTTGAAATGTAGACAAGACAAAGGATTCCCTTATTACTCCATTCAGAGAGGTAATATTCACGATTTCATGTTATCCTCTCTATCACAAACCTGTGCATCTGTACTATTTAAGGCACCAAACTCCTTGAAAGCACCTGAAGCATTCTTTTTTTTTTTTTCTGCACTTATTGAGGGCAGAAGGCACAGCAATATCTTTAAAATACTGAGCACTTTTCTGGATCACATTTTATCTGCTTGCATTTAGAATGGGACTGTAGACTCCCCATTTTAGTTTGTTGTAAAACTGTAAAGGTAAAACTTCGACTCAGTCAACCAATGATCCTTTGAAGATTCCAATCATGCTCATAAAAGAGAAGTATCGCTATCAAGACCATTTGGTTTTATGTCAGCTTTTTAATCATAGTATTTCTTCATGGTTTAATTCGCTCTGCACATATCACCATCAATCTGAATATACACCACTGCCTATTAATGATACATTTATAGTTTATAACACAAGTTTTATAGTACAGGAAAATTATTAATACAAGCCACCTCAAGCATCTAATAGAAAAACATCCACAAAACCATGACCATAAACTCACGTTTCTCTCTGATCCATTAGTAAAGAGAAACAGTCTATAATCTGTAAATCACATATCAGATATGGCTTTTTAAGTACAGGTTTACAATCACATGACAAAAGGAACCAAAAGTGTGACAGGATCAGTAAACCAAAATGGGATGAACCCATGTTATCTGGGTAGTGACTTAAATAAAATCATGAAATTAGAGGATCAGTCTTAGCTAACATTATACATATTAATTTTTAAAATGTAGGTATGACTCTCCAAGAGAATTGCTCACTTTGAAGAAACTGAAGTGTGGACTGCACACGTATGTCTGGCATGAGCATACATAAGAATGTCAGTTGTGAAAGGCATTTGCAACCAAGGTTTCAAAACTTTGTCATTTCCATTTCATATTCTCACATCCCAGGAAGAGATATCTAATAAAAAGTGCTACTGTACATTACTACAGGGAAAGAGAAAACTTTAAAGAGAGACTAAGTTACTGTGTTGGTAAGAAAACAACTCTGGTAAACAATGCTGTAGCTCAAAGCAGACTGATGATTTTAAAAGGCTTTAAATTTACCAGTCATCCATGACAGACCTTAAGGTAACATCTGTTTGCCAGCTTTCTTCTTGCCAGTTCTCCTTACCTAGTTTAACTTGTCTAATCCTTTTACAGAGACATCATTTCCATTTACACAGATATCTTCGAATTACTGGATTCAACAATGTAAATGACAATGCTGTTTCAAGGATGACTGTCTGCAGTACATTCTACTGTAAGGATTCAAGATCTTCATAATCTAATTATCCTTCTCTCACAGGTATTTCCTCCATTTGCCTTTAATTTTTTTGTTGTTATCCAGATATTACAAAATGAAGATAATCTTTTTAAAAGACAAAGGTGCACATACAATCTGAAGTAGTTCCGAGTTCAGAAGGATGAATCTGCCTTTTACATGAATAAACTAAACTTTGAAGACTTCCATCCCACTAAAATAAAAAAGAAAACTCTCTCTTATTTGTATTGGTAGGAAACACAGCAGAAAGAATTACTGATATTTGAATAGTCTATCTTATCTGGCATCAAGGAAGGGCAGAAAAGCACATGATGCGTCTGTGATTTTCCTGGTTGCCCACATTAGAAAGAAACCAAACCAAGTGATAAGTTCCATGGGAAAGAAACAGTCAGTATGTTCCAATGCAATTTTTAGAATACACCCATAAGAACAGAAAACCAGCAATAAGTAACTGAAGTCCTCCTGACAACTACAGGTTTTTCCTTGGAAATATCTTGCTAAACGTGAGTGCAGAGCTCTTAGGCAGTGACACTGCTCTGTACTGGAGCTCAGCTCCTATACCTGCACTGTTCCTTCATAAAAGCAAACATGTTTTACAACAGAGAATTATCTGTAGCTAGAAATGCCTGCAAAAATATAACTATTGTTGTGCAAAATAAAATGCACAGAGCTGTGAACTTCAACAGCTGCTGGATTTCACAGTACATAAACATCAAATACAAACCTCAATCTCTTTAAACAACAGTAGCAAGGGAGTGTGCAATCTCACCAAAATAAGGTTTTCCCTGTCTTCTGACACAAAAAGGTCTGTAAAACAAATCACTACATCTGCACAGGAGTCCCTGCTCTTACTCTCCAGCACAGTATTATTTGGCACATGCTTCCTGGAGTGTCCTTCAGCATCAGTGGGAATCTCTCACTTTGGGAATAAAACAAGAGAGACAATGGGTATATGCTGCACTTTACCTAACATAGGTAGTTTCTGCTTGGTCAGGACCATGGTATGGGAATGCAAAGAATAGTTAAATCATCTTCCTATGATAAAAATTACATGCTGTGTGAGGACCTGTACAGGGGTACTAGTAACCTGCTGTTGAATTGCAGTGAAAATGTTGATATATTGTTTTTATGTGAGGCTCTGCCTCGCATGTTTTAAAGGACAAGGTAAACCAAATGATTACATTGTAACCTAGTAGCACTTTGGTGGTAATCTATCACATTATGCAAAGGAAAAAACCCACTATATCCTAATAAACTGTAGTGCTAGCAAGAACAGAGGAAGCAAAGTATCATTTCATGCTCTGATAAATCAGTAAAAGGCAATAGATGTAACCTTCCAGAAATATAAGTATGATGCACACTGTCAGCATATAAATAAATACAAACCAAGCCCAGGCTTTTCTGGAGCACACAGATAGCCATATTTTTGTCTGTGGAAGATAAAAATTGCCTCTTTTCCCATATCCTTTGAAAGAAGCTTTCAGCTGCTACAAAACACTGCACGATTTACTCGTGCATCACAATACTGAAATAGGGCTGGTTCTTAATGTAGCTTCAGTGCCTGAAGAGTCCACAGAAGATCAGGAACTGCATATACCTCTATGTGAATCTTTAATAATGCCTGAAGCAAAACAATTCACTGCTCTCTAAAAGTGTTATGCAAGTGAATATATGTCATGTGATATTGTCTATTGTAACTTCTCGTCCTTGCATGACTTCTATGTTTTGAGTTTACACTGTTTTTTTCAGTCCTCTGCAGTCACTCTGACCTCACCGCCTTTGTCAACTTCTGTATGAAAATATGTATTTCAACCAGGAGAATATGTATCTACCAGAAGAATAAGAATGGTAGTTTTCAAAAAAAAAACCCTGAGGTAACACATTCTTTAAAGATGTTTCTCACATGTATGTACTTTCAGACCCACCATATTCATACACAAAACAGAAGAACAGAAAAAGTTAAGCCTGGTATGAAAAATGGTAAAATTCCTTTTTTTTTTCCCCTCTTGTTGGTCAAACAACAGGAATCCAACATATTTAGTCCAAAGTAGGCCAGGAACTAAGTGGGGTCAAAGTCTACATACAACTTGGGAAAATCTCTTCTTTGGGCTTGATTTTATGGGTTTAGTAAATCCATTCCTTTCTTTTCTGCCAGTTGAAAATTATTCACATAAAAGCTCCTTGATTTTACTTAAAATAGTGCTTGACAGAAAGATTAGAGATGAAATCCGTACCTATGTGTCATACATGCATATAAATAAAACCACTAATATACTCACCCCATCAGTGTTAATCTAAAAGAAACTTCATTATTTTCCCCTGTCAGTTCTAATCAAAAGACTAGATCAATAGTCCAAGCATTAGGTCAAAGCCCTAGTAAAACAGTATTCACTCCACATCCTGAGGCTCAGCGAGTCCAGCCAAGAGCTAAGCAGTCCTCTAGTGAAAGCACTGAACACTTTTATCTCCCCCAAAACTAGATTTAAATGCTATTAATAGTTTAAATTGACATTCAATGGACACTAGGCAAAGTGACCATCCACACAGGGTACTGTGGTGTCCTACTGGTTTATACTTTCCAGACACTGTCTCTGTTGTATATGGATTACCAGTTATATAAGTAAGGCCACAGAAGTGCAAGCAGGTGGTGACCTCTAGACTAGCAGATGTGATGTTGTTAGAAATTAAGATGTGATGATGCAACATCAATATGCTGATGCTACGCCAAAAATCTCTTTATCACAGCTGCTAGGAAAACAGTTATTTCCCCTCAACTGCTGACAAGACAGAATGGAGCAAGGGGAATTAACAGTAACTGGGGAAAACCACGTAGGACGTGCTTAAACCAACAGCCACACGGTCCTTTTATGCAAAGTGTACTACAAAGATTTGTAGTACTTATTTTTCCCCTTTTCAGAAGTGACAGATTTAATATGTCATAATACAATCTAATAAGAATTATGCTCATCCCATTTGCAGGACCCTGGCAGACCAAACAAAGACCATTTTCTACTTTTCTAGTAACATCCATTGTTAAAAGCCTGAGGAATTTTTCCAGTCACAGACATTGATCCTTATAAACAACATAATCTTAACTGAAAGAAGTTTTGAAATGTACCCAAAGGGGATTTTAAGATTCAGTATTAGCCTCTTCTGATACAGATACACTTTACAATAGTGTGTTTATTGAACTTCTTTCATTTAGACCAAAATAGTAATCAAAATAACTTAAGTAAAGCTACCTTTTCTAATGCTTTAACATCTAATCCAAGTCCAGAGTCACATATACTGTATGTGCTCAACAGAGAACAATTTCTATTGCTTACTGATGTACACCAGATATGTAATCAATTTAAATTGTGTGTATTAGTCTTCTTTTTAGAGTGATACTATAAATCACATCTACTGCTTCAGGAAGGGTTGTTGCATTTCTGTTCCTACTGTCACAAGAAGATGTTGAAAACAGAAAAAGCATAGCTAAAACCAAGAACAAGGAGGCATGTGAGACATAGTGCATTTTCTTCTCTAATTTCCAAGATGTAAGAAGTTCAAGGAGGAACTAATGTTCAACTGTGATCAAGCAGAAAAACTCAACCTCCAAACCAACCAAATAACAAACAAATCAGTAAGAATTAACCTGATTTCCTCCAGAGCTAGGTGAAGAGGCAGCATGCATAATGCTAACCTTAACGTTAACCCACCATGAGTGTTGTCAACAATCAAAACAGGAAAGTCAGACTACATGACACTGTCTTGGAATAAAGTGAGTTGACAGGTATTTATAGTATAGGGTTAGACTTGTGCATTTGAGCAAAGTTCACCTATATACATTGTCATGCCAAAAAGTGCCCTACAGAATTTAACGGAACAGCTGCAGCAAAGCAACAGATCTCAGTGAGAAAGGAGTATAATCTCAAAGTGAGATTATGCTAAAGCAATGCAAAAATAACTGCACTCAACTCCAGTGTAAAATACCAGCTTTATCATTGAATGGTTTTTCTGCAAGATCTCTCCACACATTAAATATATTCACTCCCAACCAAATTAGAAAACAAATTTAAAACCACACGCATACACCGTGATCCAATTCTGGAAAACAAATATGGTTTTAGAAGCTTTCTCTCCTCTTACAACAACTTATCAAACTTACCACTGTGTCACTTTAGGGCTCTGGCAGATTTATACAGATGTTAATAAAGAGAACTTTGATTTATTTCAGACTCCTAGCTTGGAATATTGCTTACTTGGTAAGAACAGAAACGTCAATCAATAAAAAAATACTCCTTGACTTCTGAAGTCTTCAAACTATATGTTTATATGACAGATTAAAGCTTTCACACGGTTTCTGATAGGAATAGGCACCTTTCCTCCCTTGATTACAAGGGTCAGCTTACAGCTTTCCACAAACTATTATGTTGCATTCTTTGAAAGATGCAGTAAAAAATATTTTGAGATGCAAAGAAATATCCTCCAGATCATAGTCTAACCTCTTGCACTCCATGTATATGCAGGAATGTGTATGTAAATCCACTCAATTCAGGAATTACACATATTTTAAAGATTTATGCCATAATACATGTTCTTCCTGGAATCTATCTGCATCTGAGAGGCAGAATCTTTGGGCTCAAAGTATTACTTTGTAGATAACTTCTTCCAAAGTACTTCCAATTTACTTGATTTTAACATCTACTCCCACTACCACCTGTCTTGTCCCATTTAATTGTTCTCAAATGGAGGAAAAAAAAAAGGCTCAAATCCTTCAAACAATACAGAATCTTTAAGCAGCACAAGATTATCTAGTTGGCAGGGTAAGAAAAAAATGCACTCCATTAGAGAGAAAGTCTGTTTGTGTAAGCAAATATCTTTATATTCTACTAAATCCGAGAAAAAAATAACCTCTAATATTCATCAGAATAAACATTATGTTTTAAAAGCAAATGAAGTATTTAAGTGATCCGTTCTCTTCCTAGCATCTGTTCTACACTAAAATACAATCTTAGCTCAATGAAGCCAACAGCAGTTTTTATCATTTGTAATAACGGGACCAACCAAGGTGCCATTAATGAAAAGTGGTATTTAAGTTTACCTTCAAACAGTACAGCCAACATGCATCCAGTCTTAAAAAGAACATAATACTGATTTAGTTGGCATTCACTTCTATCTAATTCAGAGGTACAAAAATAAAAGAGACAAGCAACTTAATCCAAAGAACTCACATTCCCGTTTCTTGACAGATCTGCACAAGTTAGACTGCAAACAGTAATGGAAGAAAAAGAATGGATGGCTTTCAGGGATGCTAACTAATACAATATTCTCTTCAGAAACACTGTAGAAATGAATCAGACTACTGCAATAATGACAGGTTATCCTGAAAAGATCTGAATATGCCACAGTTAAAATTTTACCAAGTTACTGGGTGCGTTACTCTGGAGACTGTCTTCCCCTCACCCCTTCTTTTCTTAATCACGGCTCCACCATCTTCAAAGGCTTCTAGTTATTTTAACAATACCACTGTTGTAAAATCAGGATCTCAAGAAATTCTTCCATAAACAGAGATTAATATAGAATAGAGCAAAATAAACTAACCAAGAATACTCATAGGGTGGAATACTCATATAATGCTCAGGGAATCTCATCAGAATAAGTAAGAATTGAAAGGAAAGATCAGAAAACAACAGAAAACTAAAAAAGCAAAATATCCTTAGTATTTTTAGCAAAAGAGTTTCAGACTTGTCTGAACATTTTGTTAGTTTTTCAAAATTTGAAAAGCATTAATGATTTTTTTTAAAAAACCAAAATAACAGATCAGAACAAATTTTATTATTGCTATTAGTGGCTTTTGCAGCGTTGCCTAGAAACTCGATTTCAGATCAGAAGAGTAGCATGGCAGACACTAAGGAAAAAACCCACAAGACAATGCCCAACACAGAAAACCCTAAGAACCTCAATAGAAATAACCAAAGGAAAAGAAACATCCCACAGGTTGCTTTCACCACATTAAACTGAACTGGAAATTTTCAACAGTTCAGAGGCCTGAGGGAATGAGATAATATTCAGTCTTGATAGAAAACATACAACACAAAATTCCATTGTCTCTTTTGATATTGTTTGGATTGTTTTGTTTCTATGTGACAAAAACAATAAAAAAATATCTATTTGATGTACAGGATCTCATTCAGCATCATGAAAACAATAAATAACTCAAATCCTTACTGTTGTCATATGAATGAATGAATGGTTTGTCTTAAATCCCAGTTCTAAGACGTTTCACTTTTAAGTGGAGCTCTGTTCTAGTACAAAGCTCTGGTCCAGTCAGTGCAGGACAGATTCGAAGCATGTCCAAGCAGGATGATTACTCAGCTGTAAAAGACATCTTTTTTTTTTGTTGTTGTTCCTTTATCCAGATTGATCAAACCCATTCTTACTGGCTAACAGAAACAATCAATGTCAATTTATCAATGACACACACCTTTTGAGAAGATCTGTACTTTGAAAATTACTGGGCATTCCAACAAATGCAAAATCTCAAGGCATGAATCATTTCACCATTACATAGAATGATGATAATAAGCCTCTTAAGTTCTACAGAATGTTAACAGTCATCTAGCCAAATGACCATTATGTTTCCAGAATTTCAGAGGGAAGTTTTTGCTTTAGATTCCATCCATTCAAGCTATCAATAGCACTATAGTGTGTTCTTCCTATATTTTGAACATGGTTTACTCATGCAACATACCTGGAAAACTGTTCTTGCAGCCCACGCATCTGAGCTCTGCTGCGCTCTGACTCCAGTGTCACCTCCCGTAATCTTTTTTCACTCTCCAGTCTTAAATGCCTTTCTTCCTCCAACTCATGTATCAGCTTCTCACGCTGAAAGATCATAAAAAGTTATTTATTAACTGTACACATTTTTTTAAGGAAAAAAATTATTTAATTTGGTAAAAACCATCAAACAATTAAAATAATCACCAATTAACTATCCTTATATTTGTGCAGCAACATCACACAGAATAACAAACAGGAGATGGAAATCCTTTCAGAATATCCCCATCATGCTGAGCTACACATACTCAGCTCAGACTCACTGAAGTCAACATCTCTAAAAACAAACACCTACCCTCTCCACAGCTCTTTTTCTTCACCACCACTCAAATATATAAAGTTATATTTGAGATCTGTGATCTGTCTTGCTTGAATGCAGACACAGGAAGCATGAAACAAGTCAAGTAGACAACTTGTCACCCATCCCTTAATGATTCAATCTCACAGGCAAAAAAGGAACTGATTCTGCAGCCACTTTCTGGCTGAGAGAAGGATCTCTATCAGTAACACAGTCTCCTCGTATCATGACAAAAATGTTTTTAAAAACTGAGTACCAATCAGACAAAAATGGGAGAAATAAAAATGTGATTAATTTTATCAATAGTTCTCAAAGGCAAAAAGGATATGGTAGGACCAAAAAACCCAACCCCTAGCATCCAGCACTACCTGGATAAATCTACATATGTCATGGCCTAATTTTTTTTTTTTTTTTTACAAAAAGAAAGAATATCATTTTAAAAGGTACCTAATGATTTCAAACCCCTGTTTTAAAAGTAGCTAAAGGCAATTTAAGAGGAGCATGGGAATGAACTGAAAAGTCATAAAAAATGCCATTGAAAATTAAAAAACCTCATATATACAAGCTTTTCCATGTGACTCTGTTAAAAGGATATGAAATCAAATTTAAAATTTCCTTGTGCATTTAAATGAGATAACAGATCAATAAAAAACCCTCAAGCAATTTACATGGCATTAAATTACACTCTGAGGTTCCACTGGTAGTGGCCTAAGAAAAGGTTAAAACACTGTAAGGCTACATTGAGTTCAGCACCTATATGCTTTGAAAACCCTCTGTACCCATGGTACAAGTGCAATTTGTTGTCTGTCAGCCAGTCTCACACAGTTCCATTGCTGACCTAAATTTTCATGAATTACCTGCAAAAATGTATCTGGAAATGATACATAGAGTTTCATTAGAAAATAACAAAGGTATTGGTGTTAAGTCATTAAATGGGATAGACAGATTATTTGTACAAGTCTCACAACCATAAATCTTACTGGATTATAACTTACAATAGTAGTAAGCAAGGGACCACAAATATAAACATTACCAAATGGAAAAGGGATCTTAAAGACAGTGATAAATAAGCAGATGCCACAAAGGTAGGCTGAAAAGGATTAAATGAAATATCTATATGCTTGGGAATAATAGGGGGAATTACTCAGAGAACAGAGATTCTATCTAGTTGGTCATATGTGATATCTAGAAAATGGAAAACTGTGAAACAAGAAAAAATAATTGGAAAATAAATACATTGTTTTAACTAAATGATCTGATTACTGTCTTTACTGTCACATTGCCATCTTCTGCCAGGTGCTGTGCAATCCTCGGTTTCTGCCAAAATAATAAGAGCAGAGAGTGCTCGGCACCAGGGAGAAGATGCACAGCAGCTGTATGGTGAGTACAGCTGATGAAGGCTAACTCAGGCTAATGATAGGGGAAGAGTATGCAAAACAGTATTTCTCCAGGTTAGATCCCATCTATGCCTGCTTCAAAAGTACACTGTTCCAGAGGTCCTCGCTGAATACTATTAACATCTGCTCTCATAGAAGCATTTCACTGCTGCTAAAGAGACATCTAGAGCTGCCAAGGAGTCAGAAAGCAGAAAGGAAAATGACATAAATATATAGTCACCACCCAGGGCTAACACAAGCTTTCAGAAAATACTGGTGTCTACAGACATTGGGCTTAAAAACAAATACATAACTGTCCCCACAGTAACTGATAAGCTACCTTGGAGAAAAAACAGATACTGCTATGAACCCAAGTGCTCAAGATGACTCAAAGCACCAGGTCATGCCTGAGCTACCTGCTGCAGTAATAGAGCTGAACTGTGATAATGAAGATAATGGATTCAGCCATGCCTTCACCACTCTTTCATAGAATCACAGAATCACTTAGGTTGAAAAGGCTGTTAAGATCACTAGAGTCCAACAATTAACCCAGAACTGCCACATTTGCCACTAAACCACATGCCTCAGCAACACATCTGTATCTTAAAGGTCTTTTCCAACAGTAATGATTCTGTGATTCTATGGCTTTTGAACATCTCCAGGGACAGTGACTCTACCATCTCCCTGGGCAGCCTGTGGCAATGCTTGACAACACGAAATTTCTCCTAATATCCAATCTAAACCTCCCCTGGAGTGACTTGAGACCATTTCCTCTTGTCTTATCACTAACAACCTCTACCTTGCTACAACCTCCTGTCAGGTAGTTGTAGAGAGCAACCTCAGCCTCCTCTTTTCCAGGCTAAACACTCCCAGTTCCCTCAGCTGCTCCTCATCAGACTTTTCACCAGCTTCATTGCTCATCTCTCAGGATGTTCCAACACCTCAATGTCCCTCTTGCAGTGAGGGGCTCAAAAGACAGTGATTTTATTCTGATACGGCAACTCCCTGAATATGTCTGCACCACCAACCACACTTTAGCCTCAAACAAATCTTCCTTCTACATTAAGTACAAAGCCAGATCTCCATGGAGGTGGGAAGAGACAAAATTAGTCACTTCAGAAAGCACATTAGTATCCTGTTCTTAGTCGTGCTGCCAGGATATTTTGCAGGTTGCACACAGTTCCACTGACTGTCCCGCATCATCAATGTACTGTATCTAAATGCATGGTCGTGCTGCTGCTAATCACAGAACCACATTTTCTAGCAGAACACTGAATATATAGTAAATTCACAAATCTAAACTTTCCCCTACAGGTCAAAGAACTGTATTAGCTATTTCTAGGTTTCGTTTACCTCTTGCCTTGTTCAGAGAATGCTGTTACTGTCATTTACTCCTTCTAGTCATGTGGAGAAGTCTAAACTATGGTCCTACACAAAAAGATCTGCACTTCCATGTTTTGGGTTTTTTTTTTTTAAGAAGACCTAGCAATTACTTTAAGAAAAGTACCCATAAACTAACATCAAATTCACATTAGAAGAAAAATAACATTACAACAATGAAAAATCTAAAACCAAGAACCTTTAAAATGAGCTAAATATCCAGTTTCAATTCAGCCTTCTCATGGGCATGTGTTAAGTATTAGTTATATGAGCACATACTGTTGCTGTACAAAACTTATGCTCCTTTCAGGGTAAGGGATACAAGACCAGATCAAAATTATGTGTTCTTTTCCCAGCTACCAAAAATTTCCTGTACAAATGGGGAGAACACTGCCCACAGGACAGCTGCACAGCAGTAACACCATCAACCTTCACAAGGATTTATTGGCAACCTTGAGGCACTTCTGCTATTTCTTGCAGGCAGAAAGCACATCTGCTTTTCAGCCAGATCACAGACTTTAAATACAGTAGAGGAGGTGAAAAAAAGGTGTGAGAGACTACCCACACAAGACTCTAGGACACAAAACACTCGTATATACCACACATAAAGAGTAGATTACAGCAGTATTAATCTTATCTACAAGAAAAGTCATCTACATATTTATTCCTTTTTATTCAAGCCATAATGAAGAGTCAGAAGAGAGAATTGAGCCTAACATACAGAAAGGCCAGGATTGCACACAGATTTTACTTTTTTTTTTCCCTCCAGGAAGCAAAAAACATATCCCTGAATTCTCCAGTAGTTCTGCATTATCATAACTCCCTTTATAATCTTTTCTGTGCTAACCCTACTTTAGTCCTGCGCAAAATAAAGCCGTGTGAAGGGAAATGAACTTGCCAGAAAAAGTTCAAGGTTTTATAGCAAGCATGAGCTTAGTGGAAAGGGATACAATTAGCATGCTATGTGAAGAAAAGGTTGAATAAAAAAAAAAGAAATTGTAGTGTAAAATGAATCAGTATGTTTTAACACTAGGAAAATTACTGCCATCTTCCAATGAAGGTATTCCCACTTGCCAATTCCTCTTTAATTGCAGCTTCCTCTCCCCATGAGCTCTGCTCAAACTATTTTTCCCTGCTTCTTCTCCTTGCCTTCTTCAGCACAGCTATAACCTAAGTACAACCCTTACTTCATTCTTGCTTCCCTTTTTCAGCCTCTCCAGATATCCTGACTTTCATCACATCACCCTGACAAATTTCTGGTAACTTTCCAAATACGCAAAAATTTTATGTGAACAAACTAGAGTGGAAGACAGGGGTTAGCAAACTCCACCAATACTTTCGTGCAAGTACTGGAATATTTTAACACTTGAACAAATACTGTTTGCAATTACTTTTTCATTGAACATTTCAGCAATCAAGTTTCACTAGCTGCTCATTATACTCGTGAGCCAGCATTTGCACTTCAACAAGTTCCTTTTTGTGTAGCCGTAGAAATGTGTGTGTCAAAATGTTTCATTTCTCATCCAGTCAGGGACACGTACCACACATTAACTTGTCTTCTCAAAGTTAAAGAAGGAATCAAATTTGAGATACTCATGATCAAAACAAAACACACGAAAACTATTTATGGCTACACTGAAAATAGCACATGTATTTGATAGAAAAAAACCAAACTGCTCCTCAGCACTCTATGAAGGGATCAAGAGACAACATTTGTTTTCAGAATTACTGGTTAATAGCTGTGCTCTTGATCTAATGACTGACCAAGCGCAGCCAGGTGAAAAATATCTCCTAAGAGGTGTTCAACCATCTAAAGTCTCCTTTAATTCCCTTGGGATTTGTCACACACATCAGCACTTGGTTCTTTCACATTCTACCAAACTGCAGATATCTCTTGAGTGATCCCTGATGCTGTGACAGCCATCAGAAAAAAAACATGAAAGTAGATGTGGCAGGTGGCAGCCACAGGAGGCAGATGGCAGTGGGGCCAGGAGCTGCACAACGGGCCCTTCATTTCTGACAGTTTCATATCTGGCATGCAGAGTGAGCTCACAGCACTTGAAGGTTTGGTTTGGAAACGCTGCCTTCTTAACTCTTTTTCCCTCTTGGGCTATTTTGCAGTTAACTTTTAAATTTAGACGTGGACAACTCTCAAGCCTTCCAAATCAGGGCCTTGCAGTTTAACTCCTTTACCTGTCACTGCACATAAAACCAGCAGCTGTCTTGTTTGAATGGCAGGACCAACTCCATGACAATGCCTTCTCAGAGAAGTACTCAGTGATTTCTCTCCAACAAGGTCAAGCATCTGACTATCTCAAGCACATTTCATATTCCAAAACCCTCTAGGGTTTTCTTCCACCTGTTTTTTTCTGGAGCTGCTTCTCTCCTCCTCAGCACTGACAATCCAGTGTCCTCTATGTTAACTCAGTTGACAGCTCACTCCCCCTTGCCTCTCCACCTAAAAGCCTTTTCCCCTGTTCCTCCATAACAAGTCACCCTTCTAATCTTACTTTTTATTACTATCAATGGATCAGATGAACTGTGTGTCTGTGGTGGGCAGAAGAGGGCTGAGGGGCTCCTCTGTGAGGAGAGGTTGGTGCTGCCCCATGTCTGACACAGCTGGTTCCAGCCAGTTCCACGCAGCTCTGCTGCAGGCCCACCGCAGGGCACAGCTGAGCCCCTCAGCGGCACCTCTGGAAAAATGGATTTATGGTCAAAATCATAGACTCATATAACGGTCAGGGTTGGAAGGGACCTTTAGAGATCATTCAGTCCAATTCCCTAGGTTCACCTAGATCAGGTCACACAGAAATGTGTCCAAGTAGGTTTTGAAAATCTCCAGAGAAGGAGCCTCCACACCCTCCCTGGGCAGCCTGTGCCAAGGCTCCCTCACCTCAATGGTATATTTCTGTATATTTAAGTGGAATTTCTGTGTTCCACCTTCAACCCGCAGACTCATCCTCTTTTACCACACTACAGGGGAAGTTGGGGAATCAAGGATGTTGCTATTCATAAAGGAGTCAGCCTGACCTCTACACAGGAACTGGTCCTTCCTTTTTCTGTTTAGTTTATGTCTGAGTCTTAGAAAAAGCAATTTGTAAGAACAGCTAGGTATAACTAGATTGATCAGTTTAAACACTAAAAATGCACAAAAGTAATCTTATCTTTAAGGGTAACTGATAACTAGTGAAACAAGGTTACTGTTTAATCAGAAATAAGATTCTTTGGTATCCTTGAATCCGTTCTTTGCTTCCTCAGTGCACTCTAAGAAGGATTTTACTATGGTACTACTAATTATACTAACATGGGAACACTATGTTGTCAAAAAAGGTCTACATGAGAATATTTAACACAGGCTTAATGTTACTCAAAATCAGGCTAATAACCTTCACATTAATTTTTTAACAACTATTTTAAAGCATTTGCTAAAGAGGGTCACTATTTCTGTGTAATTAATATTGATTTCAAACAGATACTTCACAATGAATTTAAATGAGGGGAAGAAAAGAATACAAACTCTTTTGTTTACAGTTTGAAGTACCATTAAGTCATTACTAACCTCAACTCAGTATTTATGTAAGTTTTCATGCATTTTTTGAGGCTATGCATCTGATACCTCAGCATAAATGTCATAATTTAATGGAATCATAGTCTGGTCTGTAATAGGACATCCTAAGAACCAGAGAGGCAACTGGCCACAAAAGTAGACAGCGACAACACCATCACAAAAGTAGACAACAACAATGTCAGAATTAAGCAAAGAAACAACAACTACTAGAAGCACATTACAATCAGTTCTTCTAGCAAGTTAATGCCAAATACTGTTATGAATAAACAGGTATATTCAAACTACTCAAAACCACTATTTTATCACCCTTGTATGCCACTTTTGAAAGACTGCTGCAGGCAGGAGCTACAGAACAGCATGGCATAAGGGACGAGAGAGGGATGTTTTAAACAGTTCCATTTTTCAATTGGGAAATATTAATTGAAATAGAAATTGGAATTTGCAACTTGGTCTAACAGCTGGTTACTTTAACAATGTAAATCATTTTTTTCTGATACAATGAGTATTTAATTCCCTCAACATTATGCATGGTGTACAAACAATATTTGTTCAAGTGCCACTGAGTATATATCTCAGCCCTAGCTGCCCATAGATAGCCCAAGCAGTAGTTTAAAGGGAAGTACAACTATTCTCTATGTTACAGACATTTTTTGAGAACTTGTGATTGGGACCTGCAAAAAAAAAAAAACAACCCAAAGACAGGTGAAAGAGTCTGAGGTGGTTCACCTCATCTGTCTTATATATAAGATGGGTGAAATCTCTTTGGTCTGGTCATCCATCAGAGGCAGATGGGCCTGCCTGTTACTCTCCTGCAAGGGCTCCCACATGGGAAAGGAGCTCTCCCTCCAAACTCCCATCGTGCAACCAGGTCCCAAACCCAGCACACAGGAGACTACAGTCTTCTGACTGTCTAAACTTACTTCACTCACACATGACAGGAAAGAAAGGTGATTATAAGAACAGATAGGCAGATAATTATTTTTATTTCTTCATAAATTGTATGTACCACATACTCTATTTTTGTTCAAATTAAAATGAGTCAAATTTCAGAGTGTCTTTTGTTTGCTACTCATCGACCACCATTAAACTTAATGTTTCTCATTCTGTAATCAATACTTCCCTGCAAAAATAAACCAATGCACTGGCAAACAATTTTGCTGCGCATTGCAGCTCTCCTTGTAGTGGACTTTGACAGCATGAAAAAACATTACCCCAAAGAGTGAGGAAAAAAGTGCATTGCTTACTGTGCTTATTAGTTTTTACAGGCTGCTCACAGTTGAATCATTTTACTGTAACATGACTTTATTAAATTAGCCAGCTATCCAAATCAGAGCTTTCTGACAGTTGCACTTAATATGCCTTTGTCCCCTGCTAACGTTTCCAGCTATACTGGAAATAATGACAAATTCCCTTAAACATTCAAAGCTTTCCAGGGATGAAGTTACAGGTATTTTCAAAGCACAGTTTAGCATTAAGGTGTAAATACTGTTCAGCAATAACTGAAGCACTTAGAGGTTTCATGGAGGGAGAGGTAGCATTACTTCTACATCTTTTCAAATTATGAAAGTTAAGGGGGAACTTGTATGGCTGCTTTGTAATCAAAATTAATTACACTTTCACAAGATGGAGATTTGTACTATAAGAGGCTAAAGAAGAAATTTCCTTGATTTATTTTAGCCCTCTATTTTTTTCTCCAATTATTTTATGATGTAATCATTTTTCCTGAACTTATTCCTGCTAGAGCTCTGTAACGGCAAGATATAAATACTATAAAAACCAGTATCCTAATTTTAGGCTGGTATCTTCTAGGTTTTTCATTCCAGTAAGAAAAATTTATGGTTCTGTAGAATAGGATTCTGCTTCCAAAATGACAGGCTGCCCAAATAAACCAGGAAAATCTAATTGACACTATATAATTTGTATTAGCATTTTATATAACTGCCTTGAAAACAGTTAAAGTAAATAACTTGAAGCAAATAATTTATTTTCCACCATGAAATTTTAATATGCCAATACATCTTCCTCTTTGACCTAGTATCAGACTACCACATGTATCTCGTGACTACCACATGTAAACTTCAAGCTTTGCTTGGCTCTGAAATGAACAGCAGGATAGGAAAGGTTTATTATTATTAGTGATATTTTAGTGACAGTATTTTACACACTTTATATTCTTGGGTGATAACACTGCTCCAGAGCAATTGAAGTAAATTAGAAACTCTTTCTTGCTGTAGTTACTCTTTCTGAATAAGATGCTAGCTTTCATTGTGCACTAGCTCAAAATTGCCACCATGTGGCAGGACAGCAACTTAATTTAGCATTATTTATACTGCATTGATACGGTTTTAATTGCATCTGTACGACAGAATAACTGCTGTACTGAAGCTCCTTTATCATTGCAAGCCTACAATTAATCTGAATTAGGCAGGCTATTACATGAGCAGTACTGTATATATAAGTCGGAGCTGTGACAACATTTATTTTATATGGAAAAAAATTAAGTAATTCATAAAATCTTTCAGCACAGAGCTAGATGGCTAGAAGCACTGGCTGCCCATTGTTCGCAACAGCTATGGTGTACGGCTAGTCCTCTGAAAGGGAGCTCTCACTGCCCAACAGTTCTGTGTAACACACAATGACAGGACACATGAAATTGGAATCACTTAAAAGCAAAAAATCTTACTCATTCTTTCAGAAACTAATAAACTGAAGTCAACTTTGGAGCTCTTTTAGCACCTTCCCTAGAGACAGACCTATAGACATAGTGGTTATACACAAGCCATGACAGCCTCATCTGAAGTACTGTGTCCAGTTCTGGGCTCCTCAGCTCAACAGGGTCAGAGAACTTCTGGAGAGAGTCCAGCACAGGGGCACCAAGATGATCAGGGGACTGGAACATCTTTCATACAAGGAAAGGCTGCGGGAACTGGGGCTGTTTAGTCTGGAGGAGACTGAGGGGAGATCTTATTAACATTTACAAATATTAGGTGGGTGTCAGGAGATTGGGGCATCCCTTTTTTCTATGGTATCTAGAACAGAACAAGGGGTAATGGGCTGAAGCTGGAACACAAAAAGTTCCACTTAAATATAAGAAAAAGCTATTTCACTGTGAGGGTGAGGGAGCCCTGGCACAGGCTGCCCTGGCACAGGCTGCCCAGAGGGGATGTGGAGTCTCCTTCCTTGGAGGTCTTCAAGACCCGCTTGGACATGTCCCTGTGCAACCTGATCTGTGAACCTGCTTCTGCAGGGGAGTTAGACTAGATGATCTCTAAAGGTCCTTTCCAACCCTACCATTCTATGATTCTATGATATGCACCGACATGTTTTACACTGGAAAAACGGTTGCATCCCCCATAGCCATTATTCCCTCAGATTCCTAAAGGTCACCTCTCTATCATACTTTCAATGTTGAATTAAAGAAAGTAACATATATTTTTTATAATCCTGCCTCCCTAATAAAACAATTAATATTCATTCAAATTCAAAGACTCGTATTGATCTTCAGTTCTTATCATAATTAATTTTTCCATTATTTCTTTGTAAGGAGAGGAATGCAGAGAAAATACTCTCCAAGAACTTGGAAGTCCCACATAGTCAGATCATGGATTTTCTAAAATTGTTAATCTTAAAATGATAACGCTTTTAAAAAATGACTTTGAAAATGTAATTGAGCTTCTAATAGCTTCTACAGACAGTAATTAAAGAACTCTCATTTCTCTAAATTAAACATAATGAAATGCTTTTCAAGATTAAATAAAAACTTGTAAACAATATTAAGACAGACGTAATTTGTATGAATATCTGGTATTTGGAAGGACGAGAGGTTTTATCACCTCTGTCAATAGCACAATAAGAAACAATGTCATTGATGAGTAATAAAATGTGATTTTTTTTCCCCTGAAACATCTTAGATTATAATGACTAATTATAATTCTAAGGCCTTTGTAACACTTTTTTTGTAAAGTGACTTGCATTAAATTAAAATACCTAACCAAGCATAAAGGTGTTTGTTTGATTTTTACATCAGGTATATACAATCTTCTGAGAAACAAAGTTTTATAACCATAAAACCTGTTTAAAATGAATCTTTAGTAATTCAGTTGCAAACCAGTAAATATCTCCAGTCTGTGCCAGTTTATGTTTCCCACTTGATTCAAGAAAATTTATAATAATGATGTTTGAACCATAAAACAGCACAAAAGTGTGCAGAGAAAAACTTGTAAGACCCAACCCACCTGCACCAGCAACATGTCAATAGTTTGATTCACTCATAATTTTCTATCAGATCTTCTTAAACACTTTCTAAAGGAATATCAGCGTAGTAGTGCATGAAAGACAGAAGGAAATGTCACACAAAGCAAAAGTTCTTGGTCACAGAAATACAACTGGGAATTAGTAGATTTCTAATCACAACAAAACTACATCTTCAAATAAAACAAAGTGACAGCAAACTATTAAGTAGTAACACAGTTATAGCCTGACTTTATAAAGACTTCACAGACTCAGGAGCTACACCTGCAGGGTTGAACGCTCTACTGATAATGGACAGCAAGTCTATGATTCTCAGTTACTCTCTAGTAAACATTTAAATAAATAAGCCATAGGACAGAACTCCTCCCTCACAAAACAAAGATTAAGAATAAATAAACTGAGGTGATTCAAAAAAAGGTTCAATAAAGTCAGATATTGCTTATAGCTAGCCATCAGAAATTCCACCTTGGATCAGAAGAGAAGTCTTGCAGTGAGGGTCAGAAGATTTGCCTGAAGCTCTCTCAAGTGCATTATGTGTTCTTTGGACTGTGACCTATAACAATGCTTTCAGAACAACTATATACTATACAGGTGTATAAGATGAGCTCTAGGACACATGATTTAGGGTGGGTTTCTCATTTGCACTTGCTGAGATAACAATGAGTTTTGGTTTTATTTTATAGTTAAGAAATAGGTATTTGCTGCTGGTTTGGATGAAATTCTAGCTTAGGCATAGACTTGGGGAAGAAAGAGAAAAGAGACTACTTCGACCTTTCTCAACCAGTGGAATCCCACAGCTGATACTCTTCCAAAATCTGAGAGGTTTTCAAAGTGGGTTTTAAAAGGCAGGCAGTTTCCAGCTCTTGCCTGCATTATTTGAATTGTCTATAAAAGATAATACCATCAACTATGGCAGCCAGTGGTCCGTTCAGATTCAGATTTATTCAAGTTCCCTTTTTTGATAAGCCACAATGTAAACATTACTGCAAACAGTATTTTTGGCATACTTGCAAATGGCTATAAAGTCTAGACAGAGAGGGGAGAAAGAAGCCATGAATTTGCAGTCATGCTAGACTTTGATTTGTGAAACACTGATGCCTATCTATTCAAGGGGACTAGCTACAGTGGAATAATGTCCCACCAGACATAAAGCATAGCCTGTAAAAAGGATGGAAACAAGGAACAGGTAAAAAGACAATGAAAGGTGACATATTACTCAGGCTACACTGTTTATACCTGGGTTTGATTTGAACCTATGGAATTCATGAGAAACAATACAGTATCTGCAGAATTTATTTCTACACTTTCTCAAGTGTGCAGTGCAGGGATCCAGTCCCAGGGCACAAGATACAAGGAAGGTCCAGCCATCATGTTTCTTCTAGATCTGGCCATAATGGTAGAAGTCACTGCCCTAGTCTGACCACTCCTGATCACTAGCTGGCCGTCACCAGCCTTTCAAATGAATAGAACGTCACTAGAGACTCAGGATGGGGCACAAGGCACATGGTGTAACTGAATGCACCTCCACAGGAGCTCTGCAGGAAGCTCTTGGGCTGTGCAGTGCAACAGAAGATGGAGTACTCCTATATTGCCCACCCCCTCCACTGGGGTGACAGTAAAACCCAGCAGGGAGATAGTGATATCCAAAATGACTCCTGCTTATCTGCAATGCCTGTGTGCGTGCACGCCAAGCAAATGGGTTTTTCCTCTGTAACTGACCAACATGTTCTTTAGATGATATAAATGGTTTCTTTTCTAAAGGACAGAATGCTCACAGAACAAATGAGCATGTGGCTGAATCAAGCATTTCCTGCTTGGATCTGTATTAGTGAGATAGGAGCTAGGCAGCAGGATACTGATAGGATAAGCATTAGGAAAAAAAACTCCACCACTTCTAAGAGCTTTATTTGGCTTTAATGGATTGGCCAGTGGAACTCTGCTTTGTTGCTCCAGGGAGCTCTGGGATTTACTCGCAAGTTAGAAGTAGCATGTGTTTCTCGTCCTGATGTTGAGGACAGTAAGGACTTCTTCACTTTCTAAACTTCTTATGAATGTATTTGTATTTCCCAATAATAAATACCAGGAAGTTAACTGAAATAGATGTTAACGCTAAAGACGAAATTTGAGGATGGGAGAAGCAGAACTTCACCATGCCAGCCATGAGAAGTGCCTCAGAACAGCTTGCAGCGCTACCAGACCCACACAGATCTGGGACACACCAATGCTTTAGTTTTTGCACACACACTTCTATTTCCCTTTCTCAGTTGACACACTCAACACCTCCAGCATCACTACTCCACTGCTAGCTACCTTTTCATACAGCATTTCTTTCTCCCAGGCTCTTTACAGCATTGCTCATGAACATGTCAGATGTTATTACAGTTTTTCTGTGTTCACCTGCAGAGTCCATTTATGGTCAGTAAGTAACTGCAAAACAAAAGATACCTTATTTACTCAGCTGTTCTTTGCATGTATTTCAGAGACCTATCGCTTCAGTTTTCTGACAAATATACCTCTTTTTCATATTCACTGACATAGCACTGCAGGCACTGCTATAGGCAACAGGGAAATGGGGATTCTTTTGTTGGCTGGCGTATCTTCAATGCTATTTTTAACAGAGCTGCCACTGCAAGATCTTTATTAATGCTGATGATGCAAACATGCAGAACTGACTTGAGTTTCAGGGGCCAGCCTGAGTTTGGAAGTCTGGTACTTAGCAACATAGAATCTAAAAAAGCACAGAGTCATAGAATCATAGACTGTGAAAAATAAAATAAAATGGCAAGTTTGCATGCTGGCTTTGAAACATTCACTGGTCAAACTGGAGTAATTCAAAGACTCTGTCTCCACTTCCGTGGTTTTTTTTGCAGTATCACTTTTCAGTAATAGGTTCACTTGAGTGTCTGTTCATGTTTTCTGATACCAAATTCAGCTCAACTCTAAGCACCAGTCAGACTCCATTCCTTTAGTCTCTTTTCCTTACTAGAATAAGTGGGCTAGATACACTTCTATAGCAGAAGACCAAAAATAGATATATAGATTGTCGCTTAGTTCTCTGGTCTTCATCTCCAGATTTATTCTTTTACATAGGATGTAACTGTTTTATTGTATCTAACCAAAGCTTATTCTTGTCTATTAATTGCATGCAGTCATGTACACATCTCTCATTTGAGACACAACTAAAAAAAAATCTTCTCTTTTTTCAACTTAATAGCAAGTGCTGCCATTTCCAAGTGTTAGTTTGATTTTCTTGAAGAGAAAAACTACAGAAAATACCAACTACCAAAACCAAAGAGTGTAGCTCTCCTTCTCTGTCTCTTCCACCTTCAGCAATAGTTGAAAAAAGTCCAACACGAGTAGTTGCAGCTGTTAGGCTGAGGGGAATTCCTGTTCTTGGTCAATAAAATACATAATCACATAATTAACACTTGGGGCTTTCTGTGTGCTTTCTTTACCATGTAGAGCATTGGAATAGGAGTTGGAGAGTCATTGTAAATTTCTGTTACACTTTGGCCAGCACAGCAAGGTTGCACATCTCTTTCACATACAGTTCCCTCTTCTTTCACAGTGACAGATGCCCTGTAAAAGCAAGAGACTGATGAGTGCGCGTACACAGCCCCCTGGGACCAGGACAGTGCAGCAATGCTATAGAGACTTCTGGATCATGACCATACCAGTTTGTCTGTCCACCAGGTACAAGGAGTATGAAGAGTAGGTTAGCAATCTCTTCATAATTATATAGTCTTTAAGCTTTGGCAAGAAAGAAATTTTGCTGTGACTCTGCAGAACTGGAAATTTGCTCTTTGCTGGTGCTTTTGGGGAACTACTGTAATATATTACTGAAACAATCTCCTCTCACTCAAGACATCGAGCTTGATATAAAAATTCAATATAGGAGAGAAATTAACAATCTTTGCCTAAATGGGTTTGAAAATAAACACCCTAGCTGCACTGACCATACAAGCAAAGCCAGGCAGAGCTGGGTTTGTGGGAATCAGGATACACAAGTGTTTAGTTCACCTCTTCAGCTGTGTGGGGCTAGGAGAACTAACTCCATCAAGTTACCACCGGTCCTGCTCAGGCTAATGCCCAGACATCTAGGTTTATCCCCAGAGCCCACCGTTGAGTCCTGTTTTGTTTAACATCTTTATCAATGATCTGGAAGAGACGAATGAGTACACGCTCATTAAGTTTGTTGATGACACCAAACTGGATGGGTGTGTAAATGTGCTTGAGGGAAGGAAGACTCTTCAGAGGGACCTGGACAGGCTGAAGCAATGGGCCAAGGACAATTGCGTGAGGTTCACCAAGGCCAGGTGCTGCGTCCTGCACTTGAGTCACAGCAACAACGCTATAGGCTTGGGGCAGAGTTGCTGTAAAAATGTCTGGCAGAAAAGCACTTTGGGGTGTTGATCAACAGCAGCTCAACATGAGCCAGCAGTGTGCCCAGGTGGCCAAGAAGGCCAATGGCATTCTGGCCTGTATCAGAAATAGTGTGACCAGCAGGACCAAGGATTTTCCCGTTGTACTTGGTGCTGGTGAGGCCGCCCCTTGAATGCTGCATTCAGTTCTGGGCTCCTCACTACAAGAGAGCCCAGAGGCTCTGGAGCGTGTCCAGGGACAGGCAACAAAGCTGGTGAAGGGTCTGAAGAATAAGTCTTACAAGGAGTGGCTGAGGAAGCTGGGGATGTTTAGCCTAGAGATAAGAAGGCCGAGAGGCGATATGATCATTCTCTACAACTACCTGAAAGTTGATCTCATCTCTCCAGTAATGAATGATAGGACACAAAGAAATGGGTTCAGGTTGTGGCAGGGGAGGTTTACATTGGAGATTAAGAAGAACTTTTTCACTGAGAAAGTTATTAAGCATTGGTCTGCCCAGTGAGGTGTCTGAGTTACCAGCCCTAGAGATACTCAAAAGACGAGGTGGTCAGAGATATGGTCAGAGATATTCAAAAGATGAGGTGGTCAGAGATATGGTTTAGTTTAGTGATGAGCTTGGCAGTGTGAGGTCGGTGGCTGGACTCAATGATCTTAAAGGTCTTTTCCAACTATAATTATTCTTTGATTTAAGTCAGTTGCGACATGAAAAGAACAAAGCTAACAAAAGTTAGCCCTTCCCATCTCTGTTAAATTAAACACATTTCCAGAAGCTGATATTCTTGTTTCCTGGGAGTTCACCAGGATATTTCTGCTAATCCAAAGCTCTTCCTTTTAAAATGCATTAGATTGCTTTTGTTCTTCACACCTCAACTTCCACTCGCCTCCTCCTACATTTTTCAGTTTATGAACAGGTTTCCCTTACCAACTGACGGAAGATACAACTGCTGGAAACCTGCCTTTAGACTATCACAGCTGACAACTGTAAAAGTCTAGTTTTAGCATGAAATTTTTCAGCTTCTTATTGAAGGCATGTATTTTCCTATCATATCTCCATGACAAGTTTTCCCTTCTGAGGTGGTTTATCAATGGTATAGAGAAATACATATGCAATGCAAGATTTCCAACAACCTGGGAATTATGACCTGCTCCTCTAGTGATGGCCTTGGAAAAAGACTCTTGAATGGAAAACTCTGGCAGTCACCATCATAAGTTTCTTGTTAATAGACACCAGGAACAGGATGTTCTCAAGAGATAATAATTTTTCTCTAACACTCACAAATCATTTCTAAATAAGCAGTGTCACCATGGATGTCAATCACAAATGTACAGTGTAAAGATGTAATTACAAAATGACAGTCACATGGACTGCGCATACTGAGCCAAATCTCCTCTCAGTATTCATCCCAAGTAGCTGGGCTGTGATTATTCATGGCACAGCAGCACCCCAGGCTCCAAGCAATAATCAGAACTATTTAGATGCCCAGTAAGACCTTGCCTCTTCCCCAAAGAGCTTACTATCTATACTAGCAATCAGGCAAACAGCATAAGAGTGAGAATAAAGCCCAGCTTACCAATGAGCAATTTACATCAGAAATGAAATATTTTCCATGAAGGAACTGGGTGGCAAAACTAGTAACAGGTCTTGCAGGACACCAAAGTTGAAGATGGTGTCCCTTAATGAGTATAACGAACAGGGGTTTTAAGCAGCTAGTTATTTTTAATCACATGGCAGGGTACTGCACAGAAAGCACAACTTCTCAGTGCAGTGTGGGGAATGAGCAAAAGCCACTTCACAGGCAGGTAAGGCTCTCTATCAGCATGGTACTTTATTAAATAAGTTTCTAGAATAACTAGTGAGTGCATCATGCCAAGTGGTATGGAAATAACACAATCCAAACATGACAGTCATTCCCACAGTCTAGACAGTCTCCTCTCACAGGACATGCAAGCAAGTCTGATCACCAGTTCCAGACTTGGAAAAACTATGTTATGAGATCTTCATTATGAAAGATCCCGTAGAGTATCAAAAGATGCCTTATCACAATGCAACGGAGTCAAAGCCAAAACAAACCGAAAGTATGTAAAAGCAAATTCCCGACAAAGCAAAAAGTATATGAGATTGGAGCAAGGAGGAAATAGAGGAAGAAAAAGTAATTGCTAGCACAAGCTCTGAGCTCCATAATTTTAGTATAAGAAGATACTCTTTCTTTACTATGTTTTAATATTTCTTTTAATCTTGAACAGAAGTTGCAAAGAGGAGTGATTACCCTCTGCCAGGAGAATAAACCAACACAGCTAGTGGGGTTTAATGGCTCAAAGAATACCAAAAAGCTCAAATCTTGCCTGGATGAGCTGTGACTAGTTTTCCTGTCTACCTGCAAAGTGTTCAGTGGTCAGAAATGGGCCAACAATTTTTCCCAGTTTCTGCTGACTCTCTTTTATCTACCTCCAACAGACTAATTTCTCTGTGTGTGTATATATATACATGTTTTGTTTCTGCCCTGAGGAAACTGGACAAGACAACAGTACCTTCTATCTTGGTGCCATGGAACAATTATGGATCAGGGCTCCATTGTGTTAGATGTTGAAAAAAGACTTGTTGCAGTATAGTTTTTTTACCCTAACACAAGGCAATCTAAAGCACTGCTTGAGATGACTCATTTTAAGTGTCAGCACTGACTTTGTGGTACAAGCGCATTCATTTAAATAAATGACCATTTAATGGAAGCAGCACAACTGAGCAATACTCCTGGTACATAAATTTTGTCCTTCCTTATACAGAAACTTCTCTCAATAATCTTTCCTGTTTCATTTGGGGGAAAAAGGACTCCTCTGAAGACAGACAAAATCCTTCTTGGTTTGTGCAGGGACTACCACCACATACCATTACAAACCAAAATCACTAGAGCAATATTTAAGCTCACTTCTAGATGATGGCAACAATGAAGAAATTAAAAGAGTATATTCCCTGTCCAGCAGTGAGAATGCTCACCTACACCAATCAGCTGGATTAGATGGAGGTGAATTTGTGGAATCAGTATTTTTGCACCAACTCATCCTCTCTGCCTTACTTTAACTACACTTTACAAGATAAATCAGTCACAAGCCCACATCACCACAAGGGCAACTGTAATGCATCCCACAGAACCCCTGGAAGAGCTGGTACAAATATGGAAACAAAAGGAAAAGGCTGGACTCGTTGCAATGGATATTGTGAGCAGATTTGAGTCAAGCGACTCAAACCAGTAAGACAAGAGTTTTTATTTGATCTTACAAGTGGATCTAAAAGTTTAAGAAACCTGAAAATACTAGAAATTAGGCTTGTTTTGTAAAAATAAGTATGAATAGGTCTTAAAATGAAAAATTAATGGATTCTTCACTGTTCCTTGAACTAATACTGCAAACAGACCTTTAGATGGAAGTTACAGTGCTGCTAGGCTATTATAATTTCAACACTAACAGTTCAACTACTGGCCACAAAAAAACAACCCCAAAAATCTAGTATTTTTTTTACTTATAATATGCTTGTTTCCCCAGCAGATTCACTACTATTAATCTCTACAAATTTCCCTTCCTATACTGCATCAAATTCAAATTGCTGGCCCAGTGCATACACTCACTTTTCAGAGTCTGTGATCTTATGACTAATTGTGTCCTAGCTGAGATCCCTTTCTTGCATGAGATAAAACTCGACTGTAAATATTGTGTCTCTTCAGCCTGCAGACTGGTGGCTCTATTCAGGTCACTCTTGTAAAAATATTAATCCAGTGAGCATGTGGCTTCCTTGAGCCAACTCCTGCCATTGCCTGGAGGAGCTCTGGATTGCAGAGCTTAACCTTTGATATGAAAATGGCTGCAATTCACTGTCATTAGTGCATGGGTGCATCACTCCTATTAGGCAGTGAGGTATTGCCTGGAGCGGGATACATCTGTCTCTCGTCACAAAGTGGGATTTGCTTCATGCTGAAGCCAACTGCCACTCTGATATCACATATACCCGTGGATGCTATGAGACTGCACGCATCCTTTCTGTACTTCCACAACCCCTGCCTTTGTTATCTAATGTGTAAATGGCAATTTCTACTTAAGGGCACACTTTGGCTGACATGACATACTTTCTACAGATTGCTTCTGTTTTACTTTCAGACTTTATATGAATTCATTTTTACGTTGTTTTGGGGTTTTTTTTTTTCCATGTTCATCGATTCTTACATAATTCTATGTGACTACTTTTTTATGTCAAATAAATACATGTAGACACTTGCTGAAGAGACAGATTACTCTGGTGAGTTCCAGCTGAGGGGCAAAACTTATTTCTGTTCCTTTGGATACTGTAATGTTCTTGCAGTGACAGTGGCCTATGACAACATCCTTGACAAGCAGAGTAGGAAAACACCAAAACCGAGGACAGATGGAGTATCACTGCCTTTGCAATGGCATGTACAAAGGGCTCCTTCAAAGCCCTATGTATTTTCAAATACAGCAGCTAATATCTTCCAGCTCCACAAAACCTAAATCCCAGTGAAGCTAGAAAGGGCTGCACTTCCAGCATGCTCGGTTTTCACCAGAGCTGTGGAAGTGGGTGCTGTTTCCCACGCCTGCAGCTCCCTCTCCTGGTGCCAAGCCAGAGCCAGGGCGGCCAACAGCCAAGGGAACAGCCAGCATCGCCCCAGCGCCCTCACACCACTCCTGACACACTGTTAAACAGCGATGGAATGGAAGGAAATTGATTTTAACAATTTATTGTGCAATTTAGGACTCAGAAATTAATTAACTTGGAAAGAGAAACACTGTCTGTGAAAGGCAGACGATTCTGAGCAGAGGTGATTGGGCTCTCAGTACTTCTAACTCGGTAAGAGGGGGCAACCAGGGTAATATTTTTTCATTGGAAAAGGACTTTTGAAAGGTCTCAGCAATTTTAAGTCACAAAGAACCCTTAGATTCATAAAATATTTAAAATATAAAACCTGAAAACATCTACCTATTTGCAAATTTGAAGCAAGCCACAAATTTGCAAATTTGAAGCAAACCTCAGGACAAGAACTAAAAAATCTTGTGTTTTAAAACAACTGAAGATAAAAATGCAACGTTTTCAATGAGGACATTTGGCCTAATGAAGTATGAAGAACTAACGAGGTCCAGGAGCATTAAACTAGGCTTGTAAAGAATTTCAATAATGATTATTGATGTTAACTACTACTAATGTCACTGAGTTTCCATAAGGGCCACGTGATGAAGTTTCTAAGAAAAATGAGCTAGACAGCATGGCTGGCTGTGTATAAATACACAGCTTCACAGAGAAGACAGCACCAGGGTCACACTGCTTCTTTCCTGCTTAGGATATTTCATATTCAAAGAGACATT
Organism: Urocolius indicus; assembly: GCA_013401255.1. Lineage (NCBI taxonomy): Eukaryota > Metazoa > Chordata > Aves > Coliiformes > Coliidae > Urocolius > Urocolius indicus. Next base: position 592,887 of record WBNH01007661.1, on the reverse strand, counting down.
TTAGAACAGCGACTGCCCCTCTCTCTCCCCTCCTTTCTAATTAAAGCACAGATAGATGTTTTCATAGATGTAATGACCTAGAAGCCGGGAAAGACAATTTAGCCTTTTGTATCTCATCTTTAACACTTAATTTATTACTAAATACCATCTATTTTTGAATGACCCGGGTGCTTCTGCAAGAACAGCCTTGCCAGCTGCTGGAGGCAATTGCAGAGATTCATCAGAAAGTGCCTCTGTGCTAGTGGCAATGCATTGTGCTGCCATCTGTAAGACCCCAGTTCAAGAGCAACCTCAGGATTCCCTCTTTTCAGTGAAAATAAGGTACACAGTGCAGATGTTCAGAGTTGGGCCTTTAAACATGCTGACCGTGCTCCTTTTCAGGGGGCTCCCTGCTAGCTGATTAATGGGACAGCATTAGTATCAGCTGGGGTGCTGACAACAGAGCCAGGATGGTGGCCTTGCCAGTGAGGAGAGCCAGGAGAGGTAAATGCAGCTCCTGGGAGAAGTATGGGAAAAGCACAATTTCCTACAATCATTGGTTGTCACTATAACTGCATTTTAAGCTTCCCACTAAAAAAAGATGGAGGTTTGCTTTTCTGTTTTCAACTTCATTTCACTTAGTTCAACAAAGCACCATCAAGCCAGGGGCTGATTCCTTTCTCCTCACCAAAAACTAGCACCCACATTAAAAGATTCAATTTGAGCAAACAACTGAAATTACAACAAAAAACCACTCTGGAATCTGGAAAAGCAGATAATATGGTCAGACTTTCTACTGATTCTAATATGACTTCAGTTAAGACCTTTTCTACAGTTCATCATGTTCACAGCAGGGCACGATGAGGATGAGAGGCAGAGATCTCTTCAAAGCTGAAGTTGTACTACAACTTCAGTGACAATGTGGAAAACAGACTGTTTTGCACTTCTCATGGTTTTGTAAGAGGCTGTTACATATATCTAAACACATTACAATTAAGAATGTTGTGACAAGCAGATGTGACTCAGTTCCCAGTAAGAGCGGCATATCTTACTGACAGTGCAAATTTTTTCTGCCTTTCCTTTTTACTTCTTCCACTCTTCATTTAAAAAACTTGCAGTCTCTACTATTTTATAGCAAAAAAAAACTGTTTGTAAAGCAAGAATTGTGCTGATCGCATCAAAACTCATTAATATAACTTGTTTTTCCATTATTAGCACCATCTGAGCCAGTTGAAAGCCTTAACCAGGGCTTTAATTTTTCCACAGAGGGCTTTAAATTAATTAGTGGTTTACATGCTAACAAAGAATCTGATACATTCATAAATCAATCTAATGCAGAAGGATTACCAGAGGGTGGAAACCTATTCAGCAGGGACCTCACATTCACTTAACATGGTGGTTTTTTAACAAAAGGGTGCAGGTGTGGAATAGACGGGTACCGGGAAGAGCCCATGATAATCACTTTGCATCACTTAAAGACGCAGCAGGACACATGGTAAATCAGAGCCTAGGGCCCACCCTAAGCGAAACCTATGTAAATATAAAAGGCAGTATCATCCCACTTTAACCTTCACAGCTAAATTGCCAGAGTAGTACAATTTCTTTTGTGTAGGTTACAGGCCACTGAACTAATGGAAAACAGAGTGGAATTGAAGTACTGGGACGCGGATGCACAAACTAACAAAACTGTGTAACATGCATATTAAAAAAAGTATTGAATACATTTTAAACTACTGCTTTCATGAATAATTATTAAATTAATCCAAGTTGCTAAAACGTGATGTAATTGTGTATACTTTTGATTCAATCTAGGTTTTTCAACTAAGTTTCTGCTAACACGACGCTAACTCTGCTGTGTAACTGTGCAAGCACCTTTCTTCTCTCTTTCCTAACTTGCACTGTTCACTGTTGATAAAATGTCACAAATATTTTACAGGATCTTGTTCTGTGTCCTAAAGATCCAAAGTCACAGACTTAAAAACAAAAAACAAACAAAGAAAAAAGGCCTTTGATGATTAAAGCAGTCTTCAGTCTTTACAATGTTTTGAAATAAACTTGTGATCTGTTTTGAAAGCTGCTCATTTTAATAATGGAATCCCTGTCACCACAGACACCTGCACAGTCTCCATCAAATGCGGTAAGAACTGTACACATATGAAGTGATCATGTTCTTTTCCCTTCACACAAAGGTAAAACATCCTTGATGAGTCAGAAGAAACCTGACTAAGAAAATTGCAAACATGCACATGAGGCAATTAAAGGCCGTGAGTGACAGAAGAGCCACCCAGCAATCCAGGCTCAGTGCTGCTGAAACTGTCAGTAGATGGATTGGTAGCAATTGTGCATTTTCATAACAATTAATCAATATTTACAGAGGGTGGTTCATAAAATAAAGAAACCTGAATTTATGTTGTTCTCCTAATCACAGAAATGTATAAATACAACCTCACTCAATCCTGTATATGAGATACTTGATTTTCCATACAACCACGTGGGAAAAATGTATTACAGCTTATTTATGTATTTTTGCTGATAAACATTTATCTTGAAATATCTTCATTTAGTTTTCTATAGTACCTTCCAGTAATTAGCTACTTCTGACAATAAATCAGTCATGAAAAATGTGACTCTGGGACACATTAAAAAACCTATTTCTTACAGGGAGTACTGTGGAACAGACACACTGGGTATCGCATACAGTACACACCACCTGACCTTCAACCTCAGCTGAAGTCTTCATCTCTCATCGTATCTTATTTATATACAGGCTCATTTTTTTTCAGCAAAGATAGCAAAGTGTGAGTAGTTTCTACAGCACATCCTTCATATTTATTTGTTGTTACTGATTTTATGCTCATGCCCACCTCAGTGCAGTGGCTCCTGTGATGCTGGATAAAGCTGAGCACCAGGAACCTTTCCCACCCGTCACTTCTAAGGACCACACGCAAAAAGGCAACAGCTGGTTGCAGGTTATGGCAAATGCTGACTGACAATACCCCTGGCAGCGAAGCAAAACCTGAACAGCATATTCTCCCCTTGATTTGTGCTGGGGAGGCAATAGGGAAGAGTATCCACACCTTTCCTCACACTGATCAAACAGGTGCCCAACAGAAAGCAGAAGGACAGGGCAAACCCACTGCACCTTAAGCATACCTGTGTCACAGCAGCACACATGGGGACAAAGCTCATACTCCTGCTCACGGACTCCAGTCACCCAAAAAAACAAGTGTGGGTTGACAGGATGTAGCCACCTCTTACTGTGATGACTTATTTGTGCCTGCAAAACCCAAATAACCTTTTTTTTTAAAGCAGCAAGAAACACTAGCCAGTGTTAAATGAGGTGGCATCCTTCAAAAGGTGTGTGTGATGCTTTGCACAGCTCGTGGCACACAGGGGAGCAGAGTGGCAACATGCTCCTCATGCTCTCTGACCTGCTTCAGGCCTGCTCTAAGAAATGTTCTCCATGAGAGTGAGTGAAGCACTGAAGGTGGCATTAAAGCTGGCAGGTGTCATTACCTGTGCTCTTCCCAAAGGAAAGAGTTAGTTCATTGATAACTTTCATGCCAATCTAACTAGGACAACAAACAAAAAGGAAAATGGGACTAAGTAATGGTGGTTAGGTAATTAGTGATTAAATAAATGTGTGGCCTGTCACTGGCAGGGGGGTTGCCATTCCTTTTATCCAGCCTTGCAGCCCATGACAGCAGAGCAGAACCCCTCGGGCACCCTGTGGCTGGCTGGTACCACTGCCCAGCAGCTTGCCACCAGCCCCAGAAGACACTGTGCTGTCTCTGGGGGGTTGTCCATCACACAAAAAAGAGCAGCACATGGGATTCACTGCCCTGCAGGCACACTGCTGGCTGCCAGCACTTCTCCAGAGGAAGCTTGCCTCTTGCCAAAGGCTTGCTTGCTCAGAATCCCTTGCCCAAATTTCATGGTGAATCTTTGTTAAAATATTTGCCCCAAAACTGCTCTGTGCTGGGGACTCCTTGTCACATGGCCTGAGAACACAGCCTACGCAAGTTATTTCATCCCTGGCCTCCCCTGTGTTCAAATACTCTATCTCCTGGACCCTTACTGCTCCCGGCCAAGCCAGTTCATTAATGTTAATTAATGACTGCTGTGTTTCATATTAAAATCACCAGTTCTGAGCTCTGAGACACAAAGAAGTTTCCATACATCAACAGCTTCAAAGCAATTGTCTCTGTGGGTGCACTCCTCGGCTGTAGTTGCAGGATAATTGTGGAAATCACCCCTCAGGGAAGAGGGGGAAAAACTACCTACTATTTACCTTGGAGGAAGACACTGTCCCCAGAGAGCTACCTATCAGCTCCTAATGGGTTACAACACTCGGCCTCTCAACAAATTATACAAAATTACCCTCTGGTTAGCAGTGCTATGTGATTAATCCCACAAGCCCATAGTACAAGGCACAAGAAGTGTCTGACTCTCATGAGACAAAGTCACAATGTGGGTGCATATACAGAAAAGCCTTACTAGTTCTAGAAGGTTAATTAATATTGCTCATTTCATAAAATCTTTAATTATTCTACTAAGTGTACTTTACACTCAATATATTATGTTATTGCTATGCCTCCAAGGGAAAGCTAAAAAATTAAACATTTCAAATAGAGTAAACAGCTCTTCCCAGCTTTTGAAAATTGTTTACACTGAAAACTAAAATGCAATTGCAAGCCCAAAACCTGATCTTTGCCATTCTTCCTCAGGCAAAATTCTTCCTAGAGGTAGCAGGAGTTTTATCTCAACCATTGACTGTTGGATTATGGCTGAACTTTTATAAAGTTTATTTCTCAGTTGCTCCAGGACTTCTGCCCTCATACACACACGTTATCGAGTGGCCAGTCTTCCTGACTGCTTAAACCAAGTCTCAAAGCCTTTTTGTGGCCAATGCAGCCATGCTGCAGACCCAAAGGCGGGCATTTCAGGGCAGCGTTGGGATGAGAGAGGAAAGCAATTATCACAGCTGAATTGGGCACACAGTAGGGGCTTGTGGCAATGTTTGCCTGGGCGAACCCTACTCTTGTCTCCTTCTCTTCTCCGCAAGGCATTCAGAGCTCAGAAGCCTCTGTCCCAGCAAAGCATCTCACAAGGCACCCTCATCTCTGCTGGAGCTGCATGTGGCCATGGTGAGAGCTAGATTCAGAGCTGGTTTCTCTTTCCCGTCACTTAGGTCTCTCCAAATTTCATTTCATCATATTAACCACCAATAATGGCTTATACAAGGTGCTCACTATAAGCAGGTGGGATTTTAAGGACCATGCATCACACAGGTAACAGAGCATCTGCTCCTCTCTCCAGTAAGAAATATAAACTTTGGATCAAATTCTTTCACAACTATTCAACTCACTCAAATCAGTAGCAGTTTACTCGTGTGTTCAAGGGGACTGGTTGGGGCTTTAAGGTTATTTAACAGGTCTGCTTTATCCCATGGAAGCCTAAGACATTTTATCTGAAGACAAGGACAAATAAACTTCTTAAAACATGGGAGGAGTTTCTTAGATATTAAGTAATTAAGCACACTCAGCACATGTTGGCTCCTAAAGAAAATTGTTTTAAGAGATAAGGCACGCTATTAATTGAGAATTGCAGTTAATCAAAGATCTGCCATTTCAACTCTCGCTCACAAGCCTGATCTCATGCATTGCTATATGCAAACTGAAGATATGAGGAGCATTACATGATTCACAAAATTATCAGATTGAGGCACTTTTTTTAAGCTTCTATACTTGTATTCCTCCATTTTTCCACAGTTGTCTAAGGTTTAACAGGCAAGTACAAGCATTGTGATCTGAAATTGCCTTTGCATGCTTGCCTTGCTTCCAAGTCCAGTATCAGCAGCAAAGGAAACTGTTTTTCTCTACGACAGATCTTCCAAGGAAGCTAAGTCAGCCTTGAGCTTCCTCAGATTTATGAATACATCATTGGCAACCCATCATTATGTCCAAGACAGGTTTAATGCTCCAGTGACCATCTTCCAGAAGACAAAACGCACCTACAGCCTGAAGTAGTGAGACAAGAATCGCAAAGCAGCGAGTTGCCGCAGCTTACCATTGCTCCTTCGCTCTTACTTTGTGCAACTTCTCGCTGCAGCCGAGCCACAGACAGCTTCTCCCTGCGGAAAGAAAAGCTTGTGAATAGCAATTCATTTTTCACTGGTGGAGAGAACGTACTGCTTCCCCATTGGGGTGGCATTCCTGCACATTGCTCGGGTAACCCTCCTGGCAGATCCTGCTCTCAGTGCCATGCTTCTCTGCAATATTTAGTGCCTGCATTATTGTTTTATCTCATGGCAGTTTGACAGAACTGACAATAAATCAACTGAATCTAAACATCATTTGCTCCATTCAAACAACAAAGTAGCTCATCACGCTGGCGACATGGAAACAGACCGTGTAAATGAGATTGTGTTATTTCTTTTCCTAAGGCACAAGGCCTTATGTATCATCTGAACTATATTAACACAAGCTAGAAGGCTGTTAGGTCCTCAATAAATGTATGAATTAAAATGAAACTTCAAATTATTCTAACATACTGTACTGCATTTTGCAACTATTATTTTCTTTACATTAGCCTTTTTTCATTTAAGGACTTCACCAAAATGCCTGGCTTGACTCAAGTAACAATTTGCTTAATGAAGGACTTGGCAATTACCACACACTTGCACCTGAGAAGTTCTAAGAAAGGAATGAAAGTAGAGTTTCAGTATATGTAGAAAAGGAAAGAGATTTTCACAGTGTATTAACTGGGAAAACGTAACACATATCAACTATGTGAACTGCAAAACCTAAAGTGTAAGGTGATGCAGGACCTGATCACCACAGGAAGGGTAGAGAAGAGAAGAATTTGGTCTGGAGTATCAGCAAAACAGAAAGTACTTTACAGAACAAGTGGGACTTGAGCAACCTACCAAAATTTTTAAAGGATTTAAGAAAAGACACTTTTTCAAGCCGGCTATTTTTAAAGAAGAACATGTATTTTTAAAGGAAAAGCACCTTGAGGATATGTCAGGTGAATTTAACAGCACATGAAGAATTTATCAGTACACAATGAAACATAACTTTTGCAGATGAATAAATTATTTACAAAAGAGGATCAGCGTTGCAAACTCCCAGCAAAAGCCGTATTTGAATTGGAATATATCCATTATCAAGCTTGAAATTTTCCATTTCCATTGTTTTGCCCAGAAGTTCTACTTGGCCTAACCAGAAAGAAAGACCTTAACCATCCCAGTGCAGCTTTCTAGCACTTACCTGGAATATTTAACAGCTCTGTCCCAGTGACTACTCAATATAACGTAAACTTAAGAGTACCAAAGGCCCACTGCTGAGATACAGCAGTGGGCTGGCAGCAGCTGCCCTTGTTAGATATGCTTTTGAGGGCCAGCAGGCATCCAGACATGAATCCACCAGCCATGTCACCCAGCTTTCCTGAGATATTTTGAGTTTAGGAAAGAAAAACTTCCTGCCATGCACTGAAGTACATCTCTTTAGCTCTCTCGACGCAGAGAAGAGCATGAACTGGAAACTCCCATGCTCCCAAAAACATGCAAAGGTGCTCAGGGGCTGTTTAATCTGGAAGAGACTGAAGGGGGATCTCAGTAATATCTATAACTATCTAAATAGTGGGTGTCAGGAGGCTGGGGCAACACTTTATTTTATCCAGCAACAAGACAAGGGGAGCTGGAACACAAAGAGTTCCACTTAAATATAAGAAAAAAAACTATTTCACTGTTGAGGTAAGGGAGTCCTGGCACAGGCTGCCCAGGGAGGGTGTGGAGGCTCCTTCCTTGGATGTCCTCAAGACCCGCCTGGACGTGTTCCTGTGCGACCTCATGTAGGTGAACCTCTTCTGCAGGAGGTTGGACCAGATGATCTCTAAAGGTCCCTTCCAACCCCTACCATTCTATGATTCTATAATCTCCCTTGCCTCTGTAGCTGCTCCTATCATTGGGTCACTCTCATCCAATATGAAAAGCTAAATACTCTATGATATTGTAATTCTGATCTTGCAATAAAAGGATTACTGCAGGAACAACAGCAACCGTGTCACTTAGCCACAGCTCAACATACGTTTGGGTCACTAAACTAGTCCTCCCTCTCCGTTTTAGTAGATGTGGTATTTAGGTTAACTCTCTCTAACAGCCACCTTGCCCCCAAGTACCTACTGCACCCCTACAACACTCCTTGCACAGCTAGCTGGTGGATCCCTGCAAGCACAATCAGCAGAATAATAGCAGGCATTGCTAGTATTGTGATTTGTAAACCTATATCATGTTGAAATCACTGAATATTGGCAAAAGCTAAAGATGACACAGCCATAGCCCAGCTGAAGTGGCATTTGTGTTACTCCAGCACGACAGCAAGATCTTTGGCGCGCGTGTAAAGTTACTGAAAACTGAAAAGTGGCATTAGTACAGCATTGACAGCCTTAACACATATAACCTAAGAACAGCTTCTAATGGACACGTACCACCCATCCTCTTCCTCGCATAGATACTACCACAGACAAATTACAGAATTGGTTAATCCTGTTTTAAGGATTTAGTTCAACTGCTGGAAATAGCCCATTGCCTTTTTGTACCGCTTCAGTGTCCTAATGTGTTTCAGTGGAAAAAGCAAGGACACCCTTTGAGGGAGTTTTGACTTTTTAATTGCAAAACAAATGCCTAAAGATATTTTAAGGGAAAAGACATATGGAGAGAAAAAAAAAAAAAAAAAAAAAAAAACCAGACCAAAAAACCTCATAAAACACTTCTTCATAAACTTCCTGCCAGTGGTCTGGAGAGATTTATTTCGTTATTCCTCCTATATGAGAAGTACTCCCACTTTCCTCTCTCCATATTACCTCCAACAGGGAATCAGTTCCACATTTCTGGAATCCCGGAATTTTATCAGAATACATTCCATTTGAGCTCCATCTGCAGAGCTCCTCCCTAATGACACCAGGTCTTTTTTCTCTGGGCCAGGATCCTGGCTGAGGTGCAGAAAGGGTTTCCTTAGCAATTATCCCAGTGAAGGAGAGCAAAGACCAGCATTCTCATACTGTGTTTATCAGATTGCTGCTATTGTGAACAGAACCACTTTTCAATGGCAGAAAACAGAAGAGAAACTTGACTGTCATGTAGGAGAAATCTGCAGTAGAAAAATCTACGCTGTTCCAATAGTGTCTAAAAAATAAGTCAACTTTGAACAAATAAGTTCAAATAGGTCCCTGCACGTCTTCTTCTTCCTGCCTGAATTCCCCTGGTGAAGGAGCTGTGCACCCACAGCCCAGTCTGTGCAGATGGCTACCTTCATCTAGGCAGGACATGCCGCAGAGGCTCAGCATGCTTCTGGACCACAGTTGTCCCTGAAATCATTCCAGGGAGCTTCATTTGTGATGCATTTGGCTCAGCGCCCACAGTGAGCTATTTCCCACTACCTCTATACAAACATACGCTGGTATAATAGGTGAGAAATGTGGTCAGAATCCTGTTACGAGCCAACAACATTTAACACCAATTTGCAGCATTGGAGGTTTTCATATAAGACCCATAACGAGAGAACAAGGACCCTCATGTCTAAGCACAACCAAATATACCCGTTGGTTGCTACCCACCATCTCAGGAAGTTTTGACAGAGACAGCATCTTCAGTGACTATTTTCAGATCTCATTTTAAATAATGGTGTTACAATTGAAGAAGTATTTTACTACAACCAAGCTGAAAAAACAATAAGCTTTTAGCAGCTTTAGGCCTTCAGATGTTTCAAATGCAAAGAACATTTGACACGCAGCTTCAAAGTTAATCTTGTGGTTTTTTAATCTTTGCTTTTAAACAGGAAAAATCTGTAGCATTACTTTGTTGCTGTATGGTCTTATTTATTTTAATCAAGTATGTTTCATCCCTATAGCATGATTAATTAACAAAGCTAATTAGCAACTACAGCCAACCTGTAAGAAAACAAGATCTCTGAGGATTGGAAAAATTAAAACATGTTCATTGAGAAGTTCTCATGTTCGCTTTTGAAAAGCCACCAAATGATAAAAGGTTTACAAAAACACTCTTTCAAAGCACAGCTTATATTCTAAAGTTTGAATGTTTGCATTGTAAGTAGCAAAATTCCCAGCCAAGGACTTTGCAAGGAGATAATTAAAGGAGCCAAACAAGGATTCAATTATATCCTTTCCAGATGGAACCAAGCACACAAGTATTCACTGTGTGGATGGAAGAAAGATACATTTCAAGTCTCAGTATCACCAACAGATATTGCAGTAGCTTGTTCTAAAAAAACAACAGTTTGAGGAAAGCCCATTTAGTCCAAGAAAAACATAAATATGCTAAATAATCCTGCAAATTCTGAACCCGCCTTTAAATTAACATTTTTCCTTCAATCACCCTCCCCATCAGTTAAGACTCATTCAGCTACCAGACAGAAACCCCTGTATCATGTGACAGTGACAGCTAATACCTAGAGCTCAGGGCTTCACAACAAAAGTGTGCCACTGGAACTTCTCCCAGTCCACAGCGATAAAGGCAGGTGAGCCCATGCAATCACAAGCCGCCACCTAGCACATCATTTTGAACAAAGGCTGATATGGTTGGCTCCGATCTGGTAACGGGTACCTTCAGATCAAACAACACGATAAAACTACCCTGGATGCATGAGACTCTCTTTTTCTCAGTTCTCCTTCTTTATATTACAATTTTACATGGATACAATAAGCAAACAATGCCATAGCCATGAACTTCAGAGTTCTAAATTCTGAAGTAAGATGTTTATTAGCATTTTAAAACCTCAGATTAAGAAGCTTTTAGTGACAAGGTTTTGCTTCTCCATCTAACATGGAAAGGTATCACTTAAAATAGCTTTTGGATAAAGCTATGAAATAAAGATTCCTTCAAATATGCTGATTTACAGCCATCTGCCAAGATCTCAGCCATACAGAATCAGTGGTCAATAATAATTTCATAGTTTTAATGAAGAAAACGAACATGATCAAAACCTGAGAAGAATGGAGAATGTCTTAATAACATCATCCAAAACCTAAGTGAATGCTTGTCAACTTTAATCCCCATGATCCACTGCAAAGACAAGGGCTCTATCAAACCCTGACATTGTCCTTTCCTGTCTCCATCACATACAGCAGCCCCATGACGTGTCATGGTATACTGACAGGTCTTGCATTTTCAATATCAACACATGAAGACTTCAAACTTTTCCTGTGTCATTTCTTCTAAGTAAATTATTACTTTCCTACATGGAAAGGATAAAATTTAATAGGCATGACAGCTCCCAAGTTACTCATTTAATTGTTTCTCTACTCACCATTTTTTCATAAACAGGAAAGAGTTTTCTTTGTGTTTCATCTTTCCTTGGAAACTTTCACTCTAAAGCAATGTTAGAACTGGTCAGTTCTGGACCACAAAAATTAAGCCCAGCTTTTCATTTTGCAGCATTCACTATTGGTAAAGCCAGAACACAACCACTTGACTTGTTGAAGAAGTTAATCCTTGAAAAGAAACTTCTACCTTTTATTTTTTATGACTGTGTCCAACTGGAATGGTCAAGCTGTATGCCAGCAAGTCTTTCTGTGCCTCCTGCAGCTTATCTTAGAGCAGAGAAGTTCCAAGTTTCCCACTACACTCCGTTGCTGTGAGATTCAGGTGAAACACAGAATCGTAGAATGGGTTGGAAGGGACCTCAAAGATCACCTAATTCCACCTTCCCTGATGTGGGCAGGGACACCCTCCACTAGACCAAGACACTCAAAGCCCCGTCCAGCCTACCCTTGAGCACTTTCAGGGATGAGCATCCACAATTTCTCAAGGCAACTCATTCCAGTGCCTCGTCAACCTCACAATAAAATACATTGTTCATGAGGTGAAAAACTAGCAGAAACGTGACAGAGAAATACTCAGAAGCTGAATTTACAAGCCAATCCTAACCACTGTACCTTGGAACCACTCCTTATTTATTACCTATGAAGATTATTTCTCTATAATTGCCTCACATCACCAGTTTTAGCTACTGCACTGTTTTTCAAACAAACCAGAAAAAACACACTAAAATCCATTAAACTCACGTTCCATTACAGTGCCCACACCTAGGAGCAGGGCACTAGTCTGTGCAGAAACCCACAAGCCTGACTTCTTCCAGCTCCTGGTTTTGCAGGGAGGTTTCCCATCCGAATGCTGACCAGGCTTGACCCCGTCGAGTAGATGAGATCTGACAAGGGAAGAGCCGAGGGTGGAATGGCTGCAGTGAACTAATGCGCCTCTTTCAGCTCCTATTGCGATCGCGGTGCCTAGCGATGCCGCAACCTTCCTCCCTGCTGAAGATCACCTACAACCAAGGCATGTGCTGCTTTATAAACGTCAGCACCGTGTGCATTCTGAAACTGGTCTTTTTGAGTCCCAATGGTTTAACTAGATCTGGCAATAAAAGAGTCATCCTGGAAAGAAATATACATTGCAAATTTAAAGCTGAGACAACAAAGAGCTTTACTTCATTATTTTTTCCAATAATTGCAAAGACTGGAGTTACAATAACAGATGTACCAATGCTGTCAAGTAGAAGCAGAATAGATAAGATGTGCCACCAGGAAGGCACAGGCTCATACTTATTGCTAATTTATTGTATTCATTTCTGAATAAAAGATAATTATACAGAAAAACATCATTTAGACCTAACTTTGCTTCTACAGCACAGGATACTCCCAAATCCAGACAAGCAAAACAGGCAGTAGCTTGTTTAATCTGTCTTTTCTTTGGGCGACACTAATAGTAGAGGAAAAAATTACAACTATAATCTAAAATATAAATCACCAACCCCCAGGGGGCTCCTCAACAATTTTCAGTGGATTTTAATGTATATGAAATCTGAATTAGAAGTTCAAAGACTATCACCTAGTTACTTTCCAGAAGCATCCAAACAAGACATCAAATACAAAAGAAATAACACAGAAGATCACAAGGTAATATAGTCTGAGTCCTGTCCCTGGTCAGAAAGAAGGAGGCAAAGACAGGAATATTGTGAGGGCTGAGCCTTTATTATAAAAACAAAAACCCTGCCCTTGGCTAGGAAAGAGTGGAAGAGTCATGACAGAGAAATCAGAGAAGGAAAGGTTATGAGAAGTCCATGGCAGATTATGATGAGATTGTTTTCGTGACAAATGAGTCACTTGAGCATCCTCATGGCAGCTGAGGTTGGCTGAGCACTTCAGCACAGTAATTCTGTCCTAAGCATGCACATGTACATGTACAGACAGCAATACATTTTCAACAGGAGTATCTTCTCTCATATTGATAATCTTTGTATCTTCAGTGACATTTATTGTTTTCAGCAGTGAAATTATGGATGGGATCCTGCACTTTAATGATTCATTGGTATTTCAGACATTTCAAATAATTGCTAAACAATTAGAATGACAATAAATAGAGCCACCAGCAGCTCTAGACAAGACAGGGAGACAGCACCAGCCATCACAAACAATGCAATTTCTTGATTAAGAAAAAAACCCAACAAAAAGGCAAACAAGTTTATTCCTTCCCCATCAGGCGCACATTCAGATGGAGGACAAAATATTATCTGTATGACACTATGCCAAACAATCAGGATTAATTATATCAAGCAATCCTTTTACAGAATTCCTGGAACATCTCCCTTATGACCATTATTCATGAGATAATGCATTCAGTTGCCTTTTTTTTTCAGGTATCTTCCTCTGAAGTCTTTCATTTGGGCTGAGATTCAAGGTGAGAGAAGAAAATAGGTGGAAAAAGGAAGAAATTTTTTTTTTAAATTATATACAAAAATGGAGGGGAAAAACATATCAGATTTTCCTAATAATTTTTAAAGTCTGTCTGAAGACAGTAGTGAGAGATACCTAAAGATTTATTTTAAAAATCAGCCCAAGCACAAAACAGTGAACTGCAGCAGGCAAGCGAGTTACATCTAGCTATGAAACAAAGTACAAAGAAACAACAAGTAAATAGAACTGCAGTACTAAACTCTAAGATACATCTAAAGAACAGGTTTCCATATTATAACTTAAATAGTCCATGCATTATATAGTCCTTGCATTTATCAGAAAGCATAGTTAAGGTTTTTGTAGGGCCAAATTCCACACAGATTTGCTCTCCATGTATTTCATAAACTACTAAAACACACTCCTGTAACTGAGCACAGGATTTGTTCCACATAATTTGCTGTTATTAAAAGTGGTATGTGAGCCATAAACCTTCTTGTCTTTGTTCTGCATAAATTAAACAGCAAAAGCAATCTGACAAATTCACACTGCTATAGTTTGGAATTTCTTTACATATGTGACTAAAATTGATAAATCAATGTTACATTAAGGGTAATATTTGTACTTAATGCTGTATTATTTCTGCTAATAAGTTACTATCCAAGAAGCATAAAGTGGGAATTTGTATGATTAGGCAACCTGCCAAGTTCTCGAAAACCTCAGTGTTCAAACAAGAAACAAAAGAAGAAAAGGACGAATAGAAGTCCATTTGGAATATTAATTCAGCAGACGAAACTTTTAATTGTAATATTGGCAGCTGTTGCACATAGATACCCATCTTTTACTACATGAATGACTGACTGCTCTTCTTTTCAGGTGCTACTTTAAAATACCTTAAACAATTGAAAGTGTCTTTTTAACTAGAGCCCTAAAATGCTCTAATATGGTATAAAACTTGTTTCTGAGAATTCTTTCACAGTACAAGACCTACAGTTTGCAATTTTCCAAATAAAACAAAAAACCCTCAGTGATTATCTTCTTTTTGATAGCATCCTCTGAATCCTTCTATCATTCTCATGACCTTCTCCAGTACCGGTCAGCATGGAAAGCAAATATTACACTATCACCTTTCCCTTCTGGTACATTATTAATTCACCTGATCCTCCCACAATACTATATGGTCCAGAAGCTCCACTTCTTTAAATGGGATGATAAGACAGTAAGACAGGATGCTAAAAACCTGCCAGTCGAGCTTGATAGTGCAGCTGGGCTTAAAGCGGGTAATGAAAGAAGCGCATGACAGTTTGGCCCATGGGAGAAAGACAACAGTTAAAGCCAAGACCTTTTACCCACCCTCTTATTTCCAAGGCACAAAACTGCCACTCTTCATTTCATATGCCCACAAGATGCTTTTTTTGGTCCTGATCCTCAAATACACCTGCCACCACTGCTGGAAGTACCAAAGCTGGTGAGATTAGGCTGTTCAGCAGAACTGACACAGGCCTGGCAACTCATCAGTTGCCAACACAAGGAATATGATGTTACAGCAGATTTCACTGTCAAACAAGTCAGGTTTTGATTCTTGTGACTTGGTGAAATTGAAAGCAACAGCAGAGGTGTGAGTACAGCCACTCTACACAGCCATCGGAAAAACCATTTTATAATGCCCTTTCAAGAAGGAGGAGATAGAGCAAGGACTAGACAGAAACCACTCTGTGTAAGGGTAATTTTCACAGTTTGCCTTTCTTCAGCACTTCTGCTCTACACTAGATCTAAAACCAGCTTACTATTATAAGTTTTGTGCAGCAACACTGTTAGGAAAACTGTAGCTGTTTGTCCTCAATTTAATTACTCCTAGCAGTATCTTTCAGCTTGTGAGTGTGTAAATTCTTACTTCATGTTCTGCTGTTCATTTTTAAGCTAGGTTAAGCCATTCTCTAGACTAGATGGTGTCTTAGTTCTTAGGTTTCTGGCTAGGATATTCTGTATGGTTTGAAGAACTAGATCATTACAGATTTATACTATTTTTACTTGTGTTAGGTTGGGGTTGTATTTGTTTGGGTTTTTTTTTAATCTGGAATCCAGATGATATCTCTCAATATTTGAACAATTCCCTGGATTATGACACAAACAGAATTAGCTGTGAATCTTGAATCCCTTCAGCCATTTCTAGCCCAAGTGAATTCTTTTTTTCCCCTAAGTCTGGACTTAAGAAGACCTTGAAAAATAAAAATGAAAGGAAGAAACACGCGAGTCGGGTTTTCTTTTTTGCAAAGGACTTGGAAGTTGAGTTAACAAATCCCCCAATCACTGGTTGCTCATACATAATTTTTCTCTGGGGATTTGTCACACGGAGATGATGTGCTATGGAAATTATTTTGAAAAGATATGCATTTCCCTAAAGAATTTTTAATGAGAATTTATTGCTCATGAAAGATTCAGGATTGGCAGCACTTCAGTCTTCAGTTAATGATCTTTGTTTATTAACATAAAATGCATCACACTAAACAGGAGCGTAACTTTCCTAACCAATGCATCAAAGCACAAAAGAATTCTCACTCCTTCAGTCTTATCCCCTGAGGCTGTCTGAGAGGGTGATAGCTAAAAATTATATGGTTGTCCTCTATAAAAATGAAGACAGAATCCTTGTTTCACATAAGGCTGAAAATTGTGGAAACCTTTTTGTTTTCATAACCAAACTTACTCAGACATAAAGTAACAGTAAGAAATGGCAGCAGACAGCTATTACTCCTCACACTGTTCCTTCCGTGCAAACCTTTTAGCAGTATCATAAGATCTCTGCTTAGCCCAAATCCTAATTGCTCTTAAATTCTGTGAGTAATATTCATGCAAAGGGCTGATGCTACATCCTGTTACTAAATTAATACTTTTTAAAAATCAATGAATTTGCAAGAGAATGATGAAAGCCATAGACAACCGGGTCTGTAAGAGACCCCAGAAACACACCACCAAACCATCTCTTGTAGTTCTGTGCAAATAAAAAGGCAGAAAGACTTTCTTTTTTTATCCCTTGAAAAAAAAAGTACCAAACGTATGACTAAAGAAAAACAGGGTTTAAGGCACAAAACCTAAATAAATTGTTTTGGAAACTAATCCCAACACGATATGGATGCCAAACTCTTAGACCCCATTGCTTTCTTAATTACTAGCTTTCCTTCTGCTCTGCACAAGTGATACACCCAGCTCTCATTTGTGACATGTTTAGAAAGATTTTTCTCCTTGCTCTCTACAAAGTTTTTCCATTTTGCTGTTATAATTCAAAGAAGATATCCTGTTTTCCTTCATTACTGGTTCACTTCTTACCTTCGTTTTCCTCTCCTTTGTTTCCAAGTCATCCCAACACCTTCCCAGTATTCTTTATCATCTCTCTTTTTTGGAGAGTGTTACACACTGTGATGAGTTTCTATCTAGACAGAAAGCCCCACAGCGTAAGTACTTCTGTTTTTCGTAACATGCTACATTTACTGCATCTTTTCTCTCTCAGAGCTACATTTATTGTACGCTCTGTCATCTTCTAGTTTCCATTTGTGTCCTGTTCTGATTGAACATTAAAATACCTTGGAAACATATATGTTGTTTCTTTTTTTTCTGTGGACAAGGAACAAAATCCAAGTGATTCACTGGACTCTTCTCTCTTTTCACTTTTTTCCTTTTTGTAGTTGTTCAATACTTAAGTTTTCTGGCACAAATTCCTAACAGATCTGCAAAGACCTTCCACTCAGAGAAAACGGAGAAGAGAATCAAAGTTGTTCAGAAAGAGTCCTTTACTACTTAAATTCGGGGGGTTGGGTTGTTTATTGTAATTTTATTGTGCATGCTCAAGAATAAAAATACTATTCTAAGACCCAGAAATACTGTTCAGTCTGGTGGCACATATATTCTGAGGACTGTCTCCGTTTTAAGGCCAGAGACAGATGAAACTTGGATCAAGCCCCCATTTTGGTGCTGCAACTGATCTTTGCTTTCCTCTACCAACTCAGCTGAGAGATGAGAGAACTTCTTCTCACATCATTTTACAGGAAATCAAATGAACTGAACAGTGAGATGCCATATACACCTCTAGAAACAGCAGAAGAGCAGCACCAATTTCCACAGGTATTATCTGTGCACATTTAGATTGAGTGTTGGTTGCTAGGAGTACAGAGCAGTAAACACGAAGTACTTTGTACTCAGGAAATCACAACAGTGGTTCAAAAGTATATTCAAATCAGTCTATCAGATGTATTTATCTACATATAGATACTCTCTATATAAGGGAAAACACGCACATATAAACCACATAGCTCCCATATTTGTACCTCTAAATCTCCAACCTGTGCTACAGTGCATAGCAACCACACACAGGGGGCTGTGAGTCCTCAAGTAGTAAAGGGAATGGAGTTGAAAACTAAAGGAATGCATGCAACACAAGTTTGTGGTTTCTTTTTAAATATACCCTGAAATAACAACTAGTATGAGGAAGAAAAAGGCAACTAAAATGACAGAAATACAGCTTGTAATTTAATAAGTGATCAACACTGAGCATATATGCTGAAAGACGTGGAGTATTTGCAATATTTACAACACTGCTGGGAAATTTGCTGCTCTGTTTTACATGTGTACATCCACGATCTCTGTTATTAAAGAGTGTATCTATTCTATCACTTTAATTCATACTGTATTGATGGAAAACCTTAAACCAGTTATGAAGGTAATTTCATCCATCCATCCATTTTTTGTAATTCTGAAAGTAAAAAGCATGTCTCACAGTTAAAGGACATTTGAGATAATTTTACAAAAGGTGAGCTTGGCAGAGTTTATCTGCTTTTGGCAAAAATGTAAAATGGATGCTCTACACTTTAAGAGCAACAGGTCATTTAATCATGTGCAACAGTTGGTTCTTGGGCCACCTACAAACAGCTGCTGACATGAACATATATCGGTCACGGCACAAGCTTTGCTTCAAAACAAACCTCAGAGGCACCTTCCAATAGGACTCCCACAAAGTGGCAGATAAAATAAATTCAATAATTATTTTCTGAGACCATTTCTCAAATATCTACATAAAATATATTTTGGAGGTGCCAATAGGTGATAATTGCCACTTAGTTTTCAGACTTTATTCTTCACTGACTGTAAAGATTTGGAAAGAGAAGTAATTCTGACCATTCTATAAATCTCTGTGAACTTTAGTAACTTACTGGTTTTGTGAAAAGAACGAAAACTAATAATAGGGGAAACCCAGCATGTTGAAAATTACTTCAAAGTATCCTTCAGTAACACAAGACACAAATTCATATTCATGGAGCCTTACAGCAATAAAAATCAGGTCCATCCTAACAATACCATTGTTTCCTTTATCACTGTGTCTATAAAGAAGACTAGACAAAGTCAAAGGCATCGGCCTCTGGCTGACTATGTGTTTTGACAAATTAGATGATTAACTGGAACCTCAAACTTGAGGTTCATTTTCTCAATAGACCTTAAAAGAGGAGAACACTTGCTTTTGAAAGGACATGGATCTACAGGCACGCCGGCCCAGACCGAGAGCGCTACTCAAAAAGCACTATTTGTACTGAGCCAAAGAGCTGCTGGCATGCACACAGGCTAATTTCAGTACAGAAATTATAGCTGTCACTTTAAATAATGGATGTAGCATATGGCAATGTATGCAAAATGCTTTCCAACGTGTTCAAGTAGAGATGGAGAAACTAAGTTATCAATGACAGTTTTACCGCATAATATACCAGCCTAACACTTAACAACACTGAAAATGAAATCTAGAGCACATCAGATGTATTGAAGCAATGACACTATTTTTGTGTGTATTTATGAAGCCATTTAAATTCACATTTAGTCAAATCACAACCTCAGTGGTTGCTTAGGAATGAAACAGAGACAACTGAATAGTAACAGGCACAAGATCGACTTGCATAGCTCGAGTTGTTTTACTGAGCTCAGTTAAAAAACTCAGCTCTGGTGAACTGAATTTGCTTCTATACAACATCTTTAAAACCTGTTCTCTGAGTATTAAGTGAAAAAACACTATCAGATGAAACTTGGGTACCGTCTGTCCTTTCAGCAATTACAGCTCAACAAAGTTGGGACAGAATTATTACTTAAAACTTTTCTGATTATCCCATCACGAAAAAGTGTACTACCATCATTTTACAAAGAAATACCATCTAAAACACCACCTTTCTCTTTAAAATCTGAATCAGGGAAGCAAACAGTTCCAAGGAACCGTCTTGGGACATTTTAAATGATTTTCTCCAAAGGCAGATCTGCTTTGTGAACGAGGTAAGCTTCTCAAAGCTCAAATAGCATCAGTTTCAATGGAAATTCAATTTGGGCAAACAAAACAAGTAACTTAAAAGATATGGGCGAGTAAGGATTAAGATGTGTTAACATTCAGGCATTTCCAAATGTATTCAACATATATTAGGAAGAAATTAAAATATTAACTGTCTGAAGTATTAAAATGGAAAGATTCTCAACAGTTCAAATGTCAACCAGATACTTAGGGAAATCTGCATTTCTACAGCTTCCACAACAAATAGCATGGTTTGAAGCCAATCAGACATTTAAATAAAGCTCCTTGCCATTCTTCACAGCAGAAAGATTCCAGTATTTTATCTGAGTAATGCACTGTGCTCTGAAATGACTTTGTATAGTCAGTACCACAGGCAGCTACATCACCTTTGGTAGGAAACAAAATTAAAATCACACACAGTGGTCACATAGGATCACCACAGGTATTATCTCATTTACACAATCAAGAAACATCCATTTCAAATCAATATATTGATTATTTCCCCAGTCAAAAGCTATGATAATTAAAAAAAAAAAATCCAGTAAAGGGCATTTTCCAATTAAGTAAGTGAGACTAATCTTCATTTTCATTACTTTGGTATTAGAGATCGTAAAACTAGAATCACACTATAAGTACCCAAGTTAACAGAAGTTGGAAGGAAAACAGCCATATATAAAATTGGTGATAAACTTTGTAGAGATATCCTCCTGCATCATTACACGGCCATGCCTTTAGTTTATATGAGATCAAAATAGATGACAGAAAATACATACAAGGGCATTTTGAGACTTTGCTGCTTAAACCTAAGAAACACATTTACCTTAAATTCAAAGAATCAGAATGAAGCAGTAATAAGGATCTAATTTAACATCTACCAACAATAATTAGTAATTTTCTTAGAGAACGACAACAGAAGCAATATCCTTGATACCCACAGTTTAATAGCAAAATTGTAACAGTGGTTCTTAACAGTTATACAAGTGTACAAAAAGTACTGAAAGTACTTCTAGATACAGAATGTATGTTATTCATCGGCTAGGCTGCTATACAGATGTTCAGAGCTTTTCTGAACTCAGGGGATTTGTATCTAAGAGAAGTTTGCCTTCACTTTCCTTTCTGAAAGTCCCCAAAGCAGAACAAAACAGCTTCTCCTCTTTCATCATGCTGTGAAACCAAGCATATTTTGATACACTACTTCCATGTTGACATATTTTTCTAAACAAGATATTGTCTTAATTAGTTCCATCTAATGTTTGGAGGTTATCTAGAAGACATTAAGAATTTTTTTAGTGAAGCAGAAAACACCCATATGTTTTTACATTGCATGCTATTCCTTATGATAAAACCAGTATCTGTATATCCCATAAGACAGTTTTCATAGTTGACACAGAAGTCTGTTATCATCTATCTTCATGTGGAAACGAAATGTTAGGATTTTAGTCAGCACAAAACACCCACATATTCATCCCTTCATTAAATGTTGTTGACAATAATGCATGACCAAGACACAAAGGTCTTTCTTTGCCTTGCTGCTGGCTCTGGCCATGAAGGTGGGGCTTTGCACCAGCAGCTCTTCCACTGGCCTCTTGCCTATGAACTTCTCACTCTGCATCGATGCACTGTCTCACACTGTTAGATCATTACACAGCTGCTTACTAAATTCAAAGTTTAGTTTGCATACTTATGGGTTTTTTTCCACAATCTCAGAATTGGGAAAAGATAAACTCTCAAGGTACGTGAGGTCTATCAACAGATACTTCCTCCCAGTACTCCCTTGTGAAAACATTATGAAAACTTTAACCTGCTTATACTTCTGTATGCACCTATAAAAACTATAGGTTTGCTTAAAAATCCAAAGTTTCAAATGTCTCATAATTGCAGGACACAAATAGAGCAAACTATTTATTTTCTAGATAGCTTCTGAATAATTTCCATTTTCTCCTATACACAGGTCGCATCCTACAAGGTTTCTGACAGACATATCTTCTTTAAAAGCAGTGTTATCTTTTAGAATATTCCCTAAAACAACGTCAATCAGCTTTCCTTTTATAAGCAAAATGTGTCCAACATTTCCAGTGCACACAAGCATCTCATACTGTCAAAGGTATTAATGAAGAAAGGTACTTAAAAGCACTAGAAAATGATGCCCATCATACCAAGCAGCAATTTAATACTTTAAAAAGGCAGCCAGATGGCTAGTTTCACTTGGCCCACTTCCACTGACATATATTTAATCAGCTGAGCTGGCCCAGATTTTAAAGGGACAGACAATGACGGAGTAAGACATTTCACGCTGGACATCAGCAGGGTTTAGAAATTCCTTAAGGCTGGGGTTCACAGCAAGCCTTGGCAGGCTGAGTGCAGCAGGGCTCAGCCTCGCTGCTCAGACCTGCGGGAAGTCCCAAGGGCTCAGCAGGGCCTGCAGGACACTCCTGGAGCCTGGGCCGTTATCCTCCAGCAGGGCTCTTACTGCCTGATGCTCCACTGCCTCCTGAAAGCCTCTGATCCTTGCAGCTACAGCACCAGTAGCCTCACATACAGGGTCTCCTTTGCTAGGTGGCCAGACACAAATCAGACGGGTAGAGTTTTACTACAGAGGAAGAGGAAGAAAATGCTCTCATTGCAACAAAGAAAAAACACCCCTCTGACTCTTCAGACTTCTAGTCTATTTATCTCTTCTTTGATAGAGGCCTTCAGCCATCATAACACTCTGGCTGGAGTCTTTCATTTTTATGTCATAAATCATAACATAAATTCCTCAATGGTCAAAGGATTTTTGCAGGAGCTCACTGGACAACCCTCAAATGGCCACACCAAAGGGCAGAGCCACACCAACTTAATTGTATGCCCTAATGCCTGTCATCTCTACACCCATATTTTATTTCCTCCACATCCTTTCTTTCTCTAGCTCTCCAAAGCACTCTGCTTTTTCACTAGTATTTTTACATTGCCAAAGCCATTAAGTTTTCATCAATTCTGACACATGCGTTTTGGTGATGGTTCTCCTAAGCAAACTTGGTTTGACCCTGAAGTCAATTATTATGATCAAAGCCATTTAGTAATGTCTGTATACTGTCCCTTGGCATCACAGAAGAGGAAAAACCTGGGGAGTGAGAGTTAGCATTAAAATCTCTGATGAGGTGGGAGTGCAGAGGCTGGCTGGGAGCATGGCAACAGCAGCTGGACACATAACTACAGGGAGCAGACAGAGCCTCTTCCATTATTTTACATAGAGACAATGAGAAAAGGTGTCATAAATTTACACAAATTGCTGAAATGTTATGATCTGAGTACTCAAATACTTATTTCTGCCTCAGCAATCAACGGGAAATGTGCAGTTTGAGCTGGTAATACAACCTCATGTTAATGACTCCCAGAACCAGCCTCAACTTCGAAATGGTGTGCCCTGAAGCCTCATTGCAGAGCGAAATGAGGACATTACCCATGCTAACCTCAAGAAATTATCTCATACTCAATGCTCGTTTTCACATAGCATACTGCTGTGGTATTTACTGCCCTTTTTATGTTCTTCTATACGCAAGAGGCACAAAAAACGGATTTTATTGTAAATGAATGAAAGTTTGATGGCTTTTCTGACAGGTAGGGGTTGTCTTTTTTAATTTCATTTTTAAAAGGAATTAAAAATCTAGATCACAACATCCAACAAGAAGAAATGGTGACAGTCAGTGCCAGGCTTGCCTATTTGCAGGAATAAAGTTGAGCAGTTTCAGGACCTTGTCTTTTGAACATAGATTGCATTCTAACATATCAGATGCTGCAGTAATGTGATTTTGTAAATCTGAAAGGCATTCATATTGCGTACATAAAGAAATCTCTTGATGTTTTACTTACTTTAATGCTCTTTTTCATCGTATGTACCCACCCATGCCCCCCTGCTTTCAACAGCTAATAACCAATACATCTGATGAAAATTAATTGTCCTGACAGCTTGCATAAAAAACTATAAAGGTCCAAAGGAAAAATGCTGTAGCAGCATTTCCTTTCTCTGTAGGACAGTAGCTATGGCAACTATCTTTAGAGGCCAACTGGCCTTCATCCCAGCGCAACACAAAAAAATTCAAAATGCTACTTTCACTGAGGTAGTCAGTGGCACCAATCTTAATTGTCAACCTCTACAACATTGCAACATGTTAGATAGAGAAAATATTGATTTTATTGGATGCAAAGCTGGTATGACATCCTAGTGCTGTTACAGACCTAGATAACACAGAGTCTTATGAGTTGTGCTCATACAGATAATTACGATAATTTGTTACAAATACTATATAAAACATGTAAAACCAGAGAGGTATTTAAATTATCTGTGTGCAAATTATCAATTTTTTAAACAGAAAATATTTTATTAATTATGATGATAGAAATAGTTTAGTCTTACTTCAGGTAAATACCTGCAGCCAAAGAGGAAATCTCTAATCTTATTTACCTGTCACATTTCAAGAACTAAAACTCCCGTCCTTTTGGAAGGGTTTTATTCTGTATAGCTAGTCTGAACAAAAGCTGTGATTTGTAATACAGTCTGATAAAATCCTCATTTTTTTATGAATGCTGAGAGATTAGGAATGTTTTTTCCCTTATAAAGTAAGACACAAATGATCCAGAGATTGACTATTGCAAGTGCATCACCAACTACAGAAGATTTGCCATAGAACAGACATCACATGTTATTAATGAGAGAAACTTTTGAAGAAATATGTCTGTCATTCTGAATGGGTATTCAAGAAGTAACAAAAGGTTTCAGTTATTGACAAACCTACCTGTAAGGATGGAAGCCGGAGTATATATGCACCTCAAAGCATACATGCATCTCCATCTTTGCAGAGATTGGTATTTCACTCAATCATACAGTTTTGTGACACTGCAGTATTCCAATACCTTTCCTTGGTTTCTTTCTAGAAAATTTCTGCCCACACCAGCAGTTCTGATTTCAATGGTTTATAGGGACTATCCAGGCAGAACAGGATTACACATATCAAGTTTATGTTGAGAGACGAATTTTCCCCAGTGCTACATGACACTAGCTGGGTGGGGTCTACTAGGGGCTGGGGAAATGCAACATCTTGAAAGATCTGGATTGAAACATTGGTACTTTGAAGTGCACTACAAGAAAAACCAAACAGAAGTGTATGATTTGCAGGTTAGCATACCAAAAGAGGCATGGTGCTGACTGTTAGCTAATTATCCAGGTATCAAATCAGTTATGGTTCCATTCAGAAAAGTCTACGCCTATTGGCAGAAGATAACTTAGAAACAAGGCCTGTGCCTAAAATAAAGGATACTTATGAAACTGTAAAATGTAATTCAGCTCTCAGATTACAATCACTGTATTCATGGATGTCTAGATCTTCATCCTGCTGCTTCCTCAGAGAAGCTATGGTTCATCTCTTCCTTACCTCAAGAGGATTTTCTTGAAAGAGCTTAGACAAGCAGACAGGCTGGATTCACAGCAGGCCTATGTTGGTGTAGCTCCATTTTGCCTGCTGGAGATACACTGCTCTAAACCAACTACTACACTGGCCAATTCATTTTAAACTGAGGCCAAGCATGCTATTTTCAGACCATTAAACAACTTCGGATTACTATAAATTCAAGCAAGCCAAGACCACATTCTCTGCTGGATGTTCTCTTGCTCTCAACCAGCAATGAGACTATGACCCCTGCAGGTTCCTCATCAGGGTAGCACAGCCATCCCTTTGGTGTGGGCAGGGAGAGGTGCCTATGGCTTCACAGGGGCGGCCCTGGGGAAAGCCCACACTATTTTCTGCCCACACCAGTCTGTCTCCTCATAAACTTAGCCACCACTTCACCAATCTCTCAGATGCTATATAATTTTCCATAGATGAAAGCTTTATTCTTTTACTAGAGATCTTTAGGCTGTTATTTCTTCAATGTATAGCAATTCCTTCTTTTGACTAAAATAGCAATGTGCTGAGCAGTTTTCTCTACTAAGCAGCGTGTGCACTCTCTCAGAAATACACATTTAGTTGAACTGCATATTAGACAGTTAAAGAAATAAATTAAGACTTTGAAATGCAATCTTAATCCAAATTGTTTCACTGGTTGACTGCTCATCTCACCCTATGGGAAAGGAGCTTTCACATTTTCTATGCAAACCTCACTGATGGGATATTTGGCAATATCACTGTAAAAACACAAAAATGCACAAGTTTTCTGAAGGCAGAGAGAAATTCACTACGGTCCAAATGAGAAGAGGGTGCATACACCTAGGTGTAGAGCTGTGATTTCATCCTGTCATGTAGGAGTTCTGCATCTGAAACACTGACTGGAGAAAACTGGGCCATGCTGCATTTAGAACCCCTCAGTGCCATCAATAAATCCATGACTGACTGGAACTATGGGTTATATTTAGTTTTCATTAATTTACCTGTTACCTTTACAATGATTTAACAGTGCAAGATTGCCACAAAACACACCAGAACTATTTATTATGTGCCTGACCGAGGTTTGAACCGGCTACTTCTAAACAAAACAGGTTATGTTTCAACTGACTAGCATCTGACTCAAAAATACATGGTCCATGCTGCCACCATAAAAAGGAGATTAGCAGAACTGAAAGGACTGACAATAGGGCTTATGTGCCAGAAGTCTGACTTCTTTTCCCATGTTAATCTCATAAAAGACAACGATGACTGAAAACTTTGTGTTGCTTACTGTCCATAAGAAGATCACAGCTACATCACTGCCAAGTGAAGATGTTGAGGTTAATCCTAACTCTAATAATATTTATCTAAGTATTGCTACAAATAGCATTCTTAGAAAAGCCTTTACATGACGCAGGAGAGAGAAACATACTGATACATCCCAACCTACCCAACCTTCACCCCAGCACAAAACTCAGAATCATCCAACAAAATGCACAACACACAAGTGTGTTTTCATTACTCTATGAAGTAAATACCTCAGGGACCACTGCCATCATTTGCTTTACATTAAGTAAATACTGTACCAGTGATTTACAGAATGAGGTTTTATCAAAAATATTTTTAACTAGCTATGAAAAATGTGATCTTTTCTTTGATGCAAGTGTCTCCACCCCAGTAAACAACTCCCAGTAAAATAAAAGATTTCAGACATCTATTAATACCACACTTGCTCTCCTCCAGTTTTACAACTTGGTTTCCTCCCTCAGCGAAATATATGCTGCTGCCAATCCCAGTATCTTTGTCCACTCCTGCATTCACACTTCACAACGGCTGTATCTCGAATTTCAAGACCTGACCAGCCTGTTCCACTGCGATTTTTCCTTTAGTTTTGACACTGATTGAGCTTTTCAAACTTAACAGAATGTCCCTTTGCACTTAAGAATTTTCTACTTTTGATTAATTCCTGCAAACCTGTGGTTCTCTTCCTGAACACAACTTCACTGTTTTATTCCACGAAGTGGTAAACAAAAATCCAACAAGGCCATTTTCTTCCTTCTCACCCATCAAGATAGTGTTGATCTCCCAGTGCCTCCTCTCACCTGTTCACATCATATGCCTTACTCTTCCTTAGGGTTCTGCTGTCCCTGGTTCCTGTTCCTTGCCATACAGGTCTACTACAATCACTCTTTGACTAAAAAAAACCCCACAAAGTCATCCTTGATCCTACTCATTCTCAGAGAACATGACCTGGACTGCCACTCATTTGCATCCTTGTCACCCACGTCTATTCTAGCAAAATATAAGAACCAGTGGTCAGTCCTCTGTGAGGCTGGTCTCTTCAAGAACCAACTAGCTCCTCAGAACCATGCACCCCCACAAATCCTAGCTTAAACTAGAAGATCCTTTACATAGAGTCCTGAGCTGGAAACGCTGGGATATTTTGGAACTTCTTCATTTTCAGGTACAGGGTTTGGACAGAGGCAGTCCACTTTTACAAGTTAGGGAGACATCAACATTTGTAGGCTCCTGATATAGGTCCACATCTGACTACTAAGTAAGACATAATTCCAGCTATAGATAGTCTTAGCAGTTTTGTAGTAACTCTTCATTCTCAGAGTCTTGTGAGAATGTAGGACTTGGTGAACAAACAGAAGTCTTGATTTCGAAAGAAATCTACTCCTCCTCTCTAGCCAATGTTTCCTCATTTTAAGTTGTCCTCTGTGGTCCACTTCTCTAATCATTTGCTGACATCTGTTGACTCGCTGGTGCATGCCCAGGATCAGCAGCTGATGAAACCTCCTTGGACCAGCTGGGAGACAAAGTGGAGGTGTCCTGGACCCATAAAGGATCACAGAAAACAAATTATTTTCCTATTTATGCCATGTCAGTTGACTCAATACCAATGCACGTATTGAGTCCTTGGCTAGGCCTCCACTACAGTGTCAATGCAAATGTAAATCTACTTGTGTTAAGAAGAGTGAGCATTGAAAATAAAACAAAAAATCAACCCACAGCAGCATTTTACAACACTATAATTATTCATTTACATTAGATAACTCTGAAAGTGGTAACTGGATACTGACACTCACCTACAAGACACAAGCTTTAGCAGTAGTAGTAAAGTCAATGGCACACAGGAGAGAATCCTGCAGTAAAACATACAGCAAATTGTCCCTGTTTCATGAACTACATATACCATCTAGAACTGAGATAAGAGACGCATTCCCAGCAGTCCTCTATATTACCACACGTGCTACTTACACAGAAAGGTATTTTTATGTGCTTGAGTACGTCAGATTTCCATTAACACCAACAGGGATAAATGTGACTCAATCTCATTTTTGGTTGCCACCAGCAGTCACTTCCCCGTAGATGCTGAGAAGGCCAAGATGTACCACGTGTTGAGTATGGCTCCATTGGTAGCTTTATGCTTCTCTCAAACTCAATGGAAAGATGCATTTACTGCACTGCATTTAGCATACATTCTCCTCTTACCGCATTTTACATAGACGTGTTCTTACTTGGGACAAAGCTACCCTTCAGGTTGCAGTTAAGTCACTGGGGTTGTCATTGTACAAATTGCAAGCTGGGTTGTACATCTGACTCTAGGAACATTCGCTGGAATGCAGACATACAGTAGACATGGAGAAGCAGTACACGTGCAATCAATTCAAAGAAGGAGAAAGACAAAAGAAATAGCAAAAAAAGTTCTGTAAAATCAATGTCTATTGCCACAAAAACAACTGTACTTAAGGCAACGAAACCTGAAATTATCATTCTGAAGGCTTAAGGCATATAGCTCATCTTCAGAAACAAATAACCATTTAGAATAAAGAAGTGGTATACTCAGTCACAAGTGACTTTATTAACATCAAATATCCAACGGGATAAGGATTTTAGCTTCCTGTAGTGGCTTACAGCAAAATCTTGGCACAGAGAAGGACTGAAAAGTCCAAAGGATTGAAGTGAACATAATAAGAGAGCAGCTGCATTGTCTACTTAGAACAACACAGGCCACCAGGAGCCAAAAGTCTATTTAAGGGGGTTTATACACAATGCAAGGAAAGTTATTAGAAGATGGAACAAAGACATAAGTGGAAAGCAACTGGTAAATGTTTGGCTCAGATACCCAGAACTGCATGCACTTAAGAGAAAGCCTAAGAAGAGAGATGAGGAACAGAATAATGGGATTTTGTTCTTTCACAGCATACAGCAATGTTGGAAACATTGTTTCTGTGATGCATCAAACTTTCTTTCCAGGTTTTGCTTCTTCCTTCCTGATCTTACTTACATTCTGAGGAATAATTTATGTTTCAGATGTGAACTGTCAGTGCACACACCACAGCAAGATGCATAAATACTTGACTCTCCTTTATGAGCCATTAATTTCTGTATTTTAAAGACTCTCTCCTTCCGAATAAAAAAACCCTCTCAGTCTCATTTCAAGGGATAAGTACAGAAGAAAAACAAATTCTTGAGGAACCAGAAAACTCCAGGGTCTCTGACTTTCAGAAGAATTTTGCAGCGTATGTGAGTCTTGCTGGCAGAACACTCAGCCTTTCTTATTAACGTTTAAGCCATTTAAATATATTTTTAATAAGTAAAATTAAAAATTACATCCACTTGGGACGGTCTCCACCGTCTAATATCCTGATGCTATCCATTCTTTAGGCTTTCCCAGGAGTTTCCATTACGCCATGTAAATGAGATCTAATTATCAAAAAGTTAGAAACTATAAACAGAAATTTGCTATACCAATCCCTCCAGACCTTCTTCAGAATGGAAGCATAAACGTAAAACCTACCAGGCTTCTGGTTGATGTTTTCACACAAATATTATTAAAATAGCCTTTTCACCATGTGATTCCCAAGCAGTGGAAACTTTGTATCATCGCAGTTTCAGGTGGAAAATGAGGCCTTAAAACTCCACGCAAATGTAAATCAAAAGCAGGAACACAATTCCCCTGTCTTAAATACCAAACCCAAGCCAGATCCATCACGCAATGCCGTTACATGTTAGCTAAATAACCAAACTTATAGCAGCCATCTACCCTAATTCTTGAGGACTGGAGCAAAGCAAAAAGGGTTTGGGTCATTTTGGGTTTTTTGTACAGCGCATCTTTGCAAGCTTTAATCCTGTGAACACGTGCTTAACTTTACATGCAGAGATGCCTATCTATTTCAATGCTGTAACTCCTGTTTAAGCAGGTGTCTAACTGGCTGCAAAATCAGGGTCTTAAATGGAAAATTAATCAGTGTAAGAAGAGGATTTATGCACAACACCTGGCGGCTGCCGCTGCTGAGCTTATCTCTGCAGGGATTTATCTGGCAGAGTCAAGCAGTAGTGTAGCAGTAATGCTCTGCAACAGTTGTAACTAACCCTACATGACGTGTAAGTGCAGAAGTTAACCATTAATAATTGTTAGGGAAAGGGAGGTTCTTTGCTTCAGAAAGGAGGCGACACCAAGTACTTACAAAGCACACATTTCTACTTCACTCCAACAAGAAAAACTTGTCAGTAAGTGTGTGCTACATGCAGCTGACAGCAATGATGCAGATGAGAAACAGCTGAAGCTGGAAAAACTTACCTAGAAAACTCTAAAAACACCAAGGTACAAAGACACCAGACTGAAAAAAAGCCAAAAAGAACAATGTACAGTACTTTTCAGTCAAAGGATAACACGTTCAGGAAGAGGAAGTTACAGAAGAGATGCCGAAACCATCCTGAAGTTCTGTTTCACTTCTCCATCAGAGCTCTGCACTGAAGTTCCAACTCATCCTTAACAACCAGCACACCACAGAGTTGGGGTGGGACACACCATATGGCTCACTTTAAGCACGTAAGTTGTACGGCGTGATATGAATGGAACTGCTCCGTGTACACACTCAATCACCACTTTCAAGGATTCAGAGGAATGGGGATTATCCTGCATGCTGCAGCCACACCAGTAGCACGCAGGGCTTTGGGCAGGGGCAGCATGAAGCCTGGCTCAGGCTTCTGTCCCTCATGCCTAAAATCCACTGGATCACAAGTTCTGGGACAGAAGCCTGGCTCAGGCTTCTGTCCCTCATGCCTAAAATCCACTGGATCACAAGTTCTGGGAGCGCTTTAACCTGGATGACTCAAAACTCTGAGTATTTTTAACTCACCAGCAAGCTAAGAATGTACTTTTTCATACTGTTTCCAATGCATAAATCAACAGCAGCCTGATGACATTCTCACTCTTGCTACTTGCAAGCCTCATCCAACGCCAGTGGCAATAATCCCAGTGTTCACTAGCAAGTGTCTTGCTAAATTCTACTAAGGGTAGTGGTAGCTTTATCCTGAAAGGGAATACTGTATTTAGTTTATACGAATTGTTCCCTCTTTTTACATGAACTGGAAAGACATTTGTGGTATTGCAGATAAAACTAAACAAACAAAATGCTGGATTCATCACCAATGACTAGCATCAAAATTCACCGAAAACCATCCCTCAGCACTCTGACTACTGCCCAGTTATTCCCCAACCACATTTAAAAATCTAGCCTACCCTATTCCAACATTTCAGTGCAATTTTTATTGACCTACTAACCTGTAACTCTGGGAAGCCTGGAGCTAAGAATGCAATAATGGCTAGCAAATACAAGTCTCTAAACAGACTGTAATAACCTTAAGTAAACTACTGCCAAGCAAAAGTCCTGCAGATCAAACAGTTCCCACGAAGCCTTATGCTATTAACCAGCAAAAAAGTCCCATGATATCTCTATAGTCATGCACAATAACAGAACATTGTGCTTCTGTTTACTTACATAGCTTATCTGCAATCCCGTAATGTATACAGTCAATCCCTCAGATGTAAATCACTTGTCTATTTAACATTACTTCACTTGTTAAAAACTTTGCTAGCTTTCTAACCGTAAACAAGGGCTTCATCTGGAATATCAGTTTTTAAGGGATGTACAGTGGGCAGTCATAATCCCTTTCAATCATTACACGGAGAAAAAGGAATTGCTAACATATAAAGTTAGTAACAACGTGGTATTTATGAGGCACTGCCTTCTTCCTACACGAAACTGCAAAGCCCACATACGCTTATTCTACCTTACTTCAGTCATTTCCTAGGTAAATGCACCTCAGAAGATGGAGAGCAGACCTAAGACCCTACTAAGGCCAACAGAACCAACTACAAACCTCAGCGGACAGCAGTGGTTCACTCAGCACACTGCACTGACTTTACACCCTCCTGCTTTGTGTACTGCAGCTAGAACTCATTTCGAAAATATCTCCTTTTTTTGCCTAATGTATTTATTCCATCAGCACAATCTCCTTCCTGTGATGTGTGCAAAGTGGAGGAAACCAAACAGGAACCGAAATCAGAAACAAACAGGAACCGAAATCAGAAAGAAATGAAGGTCGTTAGGATGCTCCTGACAGAGTCACAGCACAAGAAAATCCGCTGCCCCTGAAGCAACAGCGCTCACACGCAGACACGGGCAGCTCCCCTCCTCGCGGCTCAAGGAGGGGAAAAGAATGAAAAACGTCGTAGAGCACGGGCAGAGCCCGCGGCAGCGCGGGGCGCGTACAGGGGCGGTGCGGTGCGGGGCGCGGGGCTGCGCGGCGGTTCCTGCGGGGCGGCCGGCGGGGAGCCGAGAGGAGAGGAGAGGAGAGGAGAGGAGAGGAGAGGAG
>WBNH01007661.1:305968-559676 GCA_013401255.1 Urocolius indicus | reverse complement strand
CGCCGCCCCCCGGGCCGGCAGCCCCGCCGCTGCCGCTCTCCTCTGCCGCTTTGTTCCGCCGCGGCGGCTTCTCCTCTCGCCGCAGCCGCGGGACGCGTAACATGTGCCTGGGGAGGGCGGGCGGGCGGGCGCCCGGGGTGGCACTTTCGGCGGGGCGGGGAGCGCGGCGGCCGGGCCCCTCCGCCCCCGGCCCCGCGGAGGAGCGGGGCTGTCAGATCCAGCCCATCTGCCGCGATCGCAATCGGTCGCAACTGAATGGCTCCGGCAAATCTGCGCCGGCAGCAGGGGCTCGCCGCGGCGGGGGGGGGGGGGGGGGNTGCGGCCATTGTCTGCGGCGGCGGGGCCGGGGCGGCCGGGCTCCCCCGGGCAGCTCCCCCGGGCTGGGGGCGACGGGCAGGAGCTGCCCGGGGAGGTGGTGTCCGGGCAGTGCGCAGCGTGGTGCCCTCGGGCTGCCCCGAGGCGCGGGTTTGGGCAGCTCTTCCCGCGCCCCCAGGTTTGCACGGCGCGGAGAAAGCGCCCGTTGTGCATAACCCCAAATGAAACGCTGATCTCGGGTCGATGCCGCTTCGGCTCTCTTGAAAAAGTTAAGAGAGAAGGGCCCTCGCCGGGCCCGTGGTGCGGGGTGCAGCGGCTGCAGCTCTGTCCGGCAGGGTCCCGGCTACGGGGGCCTGGGCATGCGACACAGGGGTCAGAGTCTTCGGATGGATGCAGAAACTGGCAGGCAAAACTCCTGGTTTATGACAAAAAACAGTTTCTAAAGAATCACTGGAAGCTTCGTCATCTGATAGTCAAAAAATGGCAAGTACATTTTGCCCAGTTACAACAGATCACACATTTTGGTACATGAGCAGGTTATTTACAGAAGCAATAACCAAAGTGTAAAGTGAGCAAGAGCTTGGACGGGATTTTCAAGTCTAATTAGTGAAAGAGACAGAGGTTGGGGTTGGGGAAAGTAAGAAAACCTGAGATGATGCCACCAAAAGAGATGGGTACACTGGAGCAAAGAGACTGCAGGAGTCACAGGGTGCAAGGCAAATCCTCATTATGCTGAGACGCAAAGGTAGAACTGTTACCAGAAATGAGAAGAAGTGCTGCAGAAATAAAGCTTCAAAAACCAAGATGGCAGCAGTTTTCCTGGCATTTGGATTTGGAGGTTTCTGAGCAGAGAGTGAATAAATCTGTCACGATTGAATCAGTGGAATGAAATATACCACCAGAAATAACGCTCAGATTTTACTTAACAGGTTGTCTGTAGCTGAAGACGGTGCATGTTGCAGAAGGAACTCTTTTCTGTGGCTGTACAGTGAACAGTCTTTGCAGCCAACTGTGTGACTGTCGTGTCTCAGATAAACCAGTTGCATGGTCTGTTAATGCAGGTTTTCTTCCAGGACGGGGATTCCTTTTTCTAGTATAGAATGGAGACCTCCAAAATTACTTGAATGTTAAACTCAAACGTCCTTTCCAGGACAGCAGCCAACACAGGCACTTTGGTCTCTTCTGATGCAACAACAGTTCAGTTTTCTGAGGGCTGATCTAGAGATCCGCCTAGTCCAAGTCCTTGGGTTTCCTTCAGTGTTAACTGTGTGAAGGAAAAAGGCCTATACAATGCTGCGATTCAGAGTAGATGGTACAATGATAAATACTACACAACTCTGAAAGCAAGCTGCAAAGAAGCATGAGAAGGCAGAACAGCAGCTAAAAGGTCAGAGTCGCCAAGTCCTGTAGTATTTGGGGTCTCCAAATGGATTCTTAATTCTCCATTCAGTTTCATCATTTAAACTGTGGTCCCTTAGCAGTCACGTAGTACCGAAGTGATGTCTACTGACATGTTTTATTGCTTTGCTGTGCAGGGAAATACCTTGAGCAACTCTCCTAAGAACTAGTTTTAATTACGGAGTTTAAAATACATTAATTGTCTGTTTAAATAGAAATAATAACATCAACAAAATGTATGCACATTATAATGCCCGGTGCTTGCACAGTAAACCCAAATCACCATTATAATTAGTGATTGAAACTGCAAAGGCTAAATGGCTTTTGACACTCGGTAAAACAAGTGGTTGCACTGGATCTGCCCAAAAGGTCTGCATAGCTCAGTACCATTACTTTTCAGTATGGCAAAACCCAAACATCCAGGGAAAGAAACAACGCTTTCTACTCCTTGCCACCTGGAAGCTCGGGAATGTCCTGAGCCAGGGTTGCCCTCTCCACCTGTAGTGCATCTCACTACATTTTTCCCTGACTTTGTGCAGCCTCCAGCTGAACCCATGTACGCTTTTAAAATCTCTGATACCCTGTTGCAAATGCTGTGACCCTTACTTAGGTGAAAAATCTCTTCCCTACAGTGGTTTGTCGATGTGGCACCTGTTAGTTTCATCCAATACCCTGTAATTCTTGCATTGAAAGAAGGAGCAGACAATCTGCTCCCCTCCATGCTGCTCATGGTTTTAGGTCTTGTCATTCCCCTGCTTTTTCAGACTCCTAATTGTTCCATAAATGAAAACCATCCCAAGCTTCTGATGACCCTTTTCTACCCTCCCCTGAACTCTTCTGGTTCTGTTGCACCCTTTCTGAAGTGGGGTACCAAAACTGCAACTGGGATTCAAAATGAAATAAAATCCCTGGCTTAAATTATGATCCCTTCCTAGGTGTGGTACTGCCTGCAGATCTTAAAATACTGTTCCAGTCCAGTCAACAACTCTTTCTATCAGGCTGTAAATTATTGCATAAAAAGCTTTAATTTAAAGACCACATCTATCTTTTCACAGCTCTCCTTTCCCAAATTCCTAGTTAAATCACTGACTGATTTCACCAGATACGCTAAATTAACCAGGACTCCAGGAATGAAACAAAATTATTGCCAGTTCTTTAATTATTTTCAGGCCTGAGTTGACATCCACTGAAATCAAGAGCGATGGAATTTCTCTCCTGCTCTGTATCTAGAAGTGATTTAGAATTAAAAAAGAACTGGTATTTATCTGCAGTTTAAAGCTATAATTACAACTTGAAAGTATTTTTATGTATATTGAGCTGTACTGTTCCAGGCAGCTGAGATACTGCTCTTCTGTGTCTCTTTAAGATTAATAGTATCTCAGTTTCATACACAGCAATAAGTACATGTTCCAAATCATTAATTATTTCTTGTCCCTAGGCTTGCACAACTTTATCTACCATAGACATTTACAAGATAGTATACTAGTCTTCAAAGAAAATTTGTGACTTTGCTTACCATTGCTTTGGAGTGATTACTAAACCCCCAATGCTCCCACTTCAGAACGCTAAAATGAAGCAGATGATGCCACGAGCTCAATACATTAATGGTAGCTGTAGTTTTAAACATAGAAACCTAACAGCTGACACTGACAAATGCAGTAATTGCCCAGTGAGGAACGTTGTCATTTTCTCAGAGACATCAAGCTGCTGTTGAAGGGACAGATACTTCTTCAATTGCCTTTTGATTCTCAACTGGTGTAAAGCACACATGCAGGTGATTTACTTCTGCTCTTTTGAATGGGAGATACTTGGAATACATTGACAGGCTGGAAGCAAAGCGGACCTGCTTGAGTAGGGGGGTTGGAATAGATGATCTTTATATGTCCCTTCCAACCCCTGCCATTCTGTGATTCTGTGAGAATTTGCACAGTCATCAGTAGTGCCAAAACAACTGTAGTCTTCAAGAGAATCTGTGCTTCTTAAAGAAACTTTGTACATAAAAATCTGAGGGGAAGAAACCTCCAGAAGTGTAATTATTAACTCACTTCTTGCCCTGTTTTTTAACAGGGATTTGTACATTTACTAACACTGAGTCTGTGTATAGCTGATGTAATACTAGATTGTCAGATAGTCTTCCTAAGGGTAACTAGCATTTAACACTAGTTGTGTTCCAAAGCTCCATTAAACATGAGTAGGGTAGAAATGGCGTGTACTGACGTCATTTTTATAAACAGTTGCTCTTTCAGCTTGACACAGGACACTGTTCAGTGAGACCTGAGGCCATGCTGCCCTTTTGGGGACTTCAATTCAAATATCAGGACGACTGCCTGTGCATCTGGGAAAACTGCCAGGCCAGGCTATTACACAAAAAGCCACGCAATAGTAACTGATGGGGACACTCACTGAGCACCCTGCAGTGGCAGAAAAAAAAAAATCACAGATCAGTCGCTCGAGGAGATGTTCCAGAACAAACTGATACCAAATAACTATGTTGGTATTTTGCAGTACAGCCTGGTAAGCAGGACTTCAGAAAGACTCACAGTCTGGCATCTCTAACGATCAGCTCCTGCTGCTGATGGTTACGTTCAGCCTACAAAGGATTCTATAAAAGTTTACTCTTGATCTCAGTGGAAATTCAGATTTTAAATCCTTTATGGCAATTGTGACCATCTTTAGAGTTGGCTGAAGAAAAGGCCAAGAGCTGCCATTTGCACATTTCCACATTGCAGAAGGAGAAGTGAAAAGGAATGACATTACCCATGACTGACATGTCACAGGGAGGACAGCACTTGGCCATTTCTTCGGTGTTTATAACCGTGTTGCTAGAGGAAAGGAGAAGAGATGCTCACAACTTTGGATCTGTGTTTCTGGATCTGTCTCTCCCAAGGCTCTGCAGGGAGATAGGTACTTCCTTTGCATTTGATCTCTCTTCCTCAACCAGGAAAAATGGAAGGTGATGAAAATACAGGAAGCTTCACAGGAACCACATGGTATGCACTTGTTTCTCTCAAAAGGACTGAAGAGGCTCTCAACTTGCCCAATAGTGGACTAAGAATCTGATAAATGACAAGCAGTATTGGATTTATTACAGCATTACTGGGAATGAACTGGGAAGAATCTGAGAGGTGGCATCCTGCTAGCATCAAACCTCCTCAAGTACTGTACAGTACAAGCACATGCCAATTCTGGCAGCACATGGAAGGACATAGGCTTATCCCTCAGCTGTCTTTATAAAGGTGCTGCATAAATTACAGCAAACTAAATATCCTGCAAAAGCTCCCATCTCCTTATTGTTAAGCACTTGCTGGAGATTAATCTAGGTTTTCTGGATTTTGCTTACATAAATTATACTTTCTAGACACTGCTTAGCTAATCAAGTGGTAATAAAATTAAGATATCTGTATTTCTCAAGCTTCTATTCACTTCTTAAAATTTCGGGCAAGTCTACATGGCCAGAGTTTGCAAATTCTGAGCTATGCTGATTTAAGTAGGAAAAAGAATATGCTCAGGTCTTTAGTATGTGGTGAATGCTGCCTTAGATTTGAAACCTTGTCCCTAGTGGAACCATTACAATGATGTTTATACAGGTTTATGGAATCAATACATTATATTTTCTTTACAGCTGAATGTGTTGGAATTTACTCCTGATTAAAAAAAAAAAAGTGAATGGTCCATATCCCAGAATATGCATTGCTATAGACATAATTATACCCTTTCATTAACAAATAAAGCAATGGAAAATGTCATTTGTTAGCATAAAAAGGGCTTTATACAGCAGGCAGAAATGATGGGATGCTCACCCTGAATCTCCTACCATGTGTGTGAACAGGAAGCCAGCCAAACCTTACCAAATTAAAGGAAGCTTAAAGCTGTGAAGTACCTCCACAAGGTCTTCCAGACTGATTACAGTCAGCATTAGAGCTAAACAGGAGATCAAGTGAGTCTCCTGCATAAGGCTAGATACAGATCTAAACTCCAATTCTGCAAAAATACACTCCAGTTCGTCTGGATCTTTAGCTGCCAAGTGCACACAAACCCTGCAGAGAGGTGCTGACTGTTGCGGTAAAAAGAAGGAAGATGACAGTGATGGATCAGCACATGCTTAACATTAAATAGCAGGAAGAGGTGATGTCACGGCAGTATTTTGGTTGCACAGGTATCCTGGTTTCAACTCATGCGGTAGCTACGCTGTAATAGGCCCAGCCAGAAGACATGTGTATCTATGTCTATGGTTTTCTCTATATTAAAAGCTGTTGCACCAGAACAGCAACACCAATATACTTTAAAATAAACTCTCTTCAGAGAACAAGATAGAGCCTTTGTCTTCTTCTCCCCTTGCCACTCCCCATCCCCTGACAGAGGAGATCATTTACATGGACTTTGATACTGTGGAGGGTCAAGGACTGGATTGGAGAGGACACCTCCAAAGATGGGTCTCCCCTTCCACGACTTCATCATGCTATGGACTGTAGACATAAGAAAATGTTCTCCCATCACAGGGCACGGGATAAGATCATCACCAAGCTTGCTTTAAGCCATGAAACCTTTTCAAGGTTCAACCAGCAATGCGGGAACTTCATCCCCCAGATTGGAGTGAATAGGCTGACAACACACAATGCTCTGACATGAGAAATACAACCTTAGTATTGATACACTGAACTGGAACTCTGGCTTATACACAGATCGCTTGTATAAGCTTCATTACTTAGTATATTGACAACTGTATTTTTCTCTGTAAAATGGGGATTATGTTATTGTTTCATCCTTGGGGCTGAGGAGATGAAAACCATTTCTCACCTTACGCAAAACAACGAGGCCTTGTTCTCACACGGGATCCTAAAGTCTTGCTTTAATGTAATTTAGGAAAAATAAAAATGTTGAGCATTACAGAATGATATAGCAATGCTAAACTTGATTGTTTAACTTTGCTTTCA
The DNA here is from genome assembly GCA_013401255.1 of Urocolius indicus. Lineage (NCBI taxonomy): Eukaryota > Metazoa > Chordata > Aves > Coliiformes > Coliidae > Urocolius > Urocolius indicus. Next base: position 553,029 of record WBNH01007661.1, on the reverse strand, counting down.
CAAGTGAAACTGATTTACAGGGAAAGGTGTTAACCCGACTTGAATGACTTCATATATATTTCCTCACTGGCCTCCTCTACATCTGCCATCAGCACTGCCCTGTTTCTTAGACTTTATTAGTGAAACAGATCAGTGACGTACCGTTCCTTCAAAAATAACAAATTCATAAATTTACCATTTCTCCTTCCTTAAACTCGCCACCCCATCTAAAACCCCATCTCACAGCCTGTGTCTGTGCACAACTCATTTCTATAATAGATTTTGACATCCTGTTTTCATAAGACCACAAATTCTCGTTTGTTGCCTTGCTGTAAATCCACGGGTTTTCCTCTGCCACATAGGAAACGTAGGCTCCATGTAAAGATACGGTTGTTCAGTCCTTGAGAAGACTTGAGGGCAATGTCACTGTTACTCACAGGAATTATTTTTGCTCTGTGAATAATTCAGATAAAATAATTGGAATTATCTGCTGAGTGAAATATGATTCAATGTGAATAAGCATGGCTGTGCCTAGACATTAGTGGAAGACTAATTAAACACCAAATAATAAAAAGGACACCACAGACAGTTTCCTTTTGGAAATATTTGGTTTTTCAAAAAGGACTAGATCATTTCTGAGCACCAACAACAGATAATTGCATATTTGTGCCTTATAGATTATAGATCTCTTTATGTGGCTCTGTTATTTGGGTTTGTATCTGAAGACTGGGGTCTTGTTTCAGCTGTGTCTGACTTTTCCCCACGTGGCCAGTCCTTTCAGGTCAGCCTGTTTCCCCCATGCAGTGATGCAGCAGTTGTGCAGTGCATCTGTGCTGTGCCTGCTGCCTGCTACCTGAACCACAGCCTGCACTTCAGGAGACGCAGACAAAAAACCTGCCACTTACACTTAGTTTCAGATCAACTCAGCTCCTAGCATATTTTTTTTTGTTCTAACCCTAAATAGCCACTACAATAATATGTATCTCTGCATACACAAATGAATTTGTTCTTATAAAAAATAAAAAACAAATGGAGAACCGTGCCAAGATTATACATTTAATTTCCCAGCATACAAATGAGGATCTAATTTATTCTGGGCTGTTCATGCATTTTGCTTTTAACAAACATCCATATGTCAAAGAGACCTTCTACATACTTCCCTGCTGGAGTTTTTTTTTTTCCCTTTCAACTTGGTAGGGAACATTTGTGATCCTTATTCTACAAATCTATCTAAAGAATATATTTTACTCAAGGCCTTCTATTTTTTGATTTCTGAGAAGCCAATTCATGGCTCTAGCAGTCTCACTATTATGACAAGCATGCATCTGTGCAAAAATATCCCAATCCCTAATTAATTGCAGAATGTTATTACCATTTTTTAAAATTTAACATGGGTTAAATTATTGAATTTTATAAACATGACCATATGAGAACCACTTTAACATCTTTTGCCTAGAGTTTTAAATTCTGAGTAGTTGAGCATAGATACAGAGATATTTGCTTGTTTCAAAATTATTCTCTATTCAGGTGGTTCCAAATCCTTTATGTAATCAATTCAGTAACACAGGCTTGACACTTCACTCCTGACTCACAGAGTGCTCATGTTCATGACAGTTTTCTCCAATTAAAGGAAATGGGCTGTCACACTCTTAAAAATTAATACTTGTTACAAATGTATAATGCCAAAATCATCCCAGGTCGTATTTCTTATATATCACAGCACATCAGGTTGAACTTAGTTTTAGGTCAGGTTAGTAAATACTCCACAAATCTATGCTCTAACAGAGGTAAAATGACTCACCATTGAAGGATGTGTATTCACTGCTCAGGTATAAAGTCACACAGAAATTGACTACCAACTTTTATCAGTTGAGGACAGTTATTTTATGTGACTAATTAGTGAAACTGATTAAAAAAAATGAGCAGGTATAAACTTCCATAAGGTTCATTTCTAAACTTTAGCCAATTCTCTCTTTACTTTTCTGTGGTCCTATTAAATATATGATTTATAAGACAAACAGTAAAACACTTGCTTTTCTGTATACTCATTATTTACCTTATTCTTACCCAGTTGAGTCCTGGAAAAGTATCTTTCAAAGCTGTGGTGTGAGATAGGCATTGTACCGGGCAGTCAAAGGAAGCGAGGGGTTTTCATTCACAGATAACACAATGGCGGTGCTTTTTGTGGCCTGTAACTACATCTGCACTGCTCACTGAACCATCTAAATTTACACTCAGCTGAAGAAAAGCACATTTGGCTAAAAATCAAATACATTTTTAATTGGTATCCTAATGTGCATATTCAAATACTAATCCCTGGTAGAAATGCATCTCTGAAGCAGTATTGTGAACTCTGTTCCGCACTTAGTAGCCTTATGTGGGTTTTGTCCATGTTTTTGTATGAATTTTTTTCACACATAGACTCACAAATCAGAAGCCTCAAGCTTTAGAGAGGCATTTATGATGTCAGTAGGTAACAGTCAAGCACCTGTGGTGACCGAATGACTTCTAAATGCCAAACTCATTTCTGCTCTGTCTTGGCCAGTCTCACCACCAGACACTAAGGAAACTGAGAAGAACAAATCAGTGTTTTCATGGATTTTACAATTTTATCATATATGTCCACTGCTGTATCCAGCAGTGTTGTAGAGATGTAGTAAAAAAAAATCCCAAAACTCAACACTACCCTCTCCCTAAAAAAAACCCAACAAAACAAAACACTGGGAAAAATGAGAGGCAGGTGTTAGTGGCTAATAGCACAAACCACTTTTTTCCTGGCTTTATCCATTGCCAAGACAGTGTGACAAGACAGGTAGATTAAGAAGAAAAGAAGAAATAAGTCTTATGCTCTTACATACAAATCCAATATCTACCTGCAGACCACAGGCTTCAACAGTTTTGGAAGAGAATTAATTCTAAATATAGACCATAACTTCCATTAGCATAATAGACCAGAGGTAACTTTTGTTATCAGAAACTTCCAGAAAGGGTTAAAATGGCTGCTTTGGCCTTGATTCCCCTTGGGCCAAGTTCCTAAGCCCCTGACAAAACAAAGACACTTGTGCAGAGCGTGACCTTATTGAGCTGGAGTAGCATTTGGGTTTTTGCAGTCTTCATAACATCATACCTAGGGGTTTTTATTTCTTTGCCATGCAACTTACTCCCCTAAGATTAGTCCTTTTCTAGTCAAGCAGTTTAAAGCTAATCACAGTTGTTATTTTAATCTGTGCTCACCATTAAGAATTCTTGCAGAGCTATTTTGCTTGTTAGCAATTACAGTCTCCCAATGGAAGTTCATGATTACAGCAAAAGCAACCTGTTTAATACTCGGCACCTCTTTAGTGTACGAGCATTACACCCTGGAGCACAGAAGCATCCTAATGCTTGTGATGATAGTATAGCAAATCTATTTAACAATCTGGTTTTTAAAATACAGTCTTGGAGAAATGCCATGCAGTCTTCATGCACATTTGTAGTCCTTCCCCTCCGTGTTTTTCGTTACTGTAATAAGGTAGTAAGAGACTGCTGATCCTTCATTCATGTATTATATGATGGACACATCTGAAATGCAGCATATTCTCACACTTTAACCCAGACAGACTAAAGGTTTAGTCTTGGTTCCAGTAGCACTAATAATAAAATCCCCTTGAAAGGTCTTAAGAACAGGGTCTGACCCTTGGATATTTAGGCATGTATCCTGTGCTGAAATATTCATTCTTTCTTCTGTTAAGGGAACTAGTAATTGCTCACACTGAATGTTAAGACTTAAAAATTATGATCTACTGTCAAGGTCAATTAGCAAAGACCTTAGGAGCAATTTTTTTTGCTTCTTGTGTTGATTGTCCATGTGATTTTGCCATAAAAATTACATACAGTAATACACATTAGCTGAATCAGAGCATTAAATGACTATGTGAGAAACAACACTGCAGAGGGATCCTCCACCGCTGACCCAATTCTATTTAAAGTTGTTTCCAGCCAGGATAGGGCAGAGAAGTCTAAAATAAGGCAGTATTTTAGTTCAAGCTGATGCACCGAGATACACAATCACCACTGTGCATCATCTCCAGTGATAAATGTTGGTGATTGCATCAATGGGGGTCAAATTTGTCTCAGGTTAGATACATTTATTTTGTTCCAACTCAAGAAACTGGGAAGCACCAACAAGTCATTTTCATCATTCTTCATGGGAACATAATTGTAAATTGTTCCATGTAAGAAAAGCTGTTGTAAAAAAGTCTGCATCTCTATATACTGATGAGGTACCTTCACTCATTGTTGTAAAGGTTTTAAAGAAATAAACATCAGAAGCTGGGCTAGAGGTCTATTTGAGTAGAAAGCTATAAAACGTGACCTAACCATAGGCAGTTCTCCTGGGATGGCAATTACAGCAATCAATGTTCCACAGCAGATGCTAATGCTGTGTATAAACAGTCATCCTCTGAAATGAAAAGAAATTTTTGCCCCCACATGTCTTTTAGGGTCCCATTGTACGAGTGGAAATGTAAAGGAAATGTAAAATTGATATGCACACCATGGCATCGGCTTTAGTCTGCTCTGCCTTGGCCTGGCCATTGTAAATCTGTCCCGGCTGTAAGTAACACTGAAGGAGCTAAATGCTCAGAATTTGTGTCTGTCTTTTTTATTAGCTTGCCTAGAGTGAAGTAGGGGTTATTGGTCAATGTCAGGTTCGGCGCCCAGTGACCCACTGGGTTAAAATTGTGGTAGTCACAAATCAAGAGTATAATGAAGTCTGAGAAGAGGGCTATGCTGATTTATTAGGACATCTGTCTGGCTATAGACAGCCTAGTACTGCCCCTGCGTAGTGCGAGCCATTAGCATAATCCTCACCATGAAACATCTTAGAGATTTAAAAGAGAGAAAGAAAGCGTTCAAAAAAGACCGGCCAAACCAGAAGGGTTTCTCTTGTGTTCATTGTATGTCTTCACTTTTCACAACAATACCCATAAAAATAATGTTTACAGTAAGTTAATATTGTAAAAAATACTGTCTTCGGTTTACTAAAACGACTGGATTTTCAGAATACATCTGAATGTCTGGTCAGAGTAAAATCAAGTCACTACCCCTCCTACTTTTCAAAGATTTTTTTCATCTTTCAATCTTTTATTATTCATTTATTATTTAACCACAGTGGTGTTATCCACACATAATGTTATCACCTTCATTCTTACAAAAACAATGTCCTGAAGCCTGTTCTCTAGACTTAAATGTAAAGCTCCGTTTTCTGTGCCAGTCATTTTGAGTACTTTTAAGAGAAAGCAGGGTTTAGACACAAACTGAGTTTCACCTATAAATAAGACTAAATCTGTATCATAAGTGCTGTATGCTGTAAATGTTATAAGGCTACTGTGTGTCCTATAGGTCAAGAAGTTTGAGAGATGCATACCAACTAGTACTGTCCTGTGCAAAGCTACTCTTTTTTTCAACACGAGAAGCACTCAACTGAAAAATCAGGCAGATAGTTATTTCTTCCTTGAACAGAACTAAGGTGAAACAGGTTTCAATCTATAGAGATTAAATTATTCCCTGAAGATTACTTTAAATTTGACTAGTATTAATAAAGATTGTCCCTGATCATCTGTCTTCAGAAAAGAAAAAAAGTGTGAAATATTCCATTTAAAAGAAATACATGGCTGTGAATGTTGAATGAGTTTCATCACTGGTACTGTTCCATTTCCTCTATATTAAATGTTATCTCAGATAGCAATTCAGATGATGACTATAAAAATGTGAGACAGTGTGCAGTTATTAAATAGTTACTGAATACTTTGAAAAAACAAAGTACAAGAAAATACTGCAAAGTGCTGTCATGCAGATCTTTTTAGACCAGCTGTGACAATAACAGTTCCAGAGAACTGAAAAGTCTGTAAGAATTCATTTTTAAATGATCAAGAGATAATTAGCTCATTAAGGGCGTGAGACTTATGAGGCCTCTGAAGATTAGGTAATTTCTTGGCTATCTACCATTTCATATCAGAACAGCCTTGAGACAACAGCTAGAGAACAGTACTGCAAAAAGACAGTAAAGAATCTATATCGTTTGTGCCATCATGTCACATTTATGAATGACACTTGATAAAGCAGGGAAAGATACAAACAGTGCACCACCTCTTTTCCTTCCTAACGAAGGCATCAGCAGTAACACAGCAGCAAAACCCACTTAAGTACAGTATGCAATAAAATTGCTGTTGTAAAGAGGAAGCTATGTCTGGAATGAAGTAAGAACCTTTTTGAGAGAGCTGACAGTCACCCCCTGTGAACAGATGCTATTTCCTAGACCAGGTGAATGCATGGAGGTGTGCAAGGTCCTTCAGGCACTGTAGCAGAAGGATGCAGAGTTTAACACATTTGCTGTATGGCAGAGTAGCTGCACACCAGCATGTGGAAAGCACTGCTTTGCTTAAGCTGGAGTTAAATCTGAGTGGCTTGTGCCAAGCAACGTGAAGAGGAAAAAAAAGTTAGGAAACCTGAACTGAAGTGTGCTGCAAAATGTTAAAATTGTGTTTATTTTAGTTTCAAAACTCAGTTTCTTACGATGCTATGCTGTTCTTTTGGCTATAGTTTGTGTGCCATTCAGTGAAAACACTTACATTCAAGAATATGAGAGCATCTCTTAAATTCAGTCCAATTAAAAGAATCTTAGAGTTAGTCCACTGCTCAGAAAATTGAACATGAGGAAACCTGTGTATGTGTGTAACTGCCCTGATTAGCCAAGGCAAGATTCAACTTGTGGGTGATGCCCTACTTATTTCACTCAGGTAAGATTTGCTAGTCTGCAAATAAATAAAAAGTGGAGAAACTGAGTACCCTAATCATTTATTTGAACCCCAGAGTGAAAACTATATAGTGCAGCGGGGTTTTTTTTCCAAAATAGCAACATAAATAAATACATGTGTGCATAGCACTTGCCTCCATAAATTCCAGCGTTGTTCTTCCAGCTGAGTCACTAAATGCTCTATGTATTTGTTTGAGTCCATATATTCCTAAAGAAAATAAGATTTAAAGGTTAGCTTTTCGGTGTTCAGAGTATTTGTAACATTTTGAGTAAAAGACAGTCATTTTGTGGCATCCACTTTTGTTTTGAACCTAAGATTATCCCGTGTACACAGAAATCATAACTATGTAAAAATCTAGATTAAAGGCAAATTTGGAGTCAGGCAGTAGCTCAATCCATTTTTCAGAGATTGTTTGAGGGGAAGACAAAAGGCAGTGAGGATATGCAAGCAGCACAAATAAATTAGAGTACACATAATACACATCCATATTCTAAGCCCAGAATTATCTTCCCTGGATCCATAGTGAAAAATTACTCCTCAGCACGGCTTTCATGCACGTTTTGTTTACTTTAGGTATAAATCAAAGTGAACTGAATATTTGACTCAAATATTTATTTCATTCATGGTATGAAAAATATTACAGCATGTACCCTGTTTGAAAATGAAACGATAACTCAGGTGCTATATCATTTTCTAGTTCAACATTTGCAGATGCTATAACTTGCAATATCAGCTCTATGAAAGCTACCTGTATTTGTGTCCAGACAGAATTTCTGATAAATAACCATGATCAGACAAACAATTCGGATCTTTTCTTATTGAAGCCTGTTCTTTAAACTCATCGCAACGTGATAATGTTTATTCTTGGCAGAGAAATAGATCAAGCTGTAGAAATACACCACTTCATTTTCAGGAGGAAGGCAACTTCAGTGTTATTTATATCAAATATTTCAGAATGAACCCACAGAATAACATGTGATATAATATGATATATTTGAATGACAGCAGTACCGACACAGCCACATTACTATTATTCTGAAAGCCTATCAGTAATAATATAACTTTCTTGAAATATCTCACCAAAGCAAAAATACATTTCAAGCCTCATACTTCAGGAAATAACAAGTGTTGGAGTACTATATGGAAAAGAATCCATCTTCAATTTCTGGAGACAAAAGCTCCATTTTTATAGCTCCACTGTTTCAGCCTTGGGTATCACAAAACCACTTTGTGGGGTTCTCACTTATATTAGGAGTTGTTTCTTTACTATTATTATTTATTTTGTGTACAAATATGGATTTTTGTTGTGAAGTAGTTGGTTCTTCTGAGTCATTTATCTTCATGAGCAGGAATATGAGATAGCTACCTCAGGGACAGTACATCATCGTGTCTTCTGAAGGTGAAGATAAATGTTAGCTGATATTAACAGTCATCATTTCTGTATCATTGTACATCTTTATTTTTCAGGAGTGGAATTGTTTGAAGTAATTCTGTGTTTCTGCCCACAATAATTATTTTCTTGTTCTGATTAAGAGCAAGTGCTTCCTCATAGGCTGTCATGACACAAAGAAATGGTCCCTGCCACAGACGGGAAGGAGGAGGTAAGATGCTGCTCTCAAGGAGCCTGTGCAAGTGCACCTCGGCCACATCCTGCTCAAACTGCACCCCATGTTGTGAAACTTTCCATTAAACTCCATGGTTGCCCCAAGCTTAACTTTTAATCTAACTGCTGTAGATAGATGTACCTTGTAAACAGTAAATAACGTAAATCCCGAGAAATGCCGTGAACTTCAGTGGCATTAATACAGCTTTTGTGTCCATGTTGTTTCGATTGGATGCTGGCATCAGCATCAGCTCTTACTCTCCCTGTTACTTGACTAAGTTGAATTTTACTTGGAGTACACAATGTCAATTAAGCAGCAAGCTGCTTCTAAGCCAATACAATTACAGTCATTCTGTAATGCACATGTATTACACTTCAGAAAAAAAAAGCACTGTACAAATGTATAATGATGATTAGTTGCATTACCAAGTTCTTTAAAACAAGATGCCTTTTTTCCACTTACTATTTTTTACTGCAATGAACCTGGTATAAATTAGTATTAATACCTTTACATCTTTTTTAATGTAATATTAAACAATATTCCTGATTTATTCATCAGTGCACTTTGCCCTACAGGCAAGGATAGCATCAGCAGTTTTGTTCTGCTCAATTCTACTATGACAATATAAGAAACTCATTCTGAAGCAATTTTCTCAAAAATATTGCCTAGAAAGAAAGACGATGGGGAAAAGAAAGCAATGTGTTTATCCTATATGACTGCTGCCTTCATTTTAAGTTTTTCCTGTGGCAAATCAGAAATGTTATTCTATTTCTCTTTGAAGATCTGCAACTCAGGAATATGCATTCTGTCAGTGGGCAAAATGATGTAAAAAAATCAAGCATGATTTAACAGAAACATTGTGATCAGAAGTACCTCCTTTCTTCTATGCTGCTGTAACACATTAATGTGCCAGCCCTGTCCAGATTGAGCCATTTGCTTCAGACAAGGTCTCTGTTCCCAAGCCCAGGTTTCTGCTCTTTTCTGCTGTCAGCTATCCCAATAAGCTAAGTTCTGCAAACCGTGGATCAGAATCCAGTATTATCATGTTGTCAATGTGAAGCAAATAGCAAACAGTCATTTGAGATTTAGAGCGATTTTGTGATTGAGAGTAACTTGGCACATTCAGTGAAAGCACAAAAAGCAAGGAAAAAAACATAGTAATCACATTTGTTTACAGTTGAACTCAACAATCTTAAAGACCTTTTCCAACCTCAGTGATTCTATGATTCTGTGTTCACAAAGACTATATACATAATTCAGTGAAGTACCAACATTTCTCAGTACCCAATAGATCATATCAAGAGGAGTAACACAAATATTTTGTAGCTTTCTTGGAGTTCTGTCATACAAACTCTTGCACCATGTAGGCTTTGAGTAGCACAGCTAACTGTCAAGTCTGAAAAATTACACAGTGTCATTTTCTGATGGGAGCAGAAGACTTCCATTCTCGGAAGGAGGACTCAAGTGACACAGATATGTAAGAAAATTACCTTTTCCTTAAACAAAAACAGAGGCAAGATCCAATAACTGAGTAAGGATAAGAATCATTTAGGTAAACAACTGGTTCTTATACTAGATACTAATAAGACAGTTCAATCAAATAGGAGAGAAAGGCTCTGAAAGCAAAATGGCCCCAAAGTTTCAAACATCGCTTACAATTGTGCCTGTTCCCACTAGAAGGCTGAAGACTGAGCAACTGCAAAGCAGGAGGGGGTAGGGTTGTGTAAGGCCAAGGCAACATTTCCAAGATTATGCAGCATTTTTGATCTGAAGTTGGAGTCTCCAAATTAGTGGATTTTTATATATCTGATGACATTATATAGCAACTGTGCCAGTGTGGAATTGCCATCCATGCTGTTATTCACGATTGTGCTAGACCTCATCAGCCTGAGCTATACTGCCTTTGCTTTGAGTCCCACTCCAACCTCCAGCAGTTCCCTCCAACTTGCAGGGTTAATGAGGTCCATGATGGGGGAAAAAAAAAGATTTTTTTTTTTAATCCTCTTCAGAATTATGGGTGAAACCTGTTCCATTCCTTCTCAGTTAGTTAGATTCCAGCCAGAAGGATTTCAGTCCTCCATCTATCCTCCTGTGATGGCATATAACTGCACTGTTTTAAGAAAAAAAAGCCTTCTGTAATGTGTTTAAATGCGGTAGAAAATCTTTTTAACAGCTGCATAGATTTTGGCATCCAGGAGGAGTTGGTATGCAAATGTCACATACCAGCTCATCTAATTTAGAGAGCATTAGAAAATTGCTTTAGCAAATTTGTCACTGTTGCGAGATGAAGCACAAGCCTACAAATATACCTAAGTATGTTTTTTGACAGAACTAAATACACAGCTTTGCAGTGTTTCATTGTTTTGCTGTTTGGTTTTTTTTTTTCCCTTTTCTTTGTTAGCTGGATAGCTGTCAGGAAAAAAGAGACGAAGAGAAAGGAAATGAAGTGCCTCCGCTGAGGGCCGGGATCCACTGCTCGGTATTTTGGTTGGTTATGTAGGTATTTGTTCTGGCATATCCATGTTGTTGTGCTGGGCAGGCTATCAAATATTATACAGCACACAGAACATTTTCCCATCCCTTGTTACAGAGCAAACCCTTAGGGCAACCTTAGGCTTATAACATAGGAGACTTTCGCTGGAAGGTAGAGGTGATAAATTTAAGCTAATGAAGTAGCACGTAGTCTCTGCCTCTCTTAAGGAACTTGCACAGCTTGGTATCAAAGAGAGTTTAATGAGCTTAGCAATATGTGAAAAGGATTAAGGATACAGTCGTTGATCCAGCAAATCACTTGATTACGTACTTAATTCAATAGGGCTACTCATGTGCTAAAAGTTAAGCATGTGCTTCAGTGCTTGTACTGGGCAGTGAGCACTGGAAGGTGGTCGAGGCCATCCCACAGCAGTGATAGCCCAGCTCTCATCCACGGGCACCCTGGGCCAGGCATGCGGTGGCACGGCAGCTCTGCCTGACACGGCTGTCCTCATCCTCAGCCAGGCCCAGTGCAGAGGCACAGCTGAGATGCATGAGCAGTGCAGAGAACACAGAGATGAGGACAGACACTAGTCCAGCAGTTGCCTTCCTACAGACTGGCTTTGAGGAAGAGCTGGGAGGTAAAAGTCACATTCAGGCCTGCAGAGTTGACGCGGCCCATTGTCTCTGTGGCACGTCTAATTCAGCTCCTGGTCCAGCTGGGATGGACACTGAGCAGAGAGCCCTGATGCAGTCCTCTGCAACACTAACCCTTGACTCTGCTAATATTTGTATTTGAAACCAGACAGGCAAGCATCAGCATGGATTCAGGCTCTTGTGTTTCACAGAGGAGGATGTTTGTCCTCGGAGAGCACAGAAAAACACCAAATGAACAGCCTGATAAATGCATAGACAAGTTCCTGAGAGTCTCTGGAGCCATCCAGCCCTGGAGACAGGGAACTACACAGAGAGCCCACAATCATCTGTTGCAATGTGGAAAGTCACATTTTCACAGGGAAAGGTTATTAGAAATCAAACAATAACAAAGCTGTCTGCAGCCAAACAGCAGACTGTTGCAATTAGGAAATGATGTTAGCAAAGCAATGAGGGGGACATCTAAGCTGTTACACCAAGTGTAGAGACATAGGTCATCTTGGAAGGATCTTGGAAGAGTACCCTGGGGTTAAAGCTTTAGATCTAGGGAGAGTGCCTCCAGAGACTATTATAACATTTAAAAAATATTTATTTTTTATTATCATCCTGCTGCATAAACCTTTGATAGAAAACAGGCTTTCTTCCAGCAGCCCAAGCAGACGCATATACATATGTATATATTCTTGTGTGGACCATGTTTTTTGCATGTCAGAAAGCATTACAATTGAGGATTTTGAGTGAGCTGTCTGTTACACAACGTTACACATCTGCACACTAAAAATAAGTCAGGTATAAAAATGAGAAAATCTTTCTGGATATCTTTTGTCACTGCCATTAATACCACACCCAGTGAGACTTCTCACCTTTGGTGCTAAATAGCAATAAAAGCTAAACCTTGCAGATTAAGAAATTATCTGTCAAAACTGCCATTATTGCTGATTTATTCTTGCCCTACCTGATTCCAAACATGTTATTTAATTATCAGTTTTATTAACGACTGGCATGACAGTCTACATTTAGAGCCTCTGCAATGGAGCAGAAGGCTGGCAAGAGCCCTCACACACATACTGTGGAATTATACCATTATGGTAAAACCAGTAATGATTATTTTAATAAATATATTGAGAAAATTTCTTAATTGTTCGAAATCACTTAAGCCTGAGTGAGCAGTCTGTATTACATCTCAGCTGCAGTAATTAAAACTGATTTACCAACTCATCTGAAGCCAGTTGTTTTTGTACAAAATCAGCTAGGTTCTCCCCCTGCTGCTGCTTGGCTTCTGCTTTGCACCCTATTAAATGGCAGTACCCTCAGACAACAGCAGATTTTAATAAAGCCTGAAATAGCACCAGCTCGTTAACTAACAGATTCTGCACCCTTTGCACTCTCAATACAGGGATGCAGAGATAGTTTGCAGCAGAATGCCATCCAGATTCACAGCTGGCATATAGAGCCCCACTGCATTTCAATTTTTGCCAGTTTCTCCCCAAAGAAGTACAAGCTCTGGAATAATGACGTGGGTACTCTGCTACTCAGGGACACCTGATGTTCATGTTCTTCCCACGTGGGGACACAGGGAATGCTGTAGTTTTACATTATCTTCCACCAGCTTATAAAACCTTTTGCTTTCCAATAAGACATTTTCTACAAGCAAATCTCACGGCTCACACAGGCAGGTGCTGGATAGATGTATGGACAGTATTCTGTGAGGGCTCTTCCCTGGCTTAGTAGACCATTGCTGGAAGGTGAAGGACAGATTTGGCAAGAACCACCCCTGCCATTCAGATTTCCAGATGCTGGTTTGGGTTGTGCACATTTTAAGGGTTACATTGGTTTTCACACGTGATTTATACAACCTACATGGGCCCTGATATGATAATTAATCACAGCAGGTAAGAGGGTAGCAATGATGCTGAACATAAATTCTGGGAGAGGAAATGCTAAAGAGCTGACTTTATTATTAAATTAGATCAGTGAAATAAATCAGTGAAGTATCTTGGTACTGGGAATGAAGGAAAGGATCCCAGAGCTTCCCAGCTCTTGTGATCCTAAGGAATGAAACTAAAAAGGAAAAAGGTATATTCTTTCAGCTTTCCAAAGGGAAAGTTGATGACAGATTCAGACAGCAAAAGAGCAGAGAAGTTTTTAGCTGGGCTAAATCTCTTGCCTCTTTTGATACAAGTGAATGCTGTTATCTTGAAAGATGATGCAACATTCATAGTAATACAATATTGTATCTCCCTTGTAAGACCTCTCCTAAGGAATGCCTGCTGTCCTCTAGCAGGAACACACCACTTCAGTTCAAAGCTACATGATTTCTCAGAGAGGACTCTGAGAGTCTTACAAGGGAGATACAATATTCCTCACCAAAACCAGATGACTAATAGAACAGTATGAGCGCTATCCCCTTTCAGGGCAATGAAACAGAGCCCAAGATAATGTGAGTGTTAGGATAAATTCCTGAGATCAAACAGATAGATGAAAATTATATTTTACAGAAAATAGGTACTTGGACAGATGACTTCAAAATGGGATCCCTTAAAAAATGTGCTTATTTGACATACTGGAATGGTTTTCAAAATAAGTTAGGATATAAAGAGGATAAAGTCAGAAACTAAGATGATGGGTGAAATACAAAAAAAAAAAACCAGAAGTAAGGATAGCAGGAGTGAGTAAGTATAGTGAACATGTCTAGAAGTGACAGATTTTTTTTGGTATAATTATCTTTTACTCCAAAGACTTATCATTCCTTGGGCCTAAAAGTCTCTGTGAAAATAACAGCTATGGAGGTTTTGTCATTTCTACTAAATACTGGCTGTATAAGTAAACTGGATATTTTGTCCAACACCTATTTTTAGCTGATTTTCTTTCCCTGAAAGAATTATAATTCAGTAAAAGCAAATACAAAGCATTACCTGGAATTTACTAGAACTATCTTGAGATAGAAAAGGACCATATAATACCAGAAATGCTTTAATTTATTAGACAGCCTCTAAGTCACGGAGCTTTTAACACCAGTTAACAATTTCACTGAACAATGGATCAGAGGTAGATGTCAGAACAAAAACCAAGATCATAGAAGTGTGTCCTACAGCATCGACAGGTGGATGTCCTTGATTTGTATTTGGGGTCAAATCAGGAGATCCTTTTGGTGAACAGTATAAAAAGGCTGAGTGTCCATGGACACCCATCTGTCCTAAGTATAGCTCACTGTGTTTGAAGCTCAAGAAGGCTGGTTAGGGCCTGATCCTGAGTGGCAGGCAAGGAGCAGGAACTGTACCAGATGCAGATTATAGACTGTACTCATCCACACTAGTCTCAGAGGAAGGAAAACCATCAAGAACTCTTTGAGCTTATAAACTACCAAGAAAATCAACAGCAACCAAGGATTTCAGTGAGAAAAACCTGCCTTTTTGTCACAAAGAGGAATGGATTTGGATGAGGAGGTTGCACCACCGCACCCTGACCATGTCTCCTGGGCAGATGTGGAGCTGCTCTCCCAGTTAACTCAGCATATGGAAAACTCTTGTTCTCACTCAGTATAAAACCTCTCTATATAGTGAAATATCAAGTAAACATATAAAGTAAAGCTTACGATAGTGGTACACGCGACAGTTCCCGTTCATTTGAAGTTAGTGATGACTCTCTAAGTTAAGGAGGTGTCAGAGTGACAGAAATGTTTATATCCCAGCAATAGGAAATAGGAATTGGCTCTACAGCTAAACCACACATTTAGAGTAAAAAAAAAAACCCCAAAGAACCCAACAAAAAACCAAGTGCAAGAAGATGTGCAGATTTTATGAATTTGCTGATACACAGTGTGTATATTTACATGAAATAATTAGCTTTAGTCTTGTTTATGTCAAATCCAATTTACATTAATAAACTTCACCCAGACACTGATGCTGTAAGAAAATGCCCAGAAATGTTAGCAGCCATAAAGATGCAAAGTAAACACTGGAGCATTTAATTAATCAATTTCTAACATTACCAAGTAATTACAATTTCTGAATCATTTCTTGGATGTTTTTTGTGAATATAAATCAACCACAACACACAGAAGAACTGCTGGTTGGAGGCATTTGACTTATGCAGACATATGGCACTTGCATGTGACTCACATTGGCTAAAGAGAAGGAGTCATAACAAGGATAGAAAAACATTCACAGGACCTATTGCAAAGTTGGGGAAATCTAATTCAATGGTTATTAGAGACATTTGGGATTCACATATAAAGATGCTTCATTCTCAGAACATCTCAGACTTGCCAACTCAATTGGAATAACCTCTATTGTCAGTCCTAACAATAAATGCCTTGGGATCTGAAGTCTTCCACTATTTTTCTTTCACTGCTTCTTTATCACTTGTCCTCACACTTATTCTGGCCACTTCTGACAAGGAGCAAGATAGACGTACACAAGTCAAGCTTAGCTTCATATAGTTTTTTTTCTACTTAAAATGAAATCACATTAAAAAGCAGTAGATACTTGCTAGTTCAATCATTCTCTTATTAGAAATCCGTAGGAAAAATAGAGGATATAATACGTATGTTCTTATATAAAATATAAGGTAAACACCAGGTATACACCCAACACAATGCTTTAGTCACATCAATCTGATGATCACAACCTCTTTTGTGTAAGAAGGCTGGGGCATCCCTTTTTTCAATAGTATCTAGCAACAGGACAAGGGGTTCCATTCAAACATAAGAAAAAACTATTTCACCGTTGAGGTGAGGAAGCCCTGACACAGGCTGCCCAGGGAGGGTGTGGAGGCTCCTTCCTTAGAGGTCTTCAAGACCTGCCTGGACATGTTCCTATGTGGACCTGCTTCTGCAGGGGGGTTGGACTAGATGATATCTAAAGGTCTCTTCCAACCCTTACCATTCTATGATTCTATGATCTCAAAATGTACCCAAGCATCAATGGGCAAAACAAAAGGTTCTGAGGATTTCCAGCTTCCATCCCCTGCTCTAAGTGGAGGGTAACCTGGGTATTCATGATGACTTTAAAGGTCTTTTCCAACTGTAATAGTTTTATGATTCTGTGAAAACCCAAATCAGCAACTCTTTGAGGTTTTTATTAATGGTAAAAAAAGAAACTGGAGATGAGCAGAGAGAAGGCAACTGCAGCACCAGAGGCTGAGATCTCCATTCCAGACAGGCCTCTCTTAGTTTTTCCTGCCATCCCTGGTTTGACTGCCTGCCACCACACTCTGCTCTAGCCACAAACTTTTTCGAACAGAGGAGAGAACTTGTTATAGCACATTTCCAAAACCTGTCTCTGTGTTGATGGCTCTACTTGCAATGCACAAAACACAAGCTTGCAGTTACAGACTCACAGAATCATGGCATCACAGAATCATTTAGGTTGGAAAAGATCTTAAAAGATCTTTAAAGATCTTTAAAGATGTGCACTGCCACATCTACCACTAGACCATGCTCCTCAGCACCTCACCTACACAGCTTTGGAAGACCTCCAGGGATGATGACTCTACCACCTCTCTGGGCAGCCCTGTTCCAATGCTTGACAACACTTCCAGTGAAGAAATTCCTCCTAATATCCAATCTATACCCCCATGGCGCAACCTGAGGCCATTTCCCCTGTCCTATCACTGGTTACTTGGGAGAAGAAACCTACCCAAACCTTGGTACAACTTCCTGTCAGGTAGTTTTAAAGAGTGAGAAGGCCGCCTCTCAGCATCCCTTTCTCCAGACTAAACACCTTCAGTTCCTTCAGCCACTCCTCAAAGGATTTGTCCCAGTGCAAGACAAGCAAGCACGCTATGGAACGTGACTTTCTTGGGCTGGGGATTAATCATAATTTTGGCATTTCCTAAGTGGTGTATAGACTAGCCAGCATCATACTGGTTGGAGATAAACTTTAAGTATATTGGGGATTTAGTGAAAGTGGATTTAGTGGAAGAAAAATGTTTAATGCTAAGCTATAAGCAGAAACTTCAGTAAAGTCCCAGAAAGGGAATAAGAAATGGAAGGTTTGTGTCAGCAAACACCACACAAGCAGGCATTTATGTGTTTAGGCCTGTTAAATACGTAAGGCTGTGGCTTTAGTTATATCCACTAACCCACGGTAAATTCTGTGTGGAATAGAAAGCACAAAAACACTGAAAGCACAATTTGCTGGGCTGCAACTCCAACCCTGTCATCCCCGCTGACACACTTACAGACACTCATATCAGTCTGGGACAACCGGGGCAAGTAGGTGCATTGGCAAGATTAGAGCATAGGTGGACTAAATGGGATGCAGAATGACACAGCAGCATGCTACTTGGGTGCAGTTCCCTGCAGGTGTGGGGTTTGATAAGAGCACAATACTCCAGCTCTTCAGTTGGCCTCAGTGATAGGCTGTGTCATTCTGAAAGCCAGAGAGGTGTGCACCACCCAAGGAAGGTGAATACAGAAGGGAGAGCTGAGAGCTGAGGTCATGGCTCCCAGAGCAGCTGTAACAGATGGGGAAGGGATCTTGGGGGATGCCTTTATTGACCTGTAGTCAGAAGTGCAGCAGGGAAATACTGCACTCAGGTGAATATGGATGCAAATTGTTGAGTTTAATGTGTAGGAGTAACTGAGCCTAATGTAAAGACTTTCATAAAGCAGAAATTGTTAGGTTTTCCTCTTCACTTATGTTACAAACAAAGCAAAGAACTCCCCCTTCAATTCCCGCACACAACAGTTGCATTAATTATCATTATTATCTTGAGCTTTTGAAAGAGGCCTAACACATTCTTAATGTGTTGTCTTCTGAGTGCCTATAACTTCAGTATGCCCTGCACAGTAGATGCTAAACAAATACAATGACACTACTCAATTTAGAGAGAATCTATTTCCTTTTCTTAAAAATTAAAAGGGACCTTTAATTTCATTCCACATTTCAGAACTCACAGGTACAATGCAGTGCCATTGAAATCAAAGCTGTGATTTAGCTCCTGGTTAACACTAATCATTTTTCTGCAGTTGAATATTGCTGCACTGAAGCAGAGATCCATCTCAAACGTTATGTGCCTAGAGATATTAGTTACTGTTATAGCAAAACATTCTGTTTATTCAAATAAGACTGAAACAAACACAAACTGTATCATGAAAGGCTTGCAAATACTTGTTTGGATAAATATTCATTGTCGGCTGTTAGGCAGGATAAATAGTGACAATGCAGATTATATTGTAGCTTTCTGTTCTATACGCTGTCTTGCCAGTTTGCATTCAAAAATTCAACATTGAAAACACCCTTAATTTTATGTGTGAAACAGCAAGTGATATACTTAGCTGTCCAATATTTCCTAATCACTAATCTTTCAATCCCCAAGGGACTTAATGAGAATTAACAGTGAGAACATAAGCATAAACCTTTATATTTCTGCTAATGTGGGGTTTTTAGTCACTAACTGCAGCCTACTGGAAAAGTTCTTTACAATATTTAACTGAATTGCATTTTCAAGACCTTAATCACCAGCAGCTGGAAAATCTATGGCAACAAGTGATGAGTCATGTTAGTGTACCTGCAGCTCTACTGCCGACTTTGTTATGTTTAGATACCACATCTTTGTCTGGCAAAGCAGAGACATACACACAATTTCCTGCAGAAGCTTTGTTTCTCACTGCTATGAGACACAGAGGACAAATTAAACCAAAATTCGTATCAATCCTGTACCTAAAAGCATTTTTTTTTTTCCACAGGAAGGCGACATACCTTTTCCTATGTGAAAGGGTGTTGTGGATCAGCTTCAGCAGGAACCATGCTGACCTGAGGGCATGTCAAGTTCCAAATGCAGAGAGACAAGAGGTACACAAAGTAATCAGTTTTTTTCTCTCTAGTGTTAATGGGTGATTGGACAAAAATATTTTTCAACATTGTTTTTTTTAAACAAATGTCATTTGGGGATGCTAATTGTTTTACATAAACACTCTGACCTTTTGCTGTCATCCTGCATTCGTTAAGCCTTTCGTGTTTCTGAATATTCAAAAGTAGTGGCAATCATTTCTACATGACAGAAGGGTTGAAACACTGCATATGAACTGTGTAGGTGCTCTGTGCATGAATCACAGACAACTTATTGTATCATCTTCACAAGGGCTGATGACTTAGATGTTTGCATGCATACACTAGATTGGAAATATTGGTCTGCTTTTAAATCAGAAGAGAAAAAAAAATCACCACCAAAACACCTTAAATGTTAAGAAAACTTCAGAGACATTCCAGCCCAGAAAGTGCTAAAGAATAAATATGCATTCCCTTTCAAATCTTCATCCTCTACACTAACATGCATTTCACAGGAAAGGCTGATGAGTTTTAAAGTCTCTGCTGTGTCTCAGGGCTCAGGCTGTGGCACAGTCCCTGGCAGGCAGCACAGACAGCGGTGGTGGGGCAGGTCCAAGGGATGTCCAGCTCTCACAAGAAAATGGTGGGAGCTTCTCAGATCTCACTTCTCACATCAAGAGAAGCCTACCACATTAGGTATGATTATAAGGTGTTAGAGACATCAAGGTAATCGTAAAAGTGAACCATTGTACCCACTCAGCTGTACTCATGTAATCTTGTGTGGCTTTGCTGTGAAAAGTGCTGAGCATCTGCAAGTCTCATTGATACTGCAGAATTAAACTTATTCAGGGGAGGAAAAGTAATTTTCAAACTTCAGATACAGTCCTTAATCATTCATTTAAAAAGCATTTCCACAGCCATCAGCTTGACAGTATTTAAATGAAAAGACTCTGAAAATCTCTTGTTTTCCAACAGGAAATGTTTTCGGGGACTGGCATTTCACATGTATAGAGAAATTTACAGTAATCATGTCCTGATGACAAGCCTAGAAGAGGATTTACATCTAACAGGAACAATCTAATTTATCTGCATACAGTAATACCCAGTGGCTATTGTGAACATTTCAGTATCAAGGAAATTAAATACAACACAAGAAAATTAATGTTTTAAGAGAAAATTGTCTGGTCCATTTAACCCTTCTTTTGACTGTCCACATAATGTAATAAGATAATTTGCTTCTTTTCATATGCCTGAGTAACAGAAATAACACTTTTCATAAATCATCTACAAAAGCTTTAAGAGCAAAAGCAGGCTACTTTGCAGCAGCAGTGGAGGAACAGGGCCTTAAAAGAGAATGCCTCCTCCATGAACCTGGGATGTGACTAAAACAACCTCCCTGCAGAAAATGCTCAAGACCTGACATCCCAATGAGTTCTTCTGCTGTAGTGCCTCCTGATGAGGATGCTCAGGGTAGGATTTTAGAAGATGTCCAACTGTGCAGTGCTTACTAAAACAAGTGTATCTCAGAGCTTATTATGGCCTGAATCTATCAGTCCTGCCACTCTTGCCTCTGTCACTCCAGTTGTTGAAGGAAGAAGTACAAATCACAAAGGAATCAAACCAGCACAGGGTTAGAATGGACAATTTAACATCTAAAGATGCAGATAAGTTCCTAACAAGATTTTAATGAAAATGTGCTCATTCTGCTCCATTGGACATCTCTGGAATGGCTCCAGACTTTTGTTAAATTTTCAAGCCTGTCACTTTGTTCTTTCTTATGTACCCAACAGCTTTCCTTTTCTCTTTCCTAGAGGGGGAGGGCAAGGAAGCTCAGCATATAAATTCCTTTATTTTGATACTTGCATTCATGCTACATAAGGTTAAAAACCCTTCCTTTGTACAGATTTGAAAGATACAATGATTTCTGTGGATAGCTGAATTCCCCCTTATATAACTATGCATTCACGCAAAGGAGCCAGAAGGACATGCTGAATATGAGTGTATGTCCAGCCACAAAGTAAATATGGGGCAAGGAGAAGATTAAGTTAAAGCCAATGAGCCTGCCATTTCAGACTCCAAAACTCTGCAGGCTGTCCTGCAATGCCAATAAAGCGATAAGTTCCCAGAGGTGATCGAATTCCTCCACGCTGGGGCAAACTGAGTCCCATTCTCCAAGTTTTTTTAGCAAGACTTTGGCTGACAGCAAGACATCCTCAGTCATTCCAGTCCTTTTTCTGATTAGATCCATCTCCTTAACCTCAAGCCATATTGAATTGTTTTATCTTTTAAATTTTTGTAGAAAAGACCTTTAAATTATTTGTCCCCTGAAATGCTCCTGATCGTTGCTTCTTTCAAATCTAAGTTATTAACCAAGGCAGAGTTTTCTACTTTCAAAAAAACAGTAATTCATTTAGCAATGATTAGTGCTATATGGGAAAAACCTTTGTTTTTAAAATGGCAGCATTTATCTCTTAACAGATACAGAACATCATAAACGTAGATTTGAGCTGGAATAGTGCAGCGATGTGTTGTTCTCCTGGGAGGTCTGAGGATTTCCTCCTCATCTAATTTTCATCTATGCCACTGATATGCTGTAACTGCTTTATCTGAAAATGTTTACCAAAGATATGGGACATGTACTGATATCCACCAAGAGCAAATTCTTGAACGTGATTGCAAACTCCAAAAGTATTTACTAACTCATCACCTATATGGGAACATTAATTAGTTGCCCTTTGCATCTTCTAAAAGCTTTGGGAAAGTCTGTAAGCCGGGCTGCTTTCCAGTGCATAGCACTGCAATTCCAGTGACACAGGAGTTTAATATTAGGCTAGATTTCATCATTTCAACCACCAATTTACATTATTGTTTTCATCACCATGTATTAGCTCCCACAGAGATAGTAACAGACATGGAGCTCAACTATACCGATGTACAAACGCACTGTTCCTGTCTTGGCCACCCCAAGGTTGGAGGAAAACCTCAGTCTAACTGAGTTTGCAGGTAGGACTGAGTTCTGAAACAATATTAATTAAGATGTTAGAACAGCATGTGCCTGCATTTCTACCTGTGAAGAGCAGTGTAAAAGCCCTTTCCATGCTCATTCTCTCTCTGCAACCAGCCTGTAGAAATACTGTCTGTACTCTCACCACTCAGGGCAGATATACTCTCCCTGCTCAGTGGAGGTGTGTTACTCCAGGCAAAAACAGCTAGGAAAAGGAACAATAAAGAGTTCTCTGAACTTAGAAAACTTCATCTCTTGAGGCCCCTTCTAACCCTTAAGATTCTGTGATTCAGTTAATCATTAAATAATATCATTTGGGAACTTACAGATCATGGACAATAAACCTAGACCTTTGAATTAATGCCTTAATTTTGTGCACTTAGAGGCTCACATGCCTGCAAATGGCTTTTCCAAACACGACTGGTGATATTTCTCACTTCCTCGTCTATTTTTCTCCCGTTGCTCCTGTTATGACTAAAAGCAGCAGGATCCTATTTTTCTCAGTGAGAAATGTGTCACCTGCTGTTGAAAGGAAAGCAATTATTGTGTTCTCACTAAATCTTGGGCCTATTTGTGTAGAGCTTTAGAGCTTAAAAATATAAACATCCCGCTCTGTGGCAGTGTAAGTGGTGAGGCACTTTGGAACCCCAGCTGGGATCCCCCTGGATGTCACCTTCAGTGCCTGCAAAGCACAGGGAAAGAAGCCAAACCCAAGTGCCTTTCCCGTAACTGTGTCTAATCAATGGGATGTAAAAGTGAATGATGTGCTCATAGTTCCTGCACAGGACGCCTCCAAACGTTATGTTCTCCCTCTCTCCGCTTATTCCAGGAGTCAGATTACACTTTTCACCTTTACTCAAACAAGATTTATATCTGCCCTGCATTTGTGGGGTTGTATTCACTCCTTTTGTGTGTTTTTATGTGACTGTAAACCTGTCTGACAAAGGGACAGGTATTTTATTTGCAGACTGTCAGATGCTATTTCTCTGTGCAATCTCCTGTAACCAAACAGAAAAAGTCTTACCATCAAAATTGGAAATAAAGCAATTGGACATTTACATTTGTAGCTGGACAAAGGCAGTAAAAGAACCAAAGTAACAAAAAGTATGTGTTTATATATATATGTGTGTGTGTGTGTATATATTTCACATACATATGAAAGGATGTATAGGCACATGCTAAGAGATGGTGGCTTTGTAAACACAAAGCTTGTTTCCGTTGAGTCAATTGTTACTTAGATACTGGTGGTTTTTTTCCCATAGAAGTGAAGAAAATGCATATAAATACTTGAAAGGGAGAGAGAACAAGTGTGACTAAATTTACAAAAAGATTAATGTTATACTAATTATGAAGGGAAGTTTTTAACATCACTGATCCCTGTCCTAGGATCTAGGGAAGTGGATCTAGAATCACTTCTAGGGAAAGGATCAGGAGCCTCAGTAACGGGCATCATTCCAGGTAATAAAAGTGTTCTCAGTTTTTACCACCATATGATTCGAGCCAATAATAATAATGGTCATAAAGATCTATTTTCCCTAACATAAATTAAACAGTTGCTTCATATATAAAATAGGGATCATCTACAAACACATTTAGGAGGTGCCATCTATCTAACTGTGGTATTTTGCAAGCAAATACACCTTTATACATATTCTCATTTCTAAGAAAGCATGTCAAATCCATTTTTCCATGTGAAGCACTATTTGTAGCAACCATATTAATAGAGAACTGTCCATTTACAGGCATATTTAAAGTATGTTCATAGAATCATAGAATGGCTGGGTTAGAAGGGACCTTTAGAGATCATCCAGTCCAACACCTCTGCAGAAGCAGGTTCAGCTATGTTGTCTTATGTTAAGCACGTTTGATGCACCACAAAAGTCTAGTATCTGTTTAGTCAGTATACTGAGGTTTTTGCCATCTTTTATATCTCAATAACAACAGATATATGAAATTTACTGAGCCCAGTTTGTCTAATCCATTGGCCCTCTGTCTATTAATGGGTAGGCCCAGGTACTTCAGACATAGGTATATGAGCTCCAAGAACAGAATAGAATAATTGAGGTTGAAAGGAGCCTCTGAATTATCTGGTGGAAGCCCCTGGAAAGCAGGGTCAACTTCAAAGTTAGTTCATGTTAAAGAAAGTCTTATCCAGACAAGTTTTGAATGTCTCCAGGAGTTCACAGCCTCTCTGGGCAATCTGCTGCAGTGTTTGGTCACTCTGATGGTAATTTTTTTCTACTAATAACAAGAATTTCCTTTCAAACAGCTGCTGCCCATTCCTTGTTCTTTCACCATGCACCTTCTAAGAGAGACTAGATCCATCTTTCCCGTTACCCTTCCCTTAGGTCAATATAGACAGCAATTAAATACTTCCTCAACCTTCTCTTCATATTCCTAAACAGACCAGCTCTCTCACCCTTTCCAGCTGCTGTCCCAGGCTTATCTTGGTGGGCCCCTCTGAACCAGCTTCACCATGTCAAGAAGTACCAGCAAAGAACCACTGTGCAAGATGGGCTCCTGTGGCTTCCCACCAACTAGGCAGCTCCTTCTCTGAAGCACACAGCTTCCTTTTTATTCTGCAAAACTCCTATTTTACGTTAAGTAGCTGTGGATATACTTAGAAACATATGAATGTCTAAATCCTAAATCTACAGAGCTTTTGAAATCTGTAGTAAGTAATGTCACTGTTGAATTATGTATTAAAATCTATAGTGTTTACAATGTATATTCTATCACATTTCTGTAAGTCTTGGAAAGAGCCGGTTAACATCAAAACACACACACACACAAATTTTCAATGAAGACAATATTAGGGAAATTTTACCCTTGTGCAAGCTAGTGCTGAATAGAGAGATTCAGAGAATAATATTCACATAATAAATTAAACAACTTTCCCAGTTCTGATAAAGTATACAGGCTGCTCCTTCAACAGCAACTGAGAATTATTCACCTATTAACTTTCCTGTTGAAATGCTATTAGCTGTGGAGATACAAACACTGTTTGCCTGCTGATAATGTTTAGCAGGATTCAGAAAGGACCCAAAGCGCTACCATCCTTCTCCAGTTGTGAAGAATGCAGGAGACGGGCATTATCCTACTACATAGTGTACAGCATACATACTATCCTGCAAATTATCATTTACATTGAAATAAGTAACATTAAAATATGCAAGGAAAACTACATGAAGAAAACTAGATTTCTGTTGTTTGGTTAAAAAGAAATATCCCAAATTCTGTTTGCAGTGTTTTGTATTACAGCCTTTTCTGGGGTTTTGATGACAATTGTATTTGGTGCTTCAGATACATTCAGTGGATACTTTCCCAAAGACACCAATTCCTGCTGGCCAAGAACTAAGTAGATGTGAAGAAGTAACATTGTCTAATGAAGTAAACACAGCCTTCCCTCAACTTTTTCTGTACCGTAAAACACTTTTCTAAGAGAATTTTCTAATAATAAATTTAAATGTTGTGCTTTTAACATGGCTTATTATTCAGAAAGACAGAAGAAAATTGTCATGGTGAAGAGCAACCTTCTGTTCATCTAACTTTGATGATCCTCATCTGTTTTACTACAGATTTTCTCACCAGAAGCCCAGAAACAGCTCAGAAAAAAAGCAGAGGGCTACACATCACAGATCATGTTTCCCTTTACATGGTCTGCTAGACACAAGAGCTTTTCGCATTAGGCCAAATTCAAAGGCTCTGGCATATACATAGGTAACTGTTCAAAACTGTAGCCCATGAAATAAAAGGGTATTTAACAGCTTGACCTATAAAATCTTTGCTAAGCTGTGACTTTGAAAATAAATACAGCATATGGTCTTTGCTGAGACATACCAAAGATTCAGTGATAATATAAACACAACAAGGCTGGGTGCTTCCTTTCCAAATCATTTTGTATATGAGTTGCAAAATCTATAGCATATGGATATATTTTATTTCATTTCATTTTATTTCACTTCATCATTTCATTTCATTTAAATTTCATTTAATTTCATTTCTCTTCTGTTTTTTCTTTTCTTAAAACACTCTGACTTCTAATTCGAGACCCATTATTTACACCCTCTTTGATCTGGGAATCACAGCTATCTCAGTACGCCCTCTGAAAGTTCATAAGGTTCACTGTGGGTCCTGAAGTAGCACTTTGTATCCTCTGCTTTCTAACTTCGTATGGCCTTCTAATGTTGAATCACAACTTACATCACAGTCATATCTACAACAGATTTGTACTGGAAACTACAGAAGAGAAATGCTTTCTTTCTTTTCTTTTCTCAGCTGTGGATAAAAATGGAAGCAGACTGCTAATCCTTTATACACGGGCAGATGGCTGTTTGATGTACATACTCATCTACAAACAAAATTCAGAAATTAATTTGGCTTTATCTCTATTCAGTATACATTATTGGCCTCTCTTCCTTTAACATCAAAAGTGTCAGTAAGAGGACTGCCATTTTTTATGTTAATTGTTCAGTGATTACTCATGAATAATAACACTTAGCATTTCAATAGTTCTTTATATCTCTAAATTATTTTATAAATCTTGGTTCTTCAAAAATCTTGGGCTTCTTACCAGAACTTACCTCCCAGGAATACTATCTAAACAAAAGAGAAAAAAAAAACCCAGCACCACAGTGTAATTTGTTAAATATTTAGTGGTTTGAGGTACCAAAGCAACTGAGTGCATGAGCTTTGACAAGGTTTTGCATTTCAGACTCATGTCATAAATCATGGAGTCATAGAATCGTTATGGTTGTAAAAGACCTAAAAGACCTTACACTGCCAAGCCCATCACTAAACTAAACCATATCTCAGCACCTCATCTATGAGCCTTTTGAACATCTCTAAGGACGGTGACTCTACCACCTTTCTGGGCAGCCCCTTCCAGTGCTTAGTAACCCTCTCAATAAAAAAGTTCTTCCTAAATTCTTCTCTTCTGTGTACACAGAAGCACATAGGCTACAGAGACAAGAAATGTGAAG
Organism: Urocolius indicus; assembly: GCA_013401255.1. Classification (NCBI taxonomy): domain Eukaryota; kingdom Metazoa; phylum Chordata; class Aves; order Coliiformes; family Coliidae; genus Urocolius; species Urocolius indicus. The sequence goes on along the minus strand of WBNH01007661.1, from coordinate 525,762 downwards.
AGCAGGGAAGCACTACGTCACTGAAGATTTATTTACTGAAATATTTTATACTACTACTACTGTCACCTGACTGCATGGTAAAGGTCAAATATCACAACAAAATTCATCTGCATAGTGGTCCTATCTAAGAGTGCCTTTATCCACTTTTGAGAGTAAAGATTCTTCATGGATAAGTTGCATCTCTGTGGCTCTCCATACTCCATAGTGCTTGCTAAGAACCTGCTGCTGGTGTTTGGCAGATTTTTTGTTAACAGATTCAGGGTAATAATCTTCCAAATAAATGTCCTCTTGTCCCTCCAACTTCTAGGGCTTCTTGCACCAGTTTTCCTTGCATATGGCTGCTAAATTACCCAGGGTAACAGCCATAATTGAGTACACTCACAAAGTTATAGATGCCAACAGAATGTTCTTGTAATAATAAGAGGGAAAAAAATGAAGCAGAACACAGATGTAATATAACTCAGTGGTCATGTAATTCAACGCAAATGTTCCCTGCTGCCTGCAGGGATACAGCTGGCAGCCCGGGTGTGTTATGCCTGACACAGGGTGTCAAAAACTTCCCTTTTGCATTATTTCAAGTGAATGAAGAAGTTTATATTACCTCAGTCTACTTTGCTTACCTAAGATGCTGCAAAATTAACTTTCTGCCTAAAGCAACCTATTCTTCTCTAGGCAGAGTAAAAGAAATAGAGGTTGTGCGTCCAAATGGCAGACAGTTTACTTACAGATTTCTATCAGAATAGATTTTGCTGTTAACAAGCAGGACTATCGTGGAGGTGGTCGCTATGTCACAGAGCAGTGCATGGAAACACGTTCATGAAAGAATCCTAGTCTTATTTTGTAGGGAACTAAACACTCCATCAGAAGAATAGATGTGAAAACAGGTACATCAAGGGCATAACGGCTTTTTCTGTTGCTGGCCCACCATAATTGCTGGGACCGCCTTAGGTATATGTTGCTGGGTCTATGTGTCATGACACATATCAGGATCAACTCTGCTCCTGTCAGCTCACATTAAATATTAGGTGACTCTGCAGTTATTATCTACCTCGATGCTGCATAAGAAAACCGACTATTAAAGTTTGTCTTCCATGAGACAGCTCTCTTGAATGGTACTCAATGTTCAAGCATTTGCCAGGCTGAAAATTCAACAAGGATAAAAAAGAAAATTATATTAGTTGCATAAATAATATTTTAACAACTGTTAAAAAAAACCTGCAGGCTTCAAAATGTGTTAAGTGAAGCAATTAAAAGCAATGACCCAATATTGATGGTACTGACCTTGCTACAAGAAAGACATCACAGAATCTCAAGGGTTGGAAGAGACCTCTAAAGATCATCCAGTCCAACTCCCCTGCCAGAGCAGGACCACCTGGAGTAGGTCACACAGGAACTTGTCCAGGTGGCTTTTAAATGTCCCCAGAGAACTGAACACAGTACCATAAGAACAATTTGATTAACAAGAAAGAATTCAAATGTTTAAATTCTGGGAAAATTTGGTCATTGACCCCACTAACAGTAAAATGGTTGAAACAGCAAGAGCAGTAGCAACAGTGATGCAACCTATTTGGACCACAGACACTTCAAAAAACCTACTTTCCCAAAAGTGTTTTGATTAAATACAAGTGGTTTCCTTTTTTAAAATAACCATGCATTTCACTTTTTTTTATAGTTAAAGAGAACGTATTAGATCATTGACAACACAAGAAAGGATACAGATGAATTAAAAGCCCACTTTAGCCATCTTGACGAGATTAGTTTGTAGCATAAATTGTGCAACCTATCAGTTGCGTTACCACTTGCTGGAGAGTCTTGCACATTTACAAATATGACAGATATTTAGGCCCTTGTTCATTTTTAACTTTCATTTTCAAACTGGTCTCATGGGCCTTTGCTTAACAATAAACAAATACGTTGCTCTAGTTGTAAGCCATAAGTAAGCTGGGGCTTGAGTCAGAGTTAGCAGAGGATCCTGGATTCCAGAGGCAATGAAGAAATACCAATGACATTTGACATCCTGCAGTTTTTGAGCCTGACTTCATGGGGATGGGCGGGTGGGTTGGTGTGATAGCAAACAGTTGAACAAATTTCACTGGGATCCCTGGGAGCTTCATAGGAAGTTGTGAAAGTACAGGCACTCAGAAAGAAACACTGAAGACATATCTCTGGAGGAGCTTTAAACTTCTTAAGAGAACCCCAATGCAAATGAGCACACCCTTCAAATCTGACCTCTTCTGAAAGGCATTTAACCTTGGGCTGTCCCCAGACTTCCAAACAGAATAACCTGACAGCTTTCCATCTTCCTGTATTTCCTAAGTATTTTATGCAGGAAGATGTCTTCCAATTTCCTTGAACTAAAATGCACAAAAGATCATGATGAAGAGAAGACAGAGCTGGAGAATTCTGGGTCCCCTCGTTCCAGTAGTACTGATGTGGGAGTGTGGGAGTGATGGGTATTCCCGAGTCCCTTAAACAGACATTCAATTCCTTACTGGGCCTGTGATGATTAAAAGGTAGCATTGAACCCAGATGAATATTATCTTTCATCCAAGCATGTAAAAACTCTGTTTATTATAAGTCACCAAAACATACTATGCTGCTCTCTCCTTCCACCAGAACAAGAATAGAGTGAAGAGTAACATATGTACCAGGGCTACAGCAACTAGAGCCACCTGTGCTGTTGTCATCAAGGGAGGGAAATGGGGCTGGCAAAGAGTAGGTGGCTCATTCCTATAAACTCCCATTTCTATAAGCTCTGTTTCTGGCAGTAGCATTGAGTAGGTTTAGACTTTAGGTGGGAAGTGTCAGCACTTCTGGGCACTAGTTCATGCAACCCTTTCACTGAAGGCTTAAGATTTCAAGAAGCTCAAAAAAGCCTGAGGTTTCAGGAAAGAAATATGACCTTTCATAAAACAGGTGGAAAATGCAGGGACTGGTGTTTGCCTGAGGATTACCTCAATCCCCTGCTGTCACTTCCAGAACCAAAGTCCATTATTACACCTCTGCTGCTGCCTTGAACAAGTTTCTACAGTGTAAATGAAACGATTCTTATTATCTGCCCACGATGGGGATTGATAAGTTTGCACTTTACAGGAACAGCTCACTGCTCACAATTGTTTCATCATTGATTTTCTCTAGGCCATGCCTCTCCTGTCACATCACAGACAGAAAGCCTTCTTCCATGAGGTTTGTCAAGGTGCAAGGAGTTTTGCTGCTGCTGAAACTCACTTTGGAAATTTGCAGAGATGGAGCTAATAGCAAATCCCATTACCGTCTCCTTGCCAGCTCTGCTATTTGCTTCCTGCAATCCACCCCACTGTGTTCCCACTCAGGGCTTGGTTTTTCATTAGAAAGGAAAAAACCCATGACAGAGGACACAGAAAGAGAGAGGAGATGAGAGGGTGAGTCACTCCACTGATGGAGAGTATGGTAACCGATCAGCCGTATCGTAACGGCACAGCTGCTCGGCGAAAGGCGCCGACTGGCTCCGTCCTGCACCTTGCCAGCTACGTGTATGGGGCTCAGGGGAAAGTTAAAAGCGAGAGAACCTGAACAGCTCACAGGAGAAATGTGATTACATTTTTAAAAGCCACTAAAACTCAAAAGCCTGGACCCTATATATATATATATATATATAGTCTAAAAGTAAAACATTTCACTCCATGCTAGAATTTCATAGGCTCAGAATTTGCCACTGATATGGCAAAATTAGAATCACATTTTCAGAGAAGGACTAAGCCTCAAATAGATACGTGGCCTTCAGAAAGGCAGCTCTGTCCCTACATCCTTCTCATTTTCCTCTGAGCAGCTGTCTGTTTGGCCAATTAGATTTTGACTATTAAAAATCCAATCTCAAGGAAAATGGTTTGATTCACACAGAGTGCCTATGCACTTCTCCCTCACACAGAGCTAAATGCACACACTAACACCAATCCATCTGCCTTATGACACAGATATACAGTCATCAGTTCCTCTGTCTGTCAAGCTCCAACCGAACTCTGCTTCCCTCCGAGTTGAAGCGCAGTGATAATAAGAGCATGACAAATTGATCTTCTGCTGTGCTGAGTCCTTTGACGCCGCTCTAAGAGCAGTTTGAATTTGTTGGGGACATGAGATTAAAGCAAATCTGAAGTTTAAAGATCAAATTGAATCCCTTGCTGTATCTGCAATATCTGAGTGGCTCCTGGCTGGTAAATGTGGGCCATCGTTTTCTTCAGCTGTGTTCAAAAAATACCTAAAATTGATTGTAAAGACAATAAACTTACATAATTTGTTACAGTTAATCAATGTATGAAAGGTTTGCATTGTACTGTGATCAGGAATGAGCAGTTATTTCAGATTCACTCTTGTGACTGTTACTTGTCTGTGACTTACCTATGTGTGGTAAATGAATTTATCATAGTGTACTAATGATGCCTCAGAAGTGGCTCAGAGCCTACTCACTTGCTTGGCTTAAACAGTATGTGTTGTCCCTTCTGTGCCTAAGAAAAAAAAATATTTTTTAAGAGATTTAAGCCAAATGTTTCCTCACAAAGGTCCATAGACAACTTGCATTGTCAATGAAGGGAACTCAATGCATAGGCTTGAGCCCATCCCACAGCAAGGTAGTGGTTTAAGCAAACACTTTATTGAGTGGGGCTTTTGGGACTACTTGGCATAATTTTCCCTCTTTCATTATTTTAAAATATTATGTCATAACAGGTACACAAGTAAAATGAGGTAGCTAGGACTGCCTGCTCCGTTTTCTCACACATCCTCTGCCTACTTACCCATTTACCAAGCTGAGTATTCCTTGGCACAGGGGCATTGCCTCCTGGGGAATGAGCAGCCACCATTTTGGAAGCTCTAACAACAGCAGAATTGAAAGGTTTTTCTGTGAAATTCTCAAAGATCATGCAATAGTGAGTGGCAGCAGAATGTACTGAACTTTGTGAGACCTTCTTGCAAAAGCACATGGTTAGGGCCCTTGTTCTCATGTCTGTTAGAAACTAAAAGCAGAAGAGAGAGGATGTGCTTAGCCTGCAAAGGGACAGAAAGCTGTCTCTCAGTTCAGAGAGTGAGCGCACTGGGTGACCTACAGATATTCTGACCATTCCTCATGGAATATGAATTAGTTTATGACTATAAACTATGGGGCTGGAGTTATGGGAATGAGCCAGAAGATTTAAATCAGATCTCAGTGCAAAATACTGTTCTCCAGAGCAAATGTAGTAACTGGAGTATGGGAAAAATGAAACAGATTCAGATCTCATTTATGCCCATAAAAATCTAGCACTTTGTACTGATTCCCTCTGCATGTCATTTGCAATCAGCATGAACCATCCTTGCACCTTAAGTTAATACACTTGGTGAAGCGGACAAGAGAATCCTGCACAGTACTATAAGGCGGTGGAACAGTGCAGCAGACCAATGTTCCCCTATACATGGTCCAATTCCCTCCTGTCGTCCTCCTCTTCAATCTATGTAACTTAAAAAACACAGAAGTAGTCAAAGTTTATAAAACCATGTGTCAAGACCCTCAAGATGAAGAAGCGTGGAAATGTATTTGGAAAATGCCTTTTTTTTTTAGCACACTTGCTGAAAACCTGTCAGAATTAGTATAGTAAGTAGCTTTATAACTATTTTCCATATAAAGTGACCATGACATACGAAAAATAGCAACATTTCTGTATGTTTTTTGAGCTCTGACATGAAATGACAGGAAACAAAATACATACATCATTTAAGTGCATTGTGGAACAGAATGCAGCATCAACAGAAAGCCAGTATAAAAAATACGGAGGAGATTTTTGTCAAGGCAATTCTCAAAATGCTGCATAAGACAAACATAAATATTTCCTTGGAATAAAATGACATTTTCTCTATCCTCAGCTTTGCCAGCTCATTCTAAAGTATTTTAGTAATGTACATGAATGCTTAAGAAGGTTGTCTTAGATGGTTGCCCATTGCCCTGAAGAAAATGTTTATGACCTGAACAGATTAATTATATTCTCCTCTTAAATATCATTCCTTCAGGACTAGTTATTGTTGAGTGCAAATGTGCCACTTTATATGCAAATAAAATGGACTCAGAGTGGAATAAAAAGTTTGGCATATATCTACTGACAAATCATCTTATTATGTTTTATATTAGCAGACAGAACATCTTGTGGTATGAAATGTTAATAGAGTTCAACAGGATGCAGTACTTGCCTCCTTGTTTCTAGAAAATCTTAGTCAAACTTTCAATTATTTTCTGTTAGCCACCTTTGCTTCACTGGAAAGGATTTTCATTGAACAGGAAGACAAAGTGATGCAGTGAATGCAAGAAAAATATCTAAAACTCATTAATACTTAATATCAGTAAACCTATTTAGTAGAGGGGTCATAAATTAAAAATAGACACTAATGTAATCCTGAACACTTTATAAAAGAGGATGCAAAACAATTAATTCATATTAGTGCATGTCAATAGAATCAAAACTCAGAGAATGCTGGGATGAACCTTGCTGACAGCACAAGCCATCGTTAGACAGCCACTGGAGTTGTCCAAGCAGCTCTTTTATTACTACCTGCCTATAGTATTTGTTTAGATTGTTACTTTTTTTGGGGGGGAGGGGGGGGAGGGTGGGAAGGAAGAAAAAGCTTTGGAGTTTGCTGCGCTGTGGCATTTTTTTCTGAGGTGCCCAAAGTGACAGCCCACTGCCTGCCATCAGCCATAAGGAAAGTGAAGATATTTACCAGCTTTTGGAAGACAAGACCTTTGTTTTTTAAATAAAGGAAAGATCCAGGAGATCTGAAGAAAGGATGATGTTTCTCAAAGACTGGAAAGTGTACGGGCAGAGAAATGTCTTGGCTTGATTCTCACCTGGGAGCTTCCCATCGGAATAATTTATTCAAATTAAAAATTATTAACTGCTCAGGAACAAGAAAAACATGAATTAGGAATCATCATCAGTGCTTGGTTTAACTTTTCTCATCTATGAACAAAACTGAGAGTCTTCAATAAGACAAATTAGCAATATGAATGTGTTAATGGGGTGAAATACTACAACCACCTCTGCTATCCCTGTCATCTGCTATTTGAGGAAGACAAATTTGGAATGAAGTTGCATTGGTACATAAAATAATATTAAAGAAGTTATCCATTCCTACACCTTAAATTTGTTCTGGATTGAAAGAAATCTTTCCATTTAAATAAAGAATCTCACATTAGGAGAATGGAAACAGTTGAATGAAAGTTTATGGATCAATTTAATATATCTTCTTTTCCCATGTTTTTAACCAAAATTCTTATCAACATAATTATACCATTTTTTCATATGGCATCAGTCAAAACCAGATGAAGTCGATGTCACAGTACCAGACTGAATTCAGAAGAGCCAGGTAGAGCTCTGGATCAGGCCATGATAATTAAAAGAAAATCACCAACAGACTCATTTAATCGCAGATACATCTTGAAAAAGGATTATTGCCCTTGAAGCGTGAATTGAACCTGCTGCTGGGAATCCTCAAATGCTATTGAAGCTGAAAGTACTTAGGGCCTCTGAGATGCCCCCACTTCTGAGATGGACCCACTCCAACAATGGGATCATTGGGCTCATCAGCACACGAATACATAAGCAGAATATATAATCTATGTGTTGCATTTACACTGATAATGTGTTCGTCATGGATACAGAATGGTTACAATCACAACTGGGCTGGCTGTTAACTTCGGATGCCATGCAAAGTACTATGAGCATAGTAAGAAAGAGAAAACAATGCTGTATGCATAAAAAAATAATTTCCCATTCTCCCCTTTCATCTCCATAAATCCAAGTGCAGTTTTGAAAACAAAACCTGTGAAAAGGCCCTTTTTTCACTACCAATTTGCTCACATGGAAGGTAGCAGCAGTCTTTGAATCCCAAAGAACAGACAGAAATAATAACAGACAGAAATAAATAGATAGATACAGATAAATAAATAGAGATTATGTCAAAACTCCCTATAATATTTTTAAGCTCCTGTTAATCAATCTGACTGAAACAAAGTTTGAAAGAAAAGCCCCAACCAAAGTCTAGTGCATTCAGATCTTGCATGCCAAGTTATGACTGAGATCATCTGTATAGCTGTCATCATCCTATGAAAGTGAGGCAAAACTGCTGCTGGCATTCCTCAAACTGTTTTGCCACTATGAGGAACCTCAATATTATGAGGAGATATTTGAGCCCATCATCTCCAATTTCCAGATAGTGTACTGACTTAATCACCACTCTCCACAATCCAAGGCAGGCAATCTTTCTGTCTTTTGTTCACTTTTTACTTCTTAGAACAGTCGCTTTTCAGTCTTCTATCCACCGTCTCCTCTTGCATCTGTCTCACTCTATATAGCTATTCTTTACAATTTCTGCCATGCTTATTTTTGTTGCTACATTGAAATCTTGTGCATAATTATGTGAGGTTGCTATGGAGATTATGTGTGATTTGTCGTGAGGAAAATCTATTGTGTTTGAGATAATTCTACACGCTAATCACCGCCGAATCTTTCTTCTCCCCCGCCCATGGGATTAGGAGGAACTACCTGCCAGCTACAAACCAAACAGATCTTACAAACAGAAAGTTTGTGTTCTGCACAGAGGACAAGAATTTCCCATTTTTTAGGCAGATGGATGTGAACTGGTACAAGGTGAAGGTTTCACAAAACGTTGATGCCCTTGTTTTTGAAGAATGCATCAGAGGCAGTTTTCAAGTGTCGATAAAAATGTTTTTCCTTTAGGCAAGGCGCATGATTTCCCATAAAGGAGATATGGTGCAGTATAAATTCAAACTAGATACAACTGAGTGGACAGAACTTTGAAAATTATGTCAACATCAGTCCTTTGAAATGTTAACTTCTCCATCCCTAGCCATGTGTCCTTTACAGAGCTGGGAAAGCTTCCAGCGTGATTGATTACTGCACATCAGTCACAGCGATTCAGACTATCCAGCTTGGGCTGAACAATAGCTAGGGGTTTACACACAGCTCTCAACCAAGGTCATGGGTTAGTCCCTCCTCACCCCAGCTAGCAACTTCCCTCCTTCCTTGGGCTGGGACTAGCTCAGAAAGCACATGTATTTGCATAGCAAGTGGACAGGAAAACACAGAAACACGCCAACCGTTTCCACCATGCAAGATCCAACTAAAGAAATCACAGAGATTAGGTAGGAACATCCCCCTCCCGTTTAAGGCAGAGGAGATAGAGAACAAAGACAGTAAGTTTCTGAAAGTGAAGAAATGTACTCATAGAAACAGGGTTCTCATAAGGAAAGTGCTATCCAAGGAGCTGTTGTTAAAAACCTGTTCATGTGACAACTCTAAATTAAAAGCTAAAGCCTCGGACAGTCTCAGGCTGCAGTTCAGGTCGGAATCATGTGGTTGCCATTAAGTTTGCAGCTGTGATATGCTTTACTACCCCAGTAATGCTAGTTAGAAGGGAAGATGCAAAAAGTATAGATGCAGAAAAATAATAAGAACTTCAAAACATTCATCATCTTCTGCCATTATTTCATTCCTCATAAGTGACACTCATCATTTTTACTGCTCTCCTACAGATCACCTTGTAATTTTTACCTTTATGCGATTAGTGATGAATGTTTGCTGGCCTAAGCATTTCTCAAATCACTAGTAACAGGAAAAACCATTAAGATGCAGCTTGTAACAGAAGGACAAACACACCCTGAGGTGTATCTATCTTTATGCAGAGCAACTGTTGTCTTCCCTACATAATCTTACATTAACAGGTCTGCTGACTCTAAGCACAGGGGTACATCAGAAATGGAGAGACTTCTTAATTAAAACTGACTTTTTGATAAAAAAATATAACTACTGCAGACAAGTCTTTGAAAAAAATCTATATGACACTCTTTCATTCAGTAGTTTAGACTTCAGAAGCAACAGGAGTTTGAATGATTCTTTTGTGTCTTCCATCCCCTACATTGCACATTTACCATACGGCCTGGCTGAATGTTTGCAGTACTTTGATTGCTGCCCTACCACGCTCTGAAGTGGTACCCTGCTTCAAAAGGTGCACAAATTGATTGGCCTGATTTTGGGGACAGTAAAAAAATAAATAAATTGGAGTTTGCTCTGGTGGTTCATAATGTTGTCACAATCCTTGAAAGGATTTACAACCTCATTATGCAGAAATGAGAATACATTATTCTACGTATTGCTACTATTACAACAGTGTTGAAAATAGATACTTTTAGTATTTGAAAAGCTCTGCTAGAGCACCTTTGGAAAGCAGTTGATAAGATACAGTCAGGTAAAGCCAATTATTGACTTTAACAAAGCTTTTCTCCTACTCTATGCATTTTTAAATATGTTTCTGTGTGGTTAAAATTAGCACAGAAGTCTGAAAGAGCCTTAAAATGAGAATGCATGAGAGAAATGGGAGGAATAGTGGTGGTTAAACACTCAACTGTGTGCCTTCCTTATACAGTTCAGGCATACAGGTTTCGAAACGTTGAATACAAGAAAGTCATGCCATTCATTGCATCCCAGTTATATGCCAAAGATGTCCTCCAAAACAAAGGGTGAGCAGAGGTGATCTGGAAAAGGCTTTTCATCTGTGTGATAAATTGCCAAATGCCATTACATTTAATGAGTCCCATCAATGCAGTGCTGGAATAGAGAAAATAAATAAATAAACAGATAAAGCCCTATTAAAAAACTAGTATAAACAATTATATGAATTAATAATAAGAATCCTATTAATGACTGCATAATTTAGAGAAGTTAATGAAGCCAATTTTAAGTTTTTGTAATATATATTTAGTGCTTTGAAGCCTAGTTTTCTAAAGAGGTCTTAATGTTTCTTTTCTCTATTTATTCCCCCTGACCACTCCCCTATTTAAAGAATGAATTCTTCTGGAGAAAAAAAATTTAATGGGAAACTGTATTTTCTACAGGATTGTAGAATTGTATTGTGAATTTTTCTTTCTTGTGGAATACCTGTAGTATAGAAACAAACCTACGAGAAGCATGGTGCCATCCTTTACACCTGTAGCAAGTGAGAGCAATGGCAATACAACCCTTAGAAGCTGGTACAGGAATTTATTGTTTCCAGTATTCAGGTCCTATTACTGTCATTGTATTTAAACAAAACACCCTTACGGAAAAAAATCATAGTTGGCCAAATATTAGAGAAATATTAATGTCTATAAATTTTTTCTAGGTGAAAATTTTTACACCTTTGAATCTTCACCTATGAAAACAGACCCACCTTGACCTGCAATGAAAAAATGTGCTGAAATTCTCCTACACTTCTTTCTAACCAGTAGATACTACTTGTGCATTTCCAAGAAATAATTCCTGGTCACTTGATGGTTAAAAAAAAAAATTAAGAGAGTAAGTTGAGAGCAGAAAATCAAAGTAATGAACAGAAGGCATCTACACATCATTAGAAATAATGAAACCCAAGTCGTGGGTAGATCTACAGTAGAGAAACGAGAAAAATATGTTGTTAGAATCAACATCTGTTTGCAGAAAATATTTGTTGTAATTTTCAGGTACTGGCTGTGGCAAATGCACTTTTGCCACAGCTCTAGAAATAACTTCTATAGACAGTAACTGAATTATTAGGAGTTAACCCAATAATCAGTGTCAGGGATAAAATCTTGATCCTTCTATAGATCTAAAGCTCACTTTGGCCTCAGCAAGGTCACAGTGTTGTACTCTATTCTTGTCTCCCACAAAGAGCTTATTTGGCTGATCATAAGTCTCCCTATAAAACTCATTTCGTGACATCATTTCCATATTATGGTGAAATGGACAGTCTCACCCTCTGCTTTAAGCTGAGATCCAAGCTCCAAAGTTTGTTCCACAGAAGACAGAAAGGTAGATACCTTGAGGCTGAAACAGAATTCTGCAGGTAGGTAATGTGCTGTTCAGTAATGTGAGGACCTTGCAGGATACCATTTGCTTTGTGGCTCTGTGAAGTGTTTATTCACTATCTATAAATAATTCTTTAAAACTGGTTGTTTACAGCTGACACCCAGCCTGTCAGAAACTACAAGTTTGACTTCAGCTCTAGTGGCAAACAGGCTTTTTATTAAGAGTTTGCACTGAGGCAGTGTTGAGGCAGTCTGGGAAATGTTCCTGCACATCACCTTTAATCATCATGTTATTTATGCTGTATTTATAACTTTGGTTTTTTCACCTCATCTCCGAACATGAAGATTTCGTTTTTTAGGGCCATCCTCTTGGCATGTCTCACCAGGCAGCACACTTGCAGGAGGTCACTTTTTGTCTGCCCAATTAATTTAGGGCAATTTTACCTCAGAAAATTCTTGCATATGGTACAAGATTCTTTTATTTACCTTTCCTTAAATAAACCATGGTCTGGGGTAAAAAAAGTGGAAAAAAAAAAAAGGTTGCATTTGAAATGCCAAAGATTTACAATAGCTACACTGGAAGAGTGCCAGAGACAAATTAAGAGGGCATCATGTAATTCTGTAAGGTACAGGGCTTTATGATATGATTCTGCAGAAAAAAAATGACATTTAAGAGCAGGAAATATTGTTTGCTGCTCTTTTCTCCTCCTCAAGTGCTATACTCAATTATGCTTTGAAATTCTTATGTAACATTAAGTAAACATATTAGATCCCTTCTGTTTTGCTATGTAGCAAATGGTAACTATTTGTTCTGAGACTGTATTTAAGGAAACATAAAATGTGATCCCATCTATGGTGAAGGCTGTTCACTTGCATCTACATTTACACTTCAAGCTAAACTAATAAAAATCAGTACATAAAAGTAAGACAGAACCTCTTTTCTGTGCTCAATACATTGAATGCAACAACGCTCAAATTCACCTGAAAAGCTATTCATCATGTTCAGTGCAATCACACATGAGAGAGTAAACATTTTGGGTTAAACTGATTTTCATCAAAGACAGTAAAATCTACAGAGAAATAGCTGAGAAGTATTTCAGTGAACCACAGAATCTTTAGGGTTGGAAGGGACCTTGAAAGATCATCCAGTCCAATCTCCCAGCCAGAGCAGGGCCACCTAGAGTAGGATCTTGTCCAGGTAGGTTTTGAATGTCTCCAGAGGAGACTCCACAACCCATCTGAGCAGCCTGTCCCAGTGCTCCCTCACCCTCACAGGGAAGAAATTCTTCCTTGTATTTTTTTGGAACTTCTTCTGTTCCAGATTGTACCCATTGCCCCTTGTCCTATCATTGGCCATCACTGAGAACAGCCTGGCTTCATCTTTCTGACACCCACCTTTGACATATTTTTGAACATCCCTCAGTCTCCTCCAAGCTAAAGAGGCCCAGCTCCCTTCGCCTTTCATCATAAGGAACATGCTCCACTCCCTTCACTATCTTTGTGGCCCTGTGCTGAACTCTCTCCAGCAGCTCCCTGTCCTTCTTGAACTGAGGGGCTCAAATGAACTTTCTGTCCTGTGAGGCCAATAGAGAGAAAGCCTGATCGTGAAAGCTGGTGTAAAAGAGCAGCGAGCGGCAAGTGCCTTAAGAAGCTGATTCTACAACTGGATACTGGTCAACCCTTTTAATACCTGGCTGGAGTCAGAAAATGAAAGCCTTTTATCTTCCAGTTCCAACATTTCCAATTAGCTAAGTTTCTGAAGGTGTTCAGTCAGAAGAAAAGGGTTTACCCTACACTTATGGCTCTACACTTCTCTCAGTCTGAGCCATGATATAGCACACTAGCAGCATTTCAAGTCTCAAAAAAATTACTCCTGATCACCTCTATTCAACCCTAGTTCCTAAAACCTGACTATATCTTTCCAAAAAGTCATAACACCATTTACCTTCTTCAACTGCAAACTAGACACTAGAACTCTTGATATTCTCTAAGGTATGAAAATGTAATTCAAAAGGATTCAGACTCATCCTAGCTCTTGTCCTTCATTTCAGCAACTTTTCTCATTCAGTTGCTTGCAAAAGCATAAGCTCATTACGTGCTGTCCAACACCCATCAGAAGATTATCAGGTGTTAATTTTCAAGCCTAATATTGCATTTCTTCAGTGTGATAAAGTTCCTAAGAATTGAGAGAAAGAAATTACTTTAGAGTGGAAATTTGTAAAGAAGATTAGTCTGGCAAAGTGGATCTGAAGAGTTTGTTTCTAATTATTTCCATAAAAGTACTTTACAGGAAAATCTAATAGGAGGTTCCAATAACCAAGAAATTTATGCCAAAATAACCTTCAGATACTGTATTTATTCCATTAAAATCTATAGACATTTGTGAATAACACTGGAGTCCTAAAGTAACAATGAACATTTATTTTATTATCCAATTTATAAAATACACACATCGTGTGCTTGCATTTGGATACTGTGTAATTGTGCCTTATACCAAAAGGAGTTTTATTACATTAGGTGGAATGTGTTATGCATCTGTAATCAATTCTAAGCATTATTTCACAGCTCAGTGCTTTGAGTACAATAAGGAGCAGCTAAAGTCACTGGCTATCATTTTTGCATACGCATTAAAGTTGACCTGGAAAAAATGCAGCCTTTAATAACGTCTTGCTACTTTTAGGTTGCTCACAAGAGAAGAAACAATCATTGTGGGATGTATCATCTTCCCTCAGTATGAGCTCTCCAAACCTCAGAATTACAATATCAAAGTAACAACAATGAATACTTTGCACATATTACACAGGCTCAGCCAGGACCCTGAACCACAAATGTGCAGGCATTCACTACCTTCATTTGGATCTGAATTATGCAAAGTTTTGACACAGCTAACCAAAATCAAACATTTGAACACCACTGAACCCATCATATGTCTCTGTGTGGGCACTAACATTAGTTTTTGAGACTACCCTTTTGTGTTCATATCTCATATAGCTTTATATGTACCAAACAAAAAGAACTTTGTGAACAGACACCCTACCAGTCTTTGACCAGTTCTTATCCCAAAGCAGAAGAGCTGTAAGGCTGACATTTCTGAAGCAATGTTGCCATTGAAATGGCAGCTGCAATGTGGCACTAAGCACCTGGTGGTGGGCAGAGCGGTTATCCTGGAGGTGACAGCCCTGCTGATTCCTGCCTGGTGCCTCCCAGACATGAGTATCTGGGGATTGATCTCATTGGGGATAATATATGAAATATTTTCTAACAAAACATGAGATTTTTTTGCCAGTCAGGCCCATAAGTTGTATTCTTAGATCAATGTCACTAGGTGAGAAAATATTTCCACAGTTCAGTCTTTTGTATTAACTAAGAAAAGTTAATAGATTACATCTATTGTTTACTTACAAGGCTCAATATTTAATCTCTAGGGATGCAGCCCACATAGCCCCAAACAAAGCCAACGTGAAAGAAAATAAGAAATGCCGAGACTCATTAGTATCCCCTGTTCACATGCCATACACATATGCTCATTTACAGGTAGGAACGGAAAACATGGAAAACCACACAACTTCAGCTCTTTCTGCCCCATTTGATACATCTTCCCTAAGCTGCAGTTTATGTGGTCTCCTTCACCAGCCTATATGAGAAACTCGGGGCATCTAAAAGGCAAAATAATAAGCCTTGTCTTTCACCTCTGATTCTACAGGACAAATAGCCTAATGTGCTGTGTGTCCATTTGTGTACTCAGCTGAGCCAGTTGAGTAGGTTTTATGTGAGATGAAACTACCAATGTAAATCTAAAACTGAAGAAACAAATCTGACCTTTAATTCTGGCAAGAGTTGATATAATCTTTATATTACATGGCTTCTGGAAACATTTGTATTTCCTACAGTCTTCAACTTCCCACAGTAAAAAGTAGCTTCTCTGCTCTTTGGGATGCAGCTGTTTGGAAGATGTTAAGTCACAAAAGGAGAAGTGATCTCAAAAGTAGCAGGACCCATCAATGAATGGATTTCAAAGACGAGAGGTTGAGGCCCTGGACTGATCTGTCTGCTCAACAGAGATTCAGCAAGGGAATGGTGAAGCAGTGTGACAGCCATAATAACATATATTGCTACATGGACTGGCACTACACTTTCAGAGTTTTCAGGCTATTCTGCTTCATTTCTATATACAATTCTCTGTAATAATCTATATTATGAATCATGTTTGTGTTCATTGTGTTGGCCAGGTGTATGTCCAATAGCTTGGGTTGCAACCTATCAACTGATTATGGATGAAGCTTAAAAATTAGCTGCCACAGAGCACTTCCCACAAGTGCACAAAGCAACTCCACTCAATGGAGTGCAATTAAAAGAAGAGGCTGTCATGCTGTCATAGCAAGTGTCAATTGTGCATTCATCAGTGCTCCAGCAGAGTCCCTTCATTCCTGCCAAGGCTCCCTCTGTGCGTCTCTGTCTGCTTGGATTGCTGTGCAGGAATGTAAGTCAGCTAACAAACAATGAATTTAAGGGCTAATGAGTCGTGCTTTGTTGAATGCTCCTTTTCATATAGGTTCAACCATGGTCAAATTTGCTCACAAACAAAGCTGAAGGGCTAATAAACACACTGGAGAGAAGAAGAAAATGGCAGTGACCTATAATATCAGGACACATCAAAAATTGCAATTATCTCATGGTTTGAAGTGAATTAATAGAGAGAAAATTAGTGTAAAAGGATACCAAGGAAATTTTGATAGATTACACAGAAGTCTCTTGCTACTGCTCTGATGCTTCACACAAGTCTGACGTAACTGTGTTGTCATTGCCAGGAAGGCCTTTGTGAGATTTTAGGACAAGAAGCAAACCCTAAAACTTACAGAAAAAGGAGCAAAAATTTCAGTAGGACATCTCAGCTTCTGTTGTTTGTAGACTGACACCTGATCTTTGAGAGGTTTATGTCATTTTATTGGCGTCATATTAAAAACTGAAAGGAACTGAAATACAGAAAATGGTGTTTCCTGAGGTATTCAAGAGAAATTGAGAATAAAAATAAGAAATTGAGGAACTGAAAAATCTTCATTTCCTGTAGGTCAGAGAAAAGTTTTGGAGTTTTGTATTTTGAAGTTCTTCTGTAATAAATTCAACCTCACACACCTGAAAGGATGTTAAATCTCGGTTTTCAGCAGGAATTCAAGAACCGGCTACTGACCATTTGTTTTATTTATTTAACCTTCATAGGAAGACATGTAGAGCTGAAGCCATCACAGCTGTGCCTACAAAGGTACATCATTCATGAGCTTTCTGTACCTGACACTAGTACAAAGTGCACAGAGTATCATAGGTGTCAGAGACAGTGAGAAAAGGACTGAGCTGATTTCAAAACTATTTCTCTCCATTTCACGATGGAGACAAAACAATCATTTTCTTTCTTTTTTGCACACTGAAAATAAGTTTTCATAAGAGTTTTTAGAAGCTAATCCACATTTTATTACTCTCTTTACTAAGTCTGAGTAAATATGTAGCTTCTTTTACAAAAATTCACTGTAGATTACAGTAGTTGAAAGTTATTTGATGAAACCCAAAACCAATCTCAGTGCTGGAGATTTTCCACTTAATTTCAAATGAAAGGTGTGCCAAGCTCACAAACAGTCCTATGAAAGCAGCCAAGAAAGTGCAGGATAATACAGCATTTGAGTTTTGGTTGTCACAAATAACTAAAATCCCATAACAAGCAAACTTTTGTTCATGTAAAAAACCAAAGAGCAGTTGGAAAAAAGCTCACAAAATATCTCTGTTATACTTTTGATTTGCCTACCAGCTTTCCTAGAGCACCTTTTGGGGTACAAAGAACAGCCAAGGTAATGCACCTCCCCTATCCTACACTGAAATGAGTTGGACAAAACAGGACGCAGCATTTTTAAAAGCATTAAATGGAGATTCTGTGTTACTGCATACTTGGTCACATACATTGAGATTAAATAAGAAATATGTAAAGTAAGTAAAGCTACAACAGGCTTCAGGCAATACTCACTGTAGCTTTTGCTTGGGACTGGCCTCACTACGACAATCCATCTGCAGAGCAGCGTAGTCTAATTTATTTACTCTAGAAAATAATCTATCAAGTCTGTGTAATGCAGGTTACAGTCATTTATATATGTGTTTGAAATGCTGCTTAAAAATGTACAGAGACAATGAATCTCTCTATAGCACATAGTAATGTACTGATATAGGTACTCTGCAGATGATCATTATCTGGAGTACAAAGAGTGTGAATCCATTGGTCATGGAGTAGACTACTTCATATCAAACAGTCTGATTCTGTAACCTCTGGTTATCCAGGTTAGAACGAACCAGTGAACCAATAAATACAGCTGAGGAATCCATAGGTATCTTTCATTATCAGAGAAAGTCTGCCTACTATACACCTTCAGATACACAGTTAAACCCCTTCTTGAATAGGACAAGCTCAACAGAAGCAGGGAAGCTACTGACCATGTGTTAGGGCCTTTGGCAGTAGTTAAAGGTGTAGGCTTTTAAAGTTGAATTGATACATCCCTTGCTATAATAAAAGAGATGTTAAAATGAATTAATATTGTAATCATGTGAATGCACATTCCGAAACAGTCTGTGGTACAAAAGAGTTCCTTCATCATTACCTAACAATTCTATCAAACAAAGATTGTTACACTTAATCTGAATCCCATGGTCACATATTACTTTGTATTGAATTCCTTCACTGTGTGACTGAAGGACTGTCAGGATCAGCGATGCACTGAGGATCTGTGGCCATTCAACCAAAGCAACACATTGTAGTGGTAAGGTGATTTAAATACGTGACAGTAGGTACCTGGGTATGCAAACCCTCTGGTCTGACCAATCTGCAGCTGCAAGCTGTGCTAAAGTCAAGGGTAGAATCCCAAGTTGGAGAGCCAGACTCCAGGAGGCAGATGGGACACTTCCTCATTGGATAACTTCTGAGTTACTGCTTGTCCTATGTTTGTTCTTCACACAGAAAACCTGCAACTTATTTCAGGTAAAAAATGTATAAAGAACTACAAAGCATAATTTAAGCTATGAAGAAAAACATGACAAGTACTAATTGCTTCTCTTTATGGTACTTCTGTTACTTCTCAGAATAAGCTCACATCATGGCACGATCCCACAATTTTCATAGAATCACAGAATGGCAGGGTTGGAAGGGACCTTTAGAGAGCATCCAGTCCAACCCCCCCGCAGAAGCACCTAGATCAGGTGGCATAGGAACATGTCCAGGCGGGTCTCAAAGACCTCCAAGGAAAGAGACTCTACAACCCCTCTGGGCAGCCTGTGCCAGGGCTCCCTCACCTCACAGTGAAATAGTTTTTTCTTACAATTTTGTTAGCTAATACCTAGGAGATGGCCATATTGCATCTTATTTTGTATTTGAAAAAAAAAAAGCACACACAGGTCTTGGCAGTGAGGTCCTTGACCTCAGCTAAGATAAAACCACTCCCTGACCTGCAAGAGCCCAATGAATTCCAAACCAAGGAAAAGTACACTAAAAATAGAAATTGTTTTTAAATTGTCAACTGCTGTCCTTTGTGAGCTTGATATCACTTAGAGTTTCATTTTACATCCTTTTAAAAGATAAAGGTACTCTTAGTAAAAAGAAGCCCCAGTTTCTCTAATGCATGCAAGGGTAGAGACTGCTGGGATTGCTCTGTATGCAGGGTTTCTCACTGAGATGGGAAGAGGGGAAGGGTCAGACTGAGGGCTCCCATTCCACCCTCACCCTTCTCCCCATGGGAATTTGTGTCCACTGACACACTGCACTCATCTGCACCCTCTCCATCTCTTTCGTCTTTCAATGCTCTTTATAAATGCTGTCATTTCCTGGTAACTTGCCATGCTATTTGTGTTGGGTTTACTATTTTGTTTACATTGAAACTTCCTCTTCTTTATAATTCTCTGGACATATTTACATTCACATCGAAGAGTAAACCCCCTGGGTGCAGAGCAGCACACTGGGAAGCTCTGGAGGGCTTCCTGACTGCAGGGAGCAGCTCATTGCTATTCTATTTTAAACTCAATGTTTTTTAGTTATCTCCAAGATAACATCAGATGCTGACTTACATGGATCAAGGAGAAGAATTCAGTTCTCCTTCATTAAAAGTGTTTGCCCTATTCTGCCTGAAGCCAATATACAGTAGACATAAATTTCAGACCTAATGAATAGTATCTTAAGGAGCTGAGCTTTAGCAAGGAGCATTACTAGAGTTCTGTCAGGAAAAGTCATTTCTGTCCTTGCTGAACCTTGGATAAAGAGGTTTTAAGTGCTGGAACAGCATCAAGGGTTTTATAAAGCTGCCACCATTTATTTACTTGTGCAGCAGAGTTTGAAAGAGTCGAAAAGAGTGTATGCTTGTAAATTGTGAAGAACCAGAAGATGTGTGATTGTTTTGTGTAATTAACAGGAAACCAAGGAAACTAATAATAATATACTAAACCAGTGTTATTAATACCCCATGCTATTTCTGTTGTTAAACAGGCAGTATCTTCAACTTCACATCTTCAGCTCCACACGGGAGATATCTCATAGGAGATGGCTTCACGCACAGCACAGAAAGAGTAACCAGTGCATCTGTCTGCCAGAATTAATTCCGATTTTTAAACATGGTTTGTCTCATTTAATTCCAAGTTGGGAGCACAAAAAGCAACCAAAACCTGTCAACTGGAGTGTAAAGAAAGCACAGATTAATGTCAGGTGAGAACAGAAAACCCTAGTGATGCTAGTGAGATTTTCTCTTCCTGGTCTATGCAGTGTAAAATCAACTATGCAAGATATGTAAAACACAGAGCTTTGGCAAATAAAAGACTTTCCACTTATAATTTTTTCACTCTCTCTTCTTGTAGTTATATATCCCATAACAAGAAGATTTATCGAGGCCTGCTCTAATAAATGTGCATTAGATATAGCTGCATATATCCTTAACGTGTCAATCCTTGAAGCTCTGTACTTCACACAGATTTTTACTGCAGGAGCCTAAGTCCACAGTTCTTACATTAATTGTTCCCTCACTACAATCCATGAAACTTTTACCAAGGCTAAAACTTAACAGGCAAAACCACATTCAATCTCTGTCAGAGCTTCAGTCAGACAATACCCAGAAAGTCTGCTGTGCAATGTGGTCCTCTTGGTGTGACTCTAGAGAGCGGATGCTCTGCTACAAAGGATGAGCTACAGTCTTTGCTTTAGATAACCACTGAATTTAAAAAAGATCCTCTGTAGCAGAACTAGAATGTACCTGTTTATTAAATTTTGGCAGTGATTAGTAAATATTTTGCCAAACATGTTTGCTTGACTATTAATGTAGGGAGAGGAGGAAGAGCTGTCCCGAGACAGCTCGGGACTCTTGCTTGCAAGTGTCTGGATGGTGCTTGCCTGCAGCCTCTGAATGGGGCATCTGACATGCAGAGCAAGGTACCTCTGTGCTCAGTATGCTGGCTACAATGCAGCCCCATTTGAGGCACCTGCCTCATAAATCTGAGGCTTCTAACTGTACCAGAAATGCAGCACCCCACTCCTTGTGGGTTCCATAGCCATGGAGGTCAGACACTTTGCAACACCTCAGACTTTTATGGGCCCTAGTCTCAAAAAACCTCTTGGAGAATGGAGCAGAGTTCACTCAACAGTTGCTGCCTTCCTTCACAAAGTTCAGTGTCATCCTTGCTATTGCAGTCTAAGCTCAAGACAGCAAAAGGAGCCAAATTTCCCTAAGATGTGAACCTTTCTTGAGGGTCAGGTTTTGAGCCTTGCTGCTCACACTGAAAAACCAACAGAGCCTCTGTACATCCCCCCTGGGCTGGACAAGAAGTGGTGACAGCCAGCTGAAACATACAGCTCCAGCTCAGCCTTTGATTTGCCTTGGCCTGGCAGAAGCAGTTGGGAGCAGTGCACAACACAGCAACATACTAAAGTTTTGTCGCAGGCAGGTGAGTTCAGAGAATTTAGTGGAAAAAAAACAGCCACCTGATAGATTTTCCTTAGTATGATAACATTCTGATTAAGATTTTCAATGAAATTATTAGAAGTGTGGGTTACGCTGAAGTTCTTGTCACCAAACATGACAGAGTATTAAAACATTACACAATGAAGCATAAACAACAATGTGCTTCATTTGTCCATTTAACTTTACAGTCAGCTGAGAGAGTATTTAGGTCATTACATTTAAAAATGCCACTGAATTAAAGTATCCCTCAAACAACACAATATCCAGATGTTGGCAGCTCTGCTAGGTTTCCTAATGCGTCCCTGGAAAGATAAAGAAGTTCTGATTATTATGGCAAAATATTTGACAGAGAAGTTTTCATAGGTATTTTGGTGGCTTCTAAATAAATGTCTTCTGTCAAGCCACAGTTGAACTCTGTGCAATGTAGACAATTGATGGGAATTGATACGAGTTAAAGAAGAGCTGGACTGATGCTAGGAGAGCAGCTGTCTGTGTTGGTGACTGACAGTGAGGATAGGGATGAGGGACAAAGGGGTTTGGCTGACGTCAGAAATGTGATTTCAGGATGTCAAATTTGAAAAATGATGCCATAGGAAACACAGCCAAGATCTGGAATAAGAGAGAAAAGATTACAGAAGAGCACAAGAGATAAAAGATAACAAATGTCAAGCATGAAAGAGAGAAAGGTGCCAGCACAAATCCTCTGCAACACGAGCTGGAAGGGCAGTGCAGCAACAGGAGCTACACTCAGGAACTTCAAGGTGTGTAAGTAGAGCTGTTAGCATTGACAGCATTCTGCAATCTAGGCTAAAGGCGAAAAAATCCACATACAGCTCCCTGTCTTCTTAGAAACATATATTAGAAACCTGAGACCAATCCAAGACTCAGATATATATCTGGACTGGAGCAGAAAATAATTCAGAAGAGATTTCCCTATCTGTATTACACTTGTCTACTTCTGAGTATTGCTCCATTAAGCATGCCAGCTTAAAAACCAGGGTTTTCTTTGCCCAGATCAGGTCTGTCTTACCTGAACTGTTTTCTGAGAACTTCAACGCTTCTGCAGAACAGACTTGTACCTCACACTCCTGCAGCTTACAACACACACAAGTGAAAAACATTGGTACTGGTAAACGGAGCAAGAAAATGAATTCTGTCAGTACCAGCTTCTCTGAGTAGATGTGTATGTATAGTATGTGAAGTAGAAGTTCAGTATTGAGAAAAAAAGATGTGACATGAATAAATGCAGCTAATGCTGTGTACAGAGGGCACAGAGCACCGTTGCCTTTGAAGTACACAGGTACTTGCTATGTCACACAGTCCAGTCCAGCAAAGCCCTTAATGTTTACTTTAAAATCATGTCCCAAAGCATCAGTATCAGTTACAAGGGATATCCACCTTCTATCCGTCACACTCACTGTCTTTTTCATCCTGTTTTTCCTTTACTTCCTTCAATCAGTGCTTTCTGTATGTACTAGGGTACTGGCATTGACTAGTATATATTCTGCCAAACAGATGTTTGTTTGATTAAAACTATGGAGGAACTAGATGGATTTCTGTGCCTGTGACTGTATACTGCAAACAAATTCTCTGCTTTTGAATACCTACAAATTAAAAATAGGAGATGTGCAGTGATAAGTCGATAGGGCTGGAAATGCCTGCAGTGACTCACCTGACAATCAGCACGTTCAAATGTGATACGGAGAACAAACCCTTTGAGCCAGCCAGACCTTACTGCAGAATATCTGAAGGCTTTAGCTCGCCTGTCATCATACATGCAGTCCAAGCTTTTCTCTTCCCATATGTCTGGCAGTCTGCAGATAGACCATATGGAATCACAGTAAACTAGGGTAACAGAGGGACCATCACTATCTAGGGTGATACGCTGAGGAGTCATAGAGGCTTCGTCCATTATTTGTGACAAGAGCTTTACCTGTAAGGTGCCATTTGATTGTTTTGTGAATAACAGACAATAATTCACAAAGCCATTCTTTGCTCCCATACAGAACATAAAATGTCTTTAGGACAAGATTTATTTACAAATAAATAAATCAACTCTTCCATTCTTTTTATAAGTAAATTTCTTTTACCATACACTGCTGACACACTGCACTTCTGTTCTTGCTTTTAAAAACACATTCTTTCCCGAGTTTATTTCCTATTAAGCTTTGAAGATATTCCACATATTACATATAATACATCTTTTAAAATATCATTTTATGTCATATTTTGGAGCCTGAAGAGTGGATTACATAGGAGAAATGAACACAGTAAATGGAGAAGCATGAGAAGGATTCGAGTCACATTTCAAAACTCAAATCCCCAAATTGGATTTTAAAGCCCCAATCTCAGGAAGGAGTCGCCATGCAATTTTATTTCTGTCCTAGGAAGGCCCAAGGATCAGAACACAATCCAAAGAAAATACAAGTTGCAAAGATTCTTTCCTCAAAGCTCAGTCTCAGCTGAAAATATATCCTACACAGAGATACTAGGATTCGGGAGAACTGCATGGTACTGGAATATCAAGACAGTGCAGTGACTGGATCAGCCTTATATTGCTGCCACAGAGCCAGAGACCTCCTTATTTATTTACAGGAAGGTGGTTGGTTCTGCATGAGGATAATGTACTATGTTAATGGACAAATCTGTGTACTTTCCAGGACAAAAGTCCTTTCAATGCTAAAGGAATATTTACCAGAAACAAAAGGTAACTAAAGAAAACTGTTTTCTGTAGCATTTGCAGGGAGAGTCTGATAAAACCCCTTGTGTCTTACCCAAATGTGATTACGTTATATTGCCTGCTTATGTTGAGTGGTTATTAATCACTTTTAAAGCCAATTTGTGAACTTGGCTTAGAAATCCGTTCTTACAACATCTTTGTTGTTCTCCTTGGCTTTGTTTAAACTGACATAGACCACAGTGAACAAACATTACCAAAACAGATGTTGTATTTTTCAAACTAGTGTGAAAACTTGGACTACCTTGCCTCATACAGGAAACTTTACATACAATTTCATTTTCACTCATTTAATCATAAAGTAAAATTTTGCACCTCTCAAGCTTCTGTTTCCATAGTTAAACAAAAATGGACACCAAAAGGAGCACCTTGTAATTTATAAAATCCCCATTCTCCTGCCAAACATTTGATTCAGTGCAATCACACAGAATAGTTACAGGAGTTTCACTGTATAAACACGAGTATTATATTAAGTGACAACTGACTAAAACAATGATCACTCCAAGTTAAAATTCTTCAAAATTATAACATTTTCTTACAAGTTTCTGAGATGCAGATCAGAAGTATCTCTGGATTTGTTCAAAATGTTTCATATGCCTCCATATGCACACATTTTCTCTGACTATAGAGAAACAAACAAAAGAATCAAATCAGCTTCATTATATTTATTTTATTTGGTAACCTCTGGGCCAGATTCAATAAAAGCTCTATCTGATTTTAGTCTGTGTGACAGAACATTAAAAAGACATGGTATTTATTTAATTTAGCACTCACTACTTTTTGAGCAATGAATTATAACTTCCTGCTGACTCTTTTTACTATGACTTATTCATGGGAATTGTGCTTTAAATAGATGAAGTCCATAGGATGTCAAAATCTGGAGCTTGGACTGGAATGCACACAGATCTTATTAATTAACAAAGCCTGGGAAAATAAATGGGATGGAGAAAATATATTTAGGCCCTGGATTCAGCATGAGAACAGAGGCAGAATTCAGATTCAAAGCCAAATCAGAGCTAACATTCAAGTATGCGTGGAATGAGGTCCCTAGCAGTGGTTATTGTAAGATTCCTGCTCTGAAAGAAATCTCCTGATATTTCCTTCATTTCTAGCCAACTCGGGGCAGCTTTCTTGATTTCCTTGCCTCTTTATTAACCTGGTTTTAAACCCAGGGATTGGTATCCCAGTCATGCAAATTTGAACCATTCACTGCAGCGGACCAGGCTCTCTCTGAGAAGAATGTTATCAAGAAGAGAAGCTATTGCAAGTTGCCCGTGCATCACCAAGTGCTTTGCTTCTTTTGGAGCTAGGTAGGCGTGAAGCAAAGAGCTTGTCTCATGATAAGTAGCTCTTTACTACTTGAGCCCTTCTTTCCTAGGCAAGAGGTAAAACTCTGTCCTCTTGCAGCAATGGAAAATGAGAAAGCCTTGAGTCTTGCCCCAACTTCATCTTAAACTACATTTGGTCTACCTGCAGGTGTACTTCCTCCTGACTAATGCTTATTGCAACATTTTGCAAGAACTACCAAACAAATGGAGAATGTCTTACACCTACAAATAGCTGTGCTCTGTTTGCAAAATAAATGATTCTTCCTTCAACAAAAGCCAAAAGAAAGCATAACTGCTTGTTGTACTGACTGTCCTGCATGGCCTTCATGACTCTTCCCTGGAGAACGGACTGATAATCTCTGTTGTTTTAAGTCAGACTTCCAAAGTATTTGCACAGCTTTGATGCACGGGAAGACATTTGGGAGCTCTGTGCACCACTCCCAGAAGACAGTCCTCTATGCCACACTTCTCCCATAAATTTACTTTTCTGTGTGTTGGCTTGTGCTCTGGCAAACAACATGCCTGAGAACATGCACTGCCATTTCAACCTCTAGCTACAGATTTTCTCTCTTAGTGTCACCCATACTCAAAAACTGAAGGATATTTCTTTTCTTTGCTCTTCTACATGTAGTTTTTGTTTAAATAATATTGCTGTCCTTTTGAAAGTCTGAGGGCACGTGAAATCAGACTCTCTATATTAAGAATCCCTGGTGGGAAATCCATAGTTGCATTCTCCTCTGCATCAGCACAAGGCAAGCAGGAACATGAAGTCACCAACAGCAGCACAGAGCAGATATAACCCACGGTCAGATACTTGCCCCAAGGGAGTCAAATTCCACCCGAGTGATTGCAACAAACACTTTGAATGCAAAAGTTATATGAATGTTTGTATAGTATCTCGGAGTATTTTCCTTAAATCCTAAGTCTGCCCTTCCCCATGCCTGTATATATTGTTGCATCTTTGAGTTTAGTTCTCTTTTATAGTCTTTATATTTTTTTCGAAGTAATGCTGTTTGACTTGTACTATTAAATTGTTTATAGAAAAGATGCCATTCCATTATTGGCTACACACAATAATGTCAGTTCCTTATGTTGGATTGGATTCCTACACCCATTTTTCCCTTCTGAAAAATTACATTCAGTTTGGAAACCTTTCCATGTGCAGAATTCCCTCCTGGATTAACAAGGCTGATGTCACCACTGTGCAATTCTGGGTTAAGCCGCAGTAACTCCCCTGATCTCCATAAAGCTGCAACAGCAGAAAACTCCAGTAACGCAAAAGTGAGTCACACCCAGGCAGCTCTACATGTGGAAGGGTTCAGGATGTGTCCAAAGAGTAATCAACAAATGCTTCTCATTTTTTTACCAAATGCTGGCTGCACTACACTGCAAAACATGGATCCAATATGCCAACACATGCTTTGAAAACTGACACTAAACAAGAAAATAAAGCTGATTTTGATGTTACTGATGTGTACATGTCAGAGGCCTGGAGCTATTCACATATCAAAGGTTATGTTGTAAGGTAGCAAAATTGATTAAATTCTCCAAATGAGATCAAGTCACAGTAGATTAATCCTTAATCAAATAATGTCACATGTGGCTTTCTTCTCAGTTTCGTAACTTAGCTGTAGTACTATGGGACAGGCTGCAAGTTTTTTTTATCAGGAATGTGCTTGATTTCAGCCTAAGAACAAACCAGGAATTCAGTGTTTGCAGAAGCAGGCGATGCTGATTGTACATCACTTTCCATATATAGGTGAAGACTTTCCTGCATATATATGTACAGACTTTCCTCTTTCCACAACCTTCTTCTTTTCCTGTAACAACTCATACTGAGGACTGCTAACAACAACAACAAAAAAAAAGAGCAGGGAATTTCCCAGCTCTAGAAGCAACAAACATAAAATTTAACATGCCCAGCTCATTCTATTTAAAGCACTGGTAAATGAGCCAACAATCTACTGTCCATGAGCATTACATCACATATTGCCACGTTTCTCTGAGGCTATATAAAGCTGTAATATGTTCACTAATGAATTGCATGTTATGTTCAGGCCATATGGCATACTGGAATTGTACAGTACAATGCTCTAGTTATGGGGGTACCTGACAATCGATATCTGACACCTATGGCATCAAGTTTACGAAATGTGTCTCAAGGAGATTACATGTTAAGATAAACAGTGAATATTTTATTGCTTGCTCTCTTGTGTGCTTGTTACAATTTGGTTTATACATTATTTGTTTTAAAATAATTTGTGCTATTAACCCAAAATGCCAACATATTTTTTTGTTTCCTGTGTGTCCTAATTTCACTGCTGCAGTGGGAATAGAGAGAAGGTGATTGGCTCCTGTTATTTTGGTTCAAAAGTTCCAACTGCTGACTAATTACCCTGTTGCAAAAGCAAACAAGGCTGTTTCCCATATCTATACTACATTTTCTTCTTTCCAAATATGAAAGTACAGGAATCCAAGGCAGTTAATATGTCAGGTTTTATTTACATAACTCTTCAGTTATCATGTGGAGCAGCATCACTGGCCAACCTTTGGGATTACAAAAGGATTTTGTTGAAAGATAAAATGCTAGGGAATGGGTTAAAGTATGTAAATAAATTTAAACAAACACATAAACAAAAAGCAGAGCTCTTGGATCATCTCTGTGCATTATGGTAAACGTAGCTGTAATCTCCTAATACCCCTGACAATGAGGTCTCTCCATTAGCTAATAGCCTAACTGAAACAGTTTTATAACAATTCTACCAACTAAATGAACATTTTAAAATGAACACACACACACATGTGCATAACCATTATGATTTATAAGGCAAAAAATGTACTACGTTGTTTCTCTGCCTGTTTTTTAGTCATTAAATTTTGAAGAGCACAAGCCTGCATGCAACTGTGTGACCCATGACAAAAATACCCCCCTTGAAGTTAAACCAGCTTTTGAGTTATCCATCCAGCTTCCTCACAAGGTGCTGCACCTACAGGAGCTGCCTTCCTGGCAGAGCAGACCTACCTTTAACAACTGAAGAAATGATAAGCCACGCAGGTGATTATACTGGGCTGGATCATTCGGGTTCCTGCAGCCATTCATTCTGGGTATGAAAATCCTGGATGTGCTCAATCAGAAAAGCAAGAGAGTGCTTTTCTCTTCAGCCTGAGCGCTGCTCCCCTTCCGCTTCTTGTCAATATTTAACTAGTTTGTCAAGTTGGATTATATCACCTGTCCTAAATCCTACTCCTTTAATTCCAACTAAGTGGGTGTGCTTGCAACGCAGCCTCTTAGTCAAATATTGATAGCTTATCAAAGCCATTTGTTTGACCTGAAAGGTTTCTTCCTGAGTGCATTATCATATGTAGGTGATACGGTTGCCAAACCAGTGCACCAGAGAGACCAACATGGTAAACAAACAGCCATGATTTGTGTGTTCCATAGCAACACACACAGAAAACAAGGACTTTGTTGGATTTTCAGCACTTCTTAATGCCAACTTGCCACAGAATGAAGACTATATAAAAACATCATTCACAGCAATAGGAGCAATTCTAGTAGCTACATAAATAAATGTATAAAATAATTTGGGTTTTCAGTCTTATATTAAAAAATGAGGCTCAAGAAGTGCTCCTGCAGGGCAGATCCCACCCACAAAACCACTCAGATGTGGCCTGCAGCCATCCTTTCCCTGCAACTACCCCACCACAACCACAGCTATTTCTGCTGACTGCAAACAAGTAATTTCTGTTTGACTCACTGAAGATGCAACTACACACTGCCACGAATAGGCTGGTGTGAATTAATTTTTTGTTCCAGTTACATATCTTTATTTGCAGGCTAAGTGTGTCTCAGGTACAGGCAATTTGCCAACACTATCCTCAATGGAACAAAAGTTTGCTCTTCAAATTTAAGGGCATTAATAATATCAAGCAGCAAAAACAACAATGCAAAGCCCATATGCTTTTTCAAGCTACAGTAGTTAACATTAAAAAGTCAATTACTACCAAACCACTGCAACATATTGTCTCAGGAAGCAGAATTAAAGAATCTTTTGGTTATTTGTTGGGGAAAAAGTGGTGACTTTTAACACCAAACTGCTCATTCCCAAAAGGGACGGGATGCTTAAAAGCTACGGGAGTCAAAATAAGATATACAAATATTCCTCACAGATCTCTACTTCCCTGTCGTCCCTCAACTTTTTGACCAAAAAAAGGATCTTTGGAGACAGAGATCTTAATTCAACTGAACCATGTGAGAAATGAGAGTCCCGCTGCTTGCAAAGAGCAGCAAAGGTACGAGAAAGTGCTGTCTACCTAGTTGTAGCCCTCAGCTAAACTTCTGAAAGTTTGTGGCTGCTGGGCAGTTTCCCATGTCTTTGATAATACAGAACATTTACACTCCTGTAAAGCTATCTAGCTGTTACTAATAACTAAAGTCTGAAAATGTCTGTCTACACATAGATGTATACATTGGGTTCTCATAATAAATTATCAGGTCAAGATCATTACAACTGCATTTGATGCAAAGGCAGCTGAAGCAACTGGACATTTCCCTGCTCATTCCTAAACTTTGGCCTGGGCCCCAGGCTTCAGTCACACACTCAACAGAGGTAGCAGAAGTAAGGATTGCTTACTGCCATTCCCATACTTCTGGCTCCAGGAGAACAAACTCCCTCTGTCCAAAAACATCACAAGATGGTTCAGGGTTGATGTATAGGTTCTTCTCCAACATGACATGATTTCAGATCACTAAAAGCTAGTAGTGACTCACGTTTGCCATTCAGATAGATGACCACTAATCTTCAGGTTACAGTTATCAGACAGTGAAATTGTATATGCAATACAAATGGCTATTCTAGATACAAAGTGATTCTTAACCTACATACAATCTCTTGAGCAATTTAATTCCCCACCCCCTTTCCCCAGTGCTTCTCTGAAATCCATAGCCTGCCCTGAAATAGATGCTGAGCCTCCAACAGTCAAAAGCGATATTGTAGTTCTAAACCCAAACCATGCACAATTGGTCTCTGAAACCAGTGGAACAAATGCTACTCTCTTGCAGCAAGATATTTTTGTCTTTGATAAATATTAACTGACGTGTAATAGCCACAGCCAAAGCAGCTGACCCATATTTCATAACTAGTGGAGCTCTGCAATGGGGAAGTTTTCTTTGACACTGTCATTAGAAGCACTCAGCTGCTGAGGGCCGCGAGACGGATCCCACAGCAAAACTTCTCAGATCACTGAGTACAAGATCACCACATGTGGCCTCAACAAGAAGTAATGCGCTGAAGCTCATTTGACAGAAGAATTTAATGTGATTCTTTATATCTTTCTTAATGGTTAAAAATGAGAAAGTGGAGACATTCCCATTATGTCTTATTAAATGTTGCTTTTCACTGGGGAAATTCGGTGGCCTGATCACTATCAGCACACAGGGAGGAAGGAGCTACTGTGAAGGGAGAAGTTTTGTCACAAGGATATTGTGTGATGGGGCTCACCTAGCTGCTGGGATTACAAGATAACATACATCAGGTGTCATGAAGTCACCCTCAGTGTAATTGGATTGCTATTTTCAAAAACCTATCATTGAACATTAGTGAAAACCATTTAAGACCTGAAATCTGCCCATCTGAACAAGAACGCTAGATACCAAAAAGTCTTCAGAAAACACAACATCCTTGAGCCTAGAACGCTTTTTGTTAGCAAGTTGTAACACTGCCCAATGTTCTCAGCATCGAGCTGAAGTTTGGGTGTTTCCTGCTTTTTACAAGTAATTAATGAGATGCAAAGTTTGCAAACAGGAGTGCAGGAAATCTGAAAATAATAAAATTCTCGCTAATAATTTTAAGTAATATAAAATAGCATGAACCTGAGAAGAAAATATTAGAAATCTGGTATGGGAAAACCTTTGCTTATTTAATGCAATTCTGACTCCTCATTTATTTATTTATTTAAGCGTTGCAACAGCCAAGCTGTTTGAGTTGCCAACATGAATAGCTTTCCACATCTGCTGCCAACTGTCTCCCCTGACAGTATTCAGAGCTGAAGACCAAAAAATTTCATGTAGAGCAGAATTAGCTCTTTAAGAAATGAGTCTGTGGAGCAGTTCAGCCTAGTACAAAGCAGCTGTTTCAGCAGTCATTTGGCTTCTGGCAATTGTCTCCAAAACTTGATTTGCTACAGCATCCACGTCCAGGAGTTACCCAGAGCTTCCATCACAAGACCCCATTTTTGCATGCTTCAAAAATATTTTCAGTGAAAGGAGGACCTTGCAGGCTGTATTTCTGTTGCTTGACATTCTGTGTTTTGGGTGGGGAAAGACAGTCAATTCTGGCCTTTAGATCTTACTAAAGCTTTTTCACCCTTTTCTTGAAACCAGTTTATGCATGGTAATACTTTCGCACATGCACAGAGACAACATTTCCTGGTACACACTGCAACAAACATAACTCACAGATTCCTTCATGCATCTCTAGACATATCATTTGAGGTCTTAGTGTCTTAAAATGACTGCTGAGCTAATTCTGTCAAACTCCCATTGCCCCCAGTGGAAATTTGTCCAAAATGAAATGAAAAAGACTTTGACTATGCTCTGTGTTTGAGAGAAAAATGAACTGTCTTGGTAGCTGCCACATTTGTGTGCCAGAAATTGTTGTGTGGGATTTTAAAAGGTGCTTACTTTTGGCCTCTATCCCCAGTGAAATCAGTCAGTGATTAAACTTCCATTGACCTCAGTGAGAACAGATTTAAACTCTTTATTAAGCATTTTGAAATCCAAGTATGCAGGTCTTACATATTGGACAACGTGCCTTTCCAAACACTATTAGAAACCTTTTTCTCACATTAAATCTATTGGCAATGCATCTTTTGCAGTAGATACTGGAAGAGACTGAGTAAGTGCAATTGTTTACCAATATCACTTACATAAATTGCATATAATGCCACAGACCGAATAAGAAGAGACAATTTTTGATAAGCTCATAATGTTTTCCTTTGTCTTAGAATGTGCTCATTAAACTTTGAACAGTGTACACCACGCAGCATCTGACATCACTGCTGTCCTAACACTGCCATGCCTGCTTCATCACACCACAAACCAAACATGACTTTTTCATGAGAAACAATAAAAAATGTTCATCAATTATTAAAGTTTTCTCTTCAGTAAGTATGGTTGAAAAAACATACAAATGAAAATAAAATACCTCCTGCTACATATCACTTACACACATTTAATACTTTGGGTTTGTTACAGTAGGTCCAGCCACCTCAAAACCTTGTTTACAGCACAGCCTGACATCTATATTTCCCTTTTTTAGGCATTAAGGAATTGAAGACCCTCAGTGCTGCCCTGCACACAGCTATGGCCTTGGGCTAAAAAATAAATACCTGCCTTCCACAGAATGCATTAGGCAGTTTTGCATTTCCAGAAATAATCCTTTCTCCATATCCTCTATTTTCATCTTTTCAGAAAGAGTCAATTAGGCAAAAATATCTCCAAAACATCAAATATTTTTGAATATGGCAATGTTGAGAGATCTGATGGCACACTCAGTATGGAAAAGGTAATTACTCCTGCAGCCCAGTGTTCCCTTGCATGAGTTGGAACTCTCTGCCTGTGCAACTTTCACTGACCTGAAGCTAATTCTTCTGTATAAGGATATTTGCTACAAGGAGGTCACTAAGCTTTTTAAAAATAACAGAGAAAACGCAGAAACAGTTTTCCTCTTCTGCCAACTTCTCTGCAGAGCATCACCACGTCCCTTCCAAACTTCTGCTGCCCCATACTGTAACCTGAGCAGTGGACTCATTCTTTGCCCTTCACTGCCTTCTGGCAAGAAAGCATCTAAACTTTCTCAAAGTTTTTCAACCTCTCCACCCTCCTTTGACCTCACTCTTGTCAGTTTTTCTGTATTCATGGATGCCAAAGAAGAATGATGAGGAAATTGGTTGTTTCCTTTCCCCCACCATTCCCACTCTTGTCTCCCTGTTTCCCAAGATAGGTCACAGTAGTGCTTGTAAAAGCTTATCTCCTCAGTGCCTCACTCCCCTATACATCCTATACTTCCTAAATCTCTTCTAAGAGATAACACCTCAGCTACTACAGTGAGTATTAGCTCATTCTGGGGTTCTGTACTGGATCCGAGGTGAGTCATAAAGAGCTACAAAGGCCATTTACACGTGGTATCCATATACTGAAAGGCTGGAAAAATCTAACATCCAAATATTGGCCAGCCAAACTCAGCTTAATGCAAGATTGAAAGAGATCACAACTCAGGGAAGGATGGCTGCAGGCCACAAATGCAAATAGCTGTGCAATTAGCAACATGTTATACCCATAAAATCTAAATCAAATGTTGGTCAGCTGAAGGTTATTAAAGAAAGTCCTTTAGTTCTCTCTTGCTCTGCTCTGAAAGGCTGATACTCACCAGTGGGAGGTACAGTGGACTATGGAAAACCACACACGTTTAAAAAGATTTTGTTCAAAAAAAAAAAAAAAAGAAAATGAGCCTAATCTGTGCCAGGAACAACAACAACAACAACAAATCCTTGTTCATTTGAGTGACTACTGTCAATAGATATCATTTAGCTAGTACCTGGAGACAGCACCACAGCACAAACATAAAAAGACCAAACTTTCTAGAGTGCTCTGGATAGTTTGTCAGTTTTTGTAAGCAAAGTTCAAGAAATGTGAAACTACTTACTGCCAAATGGTTGCCTGCTGACTGTGAATAGTCACCTTTTACAAGAGCTAGAGGGGATTTGAATGTTGTTTCTGCCAAGACTTTAACTCAAGAGCTCCTCAAAGCAGTGGAGGATACCAAAGTGCAGGTACCATCAGCTGTGCAACACATCAAGTCACTGTAGTATGAAATAACTTTTGAATAAAGAGGATCTGCTTAATTTGATCACTGTTTCCTGTCTGTATGAATCAAACCATGTTTGCTGACAGTATAAATGCCACCCATTTTTTTCATCTCCAGTGCTGGACTGAGTAGACGTTTGCTGGATTTAAACCAAATGGAAAAAACAATCCTTGATGAAAATGTCTATGAGCATGGTATATCTTCTGTACCTATAGTAAGACAAAAAACTACAAACCTTCAACTAGTAAATTCATTAAGAATTACAAGCTAGTGAAATAAACTCAGTGAAGCTGAATCTTTTGGTCAGAGCTGCACATCACCATGATAGCTACAGAGAATGAAATGCTGAAATGCACTTGAATAGATGGAGAACAAATTATTTTCTTTGGAAGATGTTTGAGCTTGTGGTGCTTTCAAACTTTCTCATGGGATTAATTTTCTACCAAACAATGGGAAAGATCAGTAAAGTCCAAAACTGGCCAGCTGAGAAGCATCTATAACACCTGGCCCAGGATATGATGGCAGGATGTGTGAAAAAGTCTGAAGAGCAATGAGCCTCTGCACTAAACGACCAAATTCAGTACACACATGTAAACATGATTTAAGTACGCTTACAGCAGTTTATATTTATGAACATATTACTATTGCATTATCTTCCCTGGCTTCTTTCTAAAGTTAAAAGGAAAACAAAATCATTCTGGTTTTTGTCTGGGAAGTTTTTTCTGATGCTGACTTTATTTATTTGTTTATTGCCAAGTAGAAGGCTTAAGGATGTGTAAAGTATCTGCTGTGACACACTGCAGCTTTCTTACTAGATCAAATCTAGGTCTCCATAGACAGTTGATAATAACACAAAAGGGGAAGTCTGAGATGAACTCGCACTAGAATTAGAAAAAGGATTTAAAGCTGAAGGATTTGAGGGAAAACATCCATTATGATACACTTCACATTCACCATTAGGCTGCCCTTGGGAGGGAAAGAATCAAGAAACTGTAAAACAGGGTTTAAAATGGGCTTCCTGGGACTTGAGGAACCAGTAGACCTCCATTAGACTGACTTTTGACAGGTCTCTAAGTTCGGATATCCTATATATAAAAATAAATACGACTGTAGCTGACAGACTATTGTTTCTACAGCAGCATAGATCAGCCAGAACTATTTGAAGATTCAGAAACCAAGCTATTTTCTAAAACCACAGCAAGCATACGATACAGCTACAGCATTATTTGTGACTTAGGAGTTGGTTAGTGACAGCTGCCTTCTTTCTTAAAGCCCACGCTCCCAGAGCCTGGGCAGGATGTGCAGACTGCTTTCTGTTTGCTTTCCTGGACAGGCACGTGAGTATCTGGGACTCTTACTATCCAACAAGTGTGAAATTATCCATGCACAAACCAAAAGGTCTGAGCCAACAAAGCAAACACGACAAATACATGTTTTCATTCTCCTGTTTTGTACGTCAGGCTTATAATTTTTGGCATGGTAAATTATTGCTCTTCCTCATTCTGACCACGCAGGTATAGAGTAGAAAACTGACAAATCCTTTCTGCTAAACTTAAACCCTGTTTCCTCAGTCACTTCAGTTTCTATCGTTTTCTTCCCTTTAAGGAAGACTCTAATCTGATTTTTTTTGCACATCTCAGGAGAACATTTGCAGAACAGCTCTCACCTTGTGTGTTGGAACACTGCACGGTAAAGGCAAAGAAAAGGACTAATTTGAAAGTGATTAAAAACTGAGTGCTGGAGAGGCTTTTAGGATGGACTACATTGTTTTAAGCAAAATTTCTTTGTTCAGGCTCTCTTGTTGCATTACTAGATTAAAAGGGTTTTACCAATGGGAAACAAAAGCAGAGAGAGCAGGTTGAGCTCAGAACAGTGGTTTTAAATGAGGCGTTATTCTCTTAATCTCTTGTTTCCAGAAGAAAACCCAGCAGAAGAGAGATAAATCCATGGCAACGAAAGGATATGCATTATAACAGTATCAGTAAAGTATATCTTTAGTTTGGAATGTCCTTAGCAAACTTAATACAAACTAACTGAATTTAATAAAGGAAATATTTGCTTTCTTGTTGATCATTGATGTATGGATCTGCATCCTTTGCTTTTAATATTTCAGCCTCAGAAACTAAGAAGAACCATTGACTTCTCCTCTGTGTGTGTTTTAGAAGGCTACTTGCACTACCCAAGTTAAATAGCAGAACACAGACACATAAGGCAAAGCTAGATAATGCATCATCTTCCTCAGTGGTCCTACCAGTAACTAATAAATATATCAGAGCAGACATAGCACCTTAGGTCAGAAGCAAACTGTTGATTCTTACAGCACCAAGGTCTCTTGTGAGTAGCCCACAGAACTGCATGAAGCAACTTTTACTATAGATCAATGAACACCTACAACATGAAACAGGGTTGGACAACAGAATGGAAATTGAGTAGAGCATTTCAAGAGCAATGAGAAGCAGGGATTCAGTTAACTGGCTGCCTCTTGGGCTCTGAGTCACACAAATCTTAGTTTCAGGAGAATCCTCTGAGTTCAGCAAAAAACCATTTCAGTACATTCACAGTTTATCAGGATAGTAACACAGGGTTCAAATACGGAGATTTGTTTGTAAGTAAATTCTTCTCTCACTACTACAGCTGTGTCAAAGCTTATGCCAACTGGCACTTGAAGCAGTTCTACTGCCAAAATTTGCTGTCTCCAAAGCAAATGGGAATGAGCCAATGTCCTGTGGATCTCAACTGTAAGTAGCCATCTAAGAATATAAAATGAGTTTGCAGAAGAGATTGGCAATCTGCACAGGAACAGTCAATTCAGACACAGAAAGAGTGAGAAAGAGAGAAGAAGGTTATGTATGTTGGATAAACAGAGTTCATTTTTGTCTCCTGACTAATATTTAGGATCAGATTCTCCACTGGGATAAATTAAAGCATCTTTAGCCGTATGTTTGCAAAAATCTTGACATCATTGTATAAACCATGGTATTTGAGATTATAAATCTGGGGTTTGTTTTCTTTGCCTTATAGTTTAAGAGACTCTAGGCTATTGTTTTCAGTGTTCCTTCCAACATCAGACAGGCAAGACACCTGGTCACACTTCATCTTCGTGCAATTGGAGACTGCATGTAGCTCCCTGAGTCTGAGTTTCAGGGAATGAAAGAAAAACACCATAAGGCAAGTAACAAAACTATGAGAGCTAGTGGCTGCAAAATCTGTCCAGCTCCAGCTCACATCAGTGGAAGTATGTGATTTTGTGCCAGCTGAGGACCCAGCCTTTAGTCTAAATATTGACTCAGTGTTTGGTCTCGTGGACTAAACAAGGAGTTTCATGAGGCATTTCCCAACCCAGTTGAGTTTGGAAAGCCTGAAAGCCTCCACTTCAGCCTTTATGTGATCAAAGTTGAGAGCTCTATTTGAGTTTGCTCCTGAACACAGTCAAAAGATTTTTCAGCTGCTTCAAGATTTGGTTTTATATACTCTTGCTGCAGAACCTACAATCTAATAAGTATTCTCCACAAATCCAAGAGAAAAAAAAGGAAGTGCCCCTGTAGTCATACATAAAGCTGGGCAAAATATTTAAGATTTTTTTTTTCACTCAAAAAAACATTTGATTTATCTGATTAAGGAAAAAGAAATCAATCTTTACTGCTATGCCCAAAGTGAAAATGATCTTCCACCGTACTGAGAGCTTTGTGTTTTATTTGGCCAACTAAATGTGTTCTAATGGGACTTAGGGAAAAAGGTAAATTACAAGTATTTCAACATTTGTAAAAATCTTTCCAAAAACATGACCATATTTGCAAGATTTATATTTTTTAAACATTATAACAATAAAGTAATTTTTCTGTAACCAAGGAGAAGGCATCAAATATCATCTTCTGCATTGGACTTGTAAGATCAATCTTACCCCAGGACCAAGAGGACAATAGGGTACATATCTTTGCTTAAGAATTTCACTTCTTCTACCTTTTTCACCTCTATACCTACTAGACATCAGAATTGTCTTTGACACTTGCTCTGTCTTCAGCCTGATCCTCCATTTTCAGCATACTGACTCTACTGCCGATTTTGGAAAAAGAATAAATCTGCATCCTTAGCAATTGCCTGTTTTTCTCTTATATTGAGTTCATTGGCTCTGAATTTCTACAAACTGCTTTTCTAGATTGGACTCTGCTCTTCTATAGGCTCTGTCAGTGATATGCTACCCCATTCACTAAAGTAGATCTCATCAATGTACCATCATCATGTTTTAGTAATGGCCATAATCAAGCTAAAAAGTCTTAGTTAATTATTTGCTTCTTTAAACGGTTATTGGAAGATAATACAAAGAAGATGGGTACATCATTGTTAAATATAATACCACTGCCTCACCCAAAGGCCATTGAAACCTCTCTCAGATCAAAGTTCCTTACTGAGAATTTACACTGTGCCATATCCTAACAAGTATAGACTGAGATCACGAGTCCTCTGGGTTTAGAAAATTAGTTCATTTATTTTTATCTGTAACCTTGTATTGTTGCTGCTTTCCTTGACTATTTAACTCTGCCCTTAAGGGCTCTCATGCACCAGAATCCATTTACAAAGTGGCTACCCCACCAAGGCACAAATGCTCCATTACCCTGGCTTTGAGAGCAGCCACATAGGCTGGGATTTGTTTTTCAATAGAAATAAGTGCTTTTTGCTACTCACACTTTCTATTTGCCATATGTGCCTGAGATAGGATCCATTCCATTCATCTAGCCAAGGTAACAGCAAGCACGTGCCCAGCGCAATGACCATTGCTGGTGGGGACACGCAAGGCTGAATGCCACCTGTGCTGAGGGAAATTGCCTATACACAAATAGATGGGGCAAAACGTGCATCATGAAGAGGAGAAGAGCATTTTCTCTGTTTTGAAAGGCTATTAAGGATTTCAATAATGGGCATAAACACCCATATCACCATTCTGGGGAAAATCAGTCTTTGCTCTTTTGAATAGAGATGGGATGTTATTTATCTCTGATGGCTCTTCACCAAAAACAAGTTATCATTTATGTCCCAAGAAATATTAGGATAATGAAAACTACCATACAGAGTGCAGAAAGTTCCTCCACTTTATTTTTTGAAGCTTACTAATTATCAGGACTTTTTGAGGGGTTTGTAAATCACCTTTTAAGTAATCTGTGAATGTGTGATAATGCTCATTATTTTCAAAGATGGGAAAAACAAGTTCATTGCTATCCAAAAGACCTGTAAACCAGACAATCCCATCACCACAGCAGCACACTTGTTCAGCCTCATGACTGTGTGAGGATCCCCAATCTGTAAACACAAGACATTCTTTCTGTATTTCCTATCAAATGACACAAAGCAGTTGTAATTGTTTACCATGGGTTCCAAAAAAGGTCTTTATTTTATAATATCTATCCTTTTAAGCCACTTATTTGCATTAGTCTTAGGAGATGTGCTACCTTCATAAGAAAAGCACAATGACAACAGATGCCTGGACAAAACTCATGTCACAAGAAAAGGCTGAAGCCTGCTTAGGAAAAGGATCAGACAGGCACACCTTTAAAATAAACTGAAAATATCTGCAGCCTCAGCCTGATCCTCTGTCTTCCCACAAGCCCATGCTCAGCCAGTGCAAGGGAAGGCGTATCTCTGCAGGGCTGCCACCATCTTTCCCCCTCCACCCAAACCCAGCTAAGTGACACAAGCTGCCCCACACACAGGTGCATCGAGATGCAATTCATACACTCATAAACCATCCTTAACAAATGCAGTCTAATAATTTCATAGTGAATTTGGTCAGAGGAGTCTCACGGGGCTCATTCACTGCAGGACTGACTTTTGCAATGCAAGTATTTACACAGGCAGATCAAAAACCCAGTGGTTTGAGCTGATCAGTCAAGGGGAATGACTTGGTAAGGCCAGAACTAAAAGCAACACTTGGGAAGAGCTTAATTTCATTGTCTGAAGGTTTCTCTGCCGAGTGTAACCAACCCTGCCCTCCACTTGTTTAGGCAGCTTTTCTTAACAACAACAGACTTTCACACTCCAGCATACACGAGAGATACAATTTAGAGATGTGCTGCCGTGACGCAGCTCGGCACCAGCTTCGCCTCACGCACGCTGCATGTAATTAGGTTCCAGGCACTGGGCTGTGGGCAAACACCAGCTTCCAGTCCATCGGTTAATTTGTCTTTAGCCAGCACAGTGACATCCAAAATCAAGACACTTCACACACTGGGGAAAGGGAATATTTGAAGGGTAGAAAACTATATATTATGATTTTTAGATGATGCTATGGTACAATATCAGATGCCACAAATAGCCAGAATGCAGGTCCCAAACCCAAGGGCCACAGAAAAGCACAATTCTTCTTTCTGTATGGTACCAACAAGTGTCTAGAGAGCAACTCACCCTATTTTTAGGTTTGTCAGACATTCATCTTTCACTTCCCTCTATCTCTATCTCTGCTGGCACCACTTCCTGAGCTTTGCTAATTAGTGCATTGAACCATACATGTGGATATATAAATATAGATTAGATATAAAGACCTTGTGTTTCTGAGTTTTAAGAATACCTCTAAAAATAGATGGTAATTGTGTCTAATAGAAGCACCATTCTCCATAATTTCCTTCCTTGCCTCCATTTTGTGAATGCAGTATAAACAATCATTTTACTATCATAAATAATTCAAGTCATTCCACAAGATATCAGGAATGCCAATTAGACATCTTTCTTCCCAACAGTGAGAATTTCCTGTTTTCTACTATGCTTTGAGAAAAACACTCTTAGCCTTGATGCATAAGGAGTGGAAAAAATGCCTTTTGTTTCTCATTCATAGCATTTGGAGTTCAACTTGTACACTGTGAGCCGCAGTTTAACAGGTTTGTGCTTCCTCAAGTTTTTTATCCTCTTTTTAAAGTGCTGTCCTGCAATTCATGCAGGGCTAGGCAACTTAGGGTGCTTCTTATGAAAGCAATACAATGCAAGTTTATTGAGTGACATATGTCCTCACATCACCAACCCTGACAAATACCTAACCCATATTAAATAAAACCCTGAGCCATTTTCAATATTTGCCCAGTTTAAAAATGTCATTAGAAAGTGAGCAAAGGTTGAGGGAGACCTTTTTGCAATGGATAACATAGCACAGATGTAATGTTTCTAGTGGACGATCCACTGGGTCTTTACAAAGCTTAATTAAGCCTCACATTTTCCATATGAGATAGGTAAACACTGTCACACCCTTGCTTTCAGATCTGTAAAATAAGGCCAGTAAAAGACTTGTGACTCATAAGGCATCAGAAGAGCCAAGAGCAAAATTAAAAAGACTTAACAGCCAGCCAATGTTCTAGCAACTTGAATTAATTCAGTCAGTGATGGGATCCTGTGCTCTACTCATGCAGGGTCAGGTCTCGTTTCCCTTGCCAATGACAGCAGATTCCTGGCTGTATTTCACTTCCAGTTTTGCGTAACTATAAATAATCTGCTACATCTAATTCTTCCAGAGTTCAGTCATCTATAATTTCCAACATGACTTCTTTCCTCCTCCTCCTCTACTCCACTGCTTTGATGCTTAACCCCTCAGCTCTTTCCTTTGCAGCGTGATATTATGAGAAACCTCAGTCGAAAGGGAAGCTGTGAACCAAATGATGAACATGTTCAGTGTAGAGTCCACAGCTGTGAGAAATTCAATGTTAACAAAACCCAGCAGGAAAGCATTTAAATTCTCCCTTCTGTCCTCAGACCTGAATAGCAGCAGGGTGTAAGTGATTCACGGACATTGTACCACTCATCTTCGCCATGGGATGAATTTCACTTAAACACCACAGTCATATCTCACAGCTTTGGTCTCCATTCCTACCTATTTTCAGTTCTGAGATATATCCAACAGAAACTATATCTAATAATAAATAATAAACCACACTTGTGCTAACTTTCAAATGCAGCTGTGTACCTGTAAATCCTACGTGCTGTGCCAGGCATGTGGAACCGGAGATGCCACAAGACTCAAGATGAATACCTAAGCAGAAGCAGCAAGTTCATATACTGCTACTCCAGATTTTCTACACTACTGGGCTTTGTATATTGTATTGAATAGATAACCACATTTTTTTCTTCCTGTAGTTGTCACAAGCGTTCAAAATGCTGTCCTCAAGAGGACCTCTGAAATGAAAGCAGTAGCGAGTTGCTTAGGATAGAAGTTTAGGCTAAGAAGTGGAGATTCATAATCAGAATTGCATACCCAGTTATTAAATCTCACATTACATTTGCCTAAATTATTGAGGAAAACATCTTTTATTTTTTTTAACTCTTTGAGACAACAATCCTGCAGAAAATAATTCCACTCTTTTCTCTTTCAAACACTAACAATTTGATTATAGGTTTTGTCCCTGATGCAAACACATGTATGTTTGTCAGCTCTGAAATTAGATTAATTGTGCTGGTAGTCCAAAGAATCACAGCAATAGTGGGAAAGGTGAGGAAATAGACACGAATCCTTTACCTGAGCATCAGAGCACAATGAGATCTAAGAATTAGCAGTATTTGTGTAATTTTTTAAAGTATTGTATTAATAGCTACATTCCAGCATGGAGGTCCCATTCGATTCTACACACAGTTAGGCAAAAGAGAGTCAGGTCACCTCTTGATCTGTGCATGAAAGTCCTACATCATTAATGAGATGAAAATAGAAGGACGCATCTAGACAGGTGATCCAGCAGAATGAATCGCTTGAGCTGGAACCACGTAGTTAATTCCACTGCATCAATATTTCAAGTGCCTCAGGTTCAGAGGAAAATAAGCTTGCCAAAAACAACAACAGTTTGGCTTAAAATCAGAACCTGTAACCTGCAATGTATTAAGTGGCAATGTTCTTGAAATGCTTCCTGGTTTATGAATACAACCTACAATTCAAGTGCTATCATGTAACCAGGATAAGAAGACATGTGAAAAATAAAGGCATAAAATGCAGCATTCCAGACAGATTGTGGCTTAAGAACATTAAATAAATAGAGAGTCAAGCCACTGCTCATAAAGTATCATTTTAATAGTGTGAGTGAATGACCTAGACAAAGAGATGACTTGTATGGGGTGGTAAATATGCTGCTATTTTAAAAACTCACAGGTTCCTTCAAGACTGACAGCTTTGGAAATCCTGAGCTATACTATGCCAAGAAGTGTTCAGTTTCTTCAGACATCACATGTTCTGGAATCTGAAGAGGTGTGTTCCAGCCTTTTACTAGAGCGTTGACCAAGCCTAACTTGCTTTTTCAGTTAAATATTCACCAATTATTAAATTCTACTTGCGTTTTTCTTGTACTGGTGTGACAGTGCATTGCAGCTACCTGCACTGTCAGTATCTCATTTCTCTCACCAATCAAGCCAGAAATTCATTTCACAATCCTAAAAAAAAATAACAGCAAGTGCAAGACCCAGAATGCTGGAGACATCCCATGCTTGAGATCAAAGTGTGGTTTGAACAAAATTGATGAACTGAGGAGATGCCACTGAAACTGACCATTTGAATAAGCCTGAGATTCTTGAACAGGTCTCCTTCCCTTTGTGTTCAAACTTCTCCATTTTGCACAGAATACTCAATTAGCCAGAAAGCTCTTCTTGCTCTTTAGTGGGAGATTTAGATTCCTATTCCTGTACCAGTGAACAGTCAATTATTTATACAAAGTAGAAGAGAGTCAACAAAAGGGACTGTGAATGCCCCATGCAACTTAATCGTAGCTCAGAGGCTACAATACTCGAGGCAGAGGAGAGAACCTTACAAAAGCAAAACAAAGTCATCACCTCCTCTCTGGATAATAGAACTCTTTAGCTGGTTGCTTGGTTTGTTTTTTTTTTTCTGAAATGAGAAGGAAAATTTGACCCAAATC
This sequence comes from Urocolius indicus, assembly GCA_013401255.1. Taxonomy (NCBI): domain Eukaryota; kingdom Metazoa; phylum Chordata; class Aves; order Coliiformes; family Coliidae; genus Urocolius; species Urocolius indicus. The sequence continues at coordinate 481,157 of WBNH01007661.1, read as the reverse complement.
CACGAGCAGTTTCCAGGCAACTGAACTTTGCCAGAACATGTAATGAAGCTCTGAAATGCTATTTGCCATCCTGCTGTAAAAACTTAATGGACTGCAGTCATACCACAAGGTAGGCTAATGACAGGCACCTTGTTCTGAAAGGCAGGGAGGAGAATTTTCTGTCTCTGAGGAAACACTAAATGCTTATCACCTTGATGTATTTTCATCTCCAAAGGATAATGATCCAGATCTTGAAAGTGATGGAAATCCTTCACCTCCATCCTCAAGAATCTTATTTCCATTTCTACTGGATGAAATGACTATTAATTCCTTATGCTACGTTAAGATCTAGAAGACTCACTTATCATAGGATCTAGAAGGCCCACTTATTATTCAGAACCCACACTGGTTTGAAGCTGTGTAAACTATGGGGTTTGGGCACAGAATAAGCAGCAATTTCAGAATAAGAGCCACCCTAACCATTATTTTCAATACATGGGGCAGTAAATGTGTGTTTTAAAAGCTTTTGAAGCAGTGAAGTATCTTTTGGCTATTGATGGAGCATTTTTTTCTATGAGGCAGACCTGAGAAGTCAAAGAATGCCTTTCAGTACCTCTCCAAGCAGATTGGGGAGTTGAGCTTTACACCAACAGTGATTCCAAGTGCCAAATCAACTCTTCACAAGAGGTCTCAAGCAGTAAATTTCCTTAAAATGCATTTAGGGAAAGGCAAGCTAATGAAGGACCACAAAAAGAGAGAGACAACCTTACTGAGTGAGCTGATAGCTCCCTTTGACAGCCTTAAGACCGTCTGCTTTTACCTCTACCATGGCTAATAGATACTATGATAACAGATTACTGAAGAAAAAAAACCAATTTGACCATCATTGCACTCTCTGACCAGAGAAAACCATGTTCCAGCCAAGTTCACACATTTTACTCTCTCATACTGGGTGACCATCCCTGTATGTGCTGACAGTCTGCTGCAACAGCTCAGCCTTGTGTACAGACAAAGATCCTCAGGGCTCTCAGTGACAATGCTCCTATTGGAAAGGAGACTCTCAGGTTGCTGGTAAGTTAAATTAAGATTGTCTCCTGGAGACAAAGCCACGTAGTTTTAGCACAAAGCTGAATGTCACAGCAGAAAGTAGAAGCCCTGAATCTTTTAAGATCTTAAAATGTAGCAGATTTATTTAGTAACAGACTTCCATCCATTTCTAATTTCTGGATAAAGCCATGTTAATCAGCCCTTGAGTTAAACAATATGCCAAGTACTACCAATTGTCTTTTCTCTTTTCCTCCTAGATATATGGTATAAAGACAGAGATATTAAGTGGATAATTGCACCCCAGGTCTTTGTTCACAGAAGAATTCCTTTGTCTGAGCTTGTGTTTCCTTCTTGCATGAAGAAACCCAACAGGGCAGTTCATTGCAAAACTGGGCAGGGGCAAAAATAATCTGTAAATAATCTTTATTCTGTTTGCCTCATTGTGTTTTTAATTATTACTAGTAATCCAGTCCCTAAACTATATTATTTGACTTAGAGAACCATACAATGCAGAACAACAGCTCTAATAAGTACTAATTACTGTGCAGCTCTGCACACCGACAAAATATTGCAATGACTCAGGTAACCTATCATACTATTCCAATTATAAATCAAATCAAGGGGCAAGAAAACATACATGCTGCTCTAAGTCAGGTAAGAGAATGATACTTTCTCTCTTGATATGGCAAATAAATACAGATTATATTGTTCAATAAAATATATTCAAAGAAAGAATGATACACTGTTTTGGATAAAAACACTCCAACTGCTTTTACTTTGTGGTTTGAATAATCATATTGCATATTAGTATGATTTTATGCCCTGTTTCATATTAGTTATTCTACTGACACTAGTAAAGGGCATCACGGTTAAGATGGATATCATCTAACACTAAGTCAGTTTTGTACTTTCGTTGCCCCCTGCCATTCAGCATGGAGTACACAGGATAGCAGATCTCCCTTCAATTAAATATATGGCTACTTATTTCTTCTGCAGTCAGTATTTTCTTTATGGTGTCTCAGATAAAGATGTGGGAAACAGTTTGTGTCTAGATTTGCAAGGCAAAACAAAACACAGTATGACTACTGCCAAGTATTACATTCTGTATGTCACAGTGAGTGAACTTCATTACGGTTCATTAATCCCCAATCCAGTTTCTCATTCATGTACCTAACAGTGTGGTATCAAGTCATCTCTCGTAACTTCAGCAGGATGTTCTTAAATCAATGTGGACTGTTTTCATATCAACATACCCTATAATCCTTGCATTTTTCATTACATTAATAAATGGAAACACAGCGTATTATAATTAATGGTTCCAGAAACTAGTTTTGAGGAGAAATAAACTGGGATTATCAAATCTCTTCCCTGAGGACAGAGACAGTCTGATTAAGTGCTTCAAAAAGTCCCTTTTACATATTTTTTTTGCAGAAAATGTCCCTGCTGTGTCTGCCCTCCAGTTATGAGTTTCACCTGTAAACAGTTCACTGCCACTGCTGACTCCACTAAACATCTTCTTTGTACTTCAATCTGCATTTTATGTGAACTCTGGAGCTATTAGCCACTAATATCAACAGCATTGCACAGTCTAGGAACATTTATTGCTCCCCTGCTTAGTTTAATGTTTCTGCCTTCGTACCGTAATATTATTAATAGTCACAAAGTACAATAAAAGAAAATTAAGTGTTTATTTTGTTTAGGCTTTTGCCACTTTACCTGCAGCCTTTTTCCATTACATTTACACATAAATGAGCATACACTACAATTTTTAATGCATCTAAAAATCGGGGTTTGACTCCTCTAATCATATTGTTCTATTTTCAGTCATCTTCCAGGCCATTTTATTTGCTACTGCAAATGCAAATATATTATGGTAAATGTATACATATATATTTTTTATATAAACACATAGCATGCATTGGGTAGCTATTTACTTAGCTAATAGACTTCATTTGTATGTTTTTCCTTCTTTTAAAACAAATATTTTGTAAAATGATGGTCTTCAGTAGAGGCATGTCTGCAAAACATGCTCACATTACATGCACACCAAGATAGCCTGTGCTGCTGCTTTATTTTTCTCCTCAGTTTCATAGATATAAAATGAAAATTAAGGCTTTCATGCCTATTAAGATAGGCACTGACTAAGACACGATCTGGAGATAGTCACCTTTGAATAGATAATGAGATTCTGAAGTGTCCACTTTCGTGAGAAACACTGGCCTCCACAGACAATGTGCTGCTACAAAGCGAGCCAAGTCATAGCTGGCCACAGAAATATAAACTGAAGTGCTTCCCACGGATATACACAATTATACATAAGAATAGCATTAACAGCACTCTTTCCAAAGATCAGCTCAAGTTCATATTCCTGTTAAAGAAACTAGGAGTGGATAAAATTAAAGATGACGTGGTTGATGACTATGTAAATCTGCAGCTGCAAAAAGCTTCTTTCTGTACAGCGCAGACTTTGTGTGGCACTGTGGTGGGCACAGCCTGGGCTGAGCCTGTCCCACTGTGTTTCTGAACAGACAGACTGAGAGGTACCTGGTAGGGAAATGGGATATAAACCAACACTTTCTGAGGCTTGTAGAGTTAAAATTTAACCAGGCCCATAATCTCTTTAGTAGGGAGAAGTCAGTCATTTTTCCTGCCTAGGTAATTTAGCTATGTAAGCGTCCCAGTCAGATCTGTAGAACTTGCACAACCTTGTTCAAGAGCACTGAGAATTACATAAAGTGCAGGTCCAGGGAAGTCTGATGAGTCCTGATTTCCCAAAGAGTCCTTGGAGTGGCTTCCTGTCATCCTAGCGTGAGTATATGGTATTATTTGGCTCTGCACCTCAGATTCATCTTTCCACAACTGAAGCTTCACATCTCTACATAGCTCAATGAAAGACAATAGGTGGCTTACATTTTTTTCTGGACTATCTCTAATTTGGGGTTTTATTTCAGTATTCAGGGTCTTAGATTATATGCCAGGAGTCCTGGCACTGTAGGAAAAAGTATTACATTTTCCCTTTTGTTACTATGAATCTGGATTAAAAGCCCCAAGTTCCTGTGGAAGTGGAGTGAAAAGAGTTGCTTTGAAGTTTATGCATTTGTTGGGCTTTATTCATTTGTACACATAAGTAATTATAAAGTAATTAGTATTATCTCAATACATCTAAACAGGCAAGCAAGAGAAGACAGAACCATCTATTATTAGTGACAAAGGGAATCAGCATTTTCTTATCATCAAAATCCAAGTTATCTTGTTTTCTTGTACATTGGTGTAATTAATCACTGTATTTAGCATTCATAGATAATAACACCCAGTATCTGCTTTGATGAGATACAAACAAGCATATTATGAATCACTTCACATCCAGACCATCTTAATTGCTAAAATTACTGTCTTCATGTCTGCTGTTTCTGTAACAGCAGTTAAGTCAATGAAATGCTTGAAACACACGCCTGCTTTGGCAACCAGTTTAGCTACTGAACTAACATGGCACTTCTTATTATGAAGCTATACTCTTCTTTCGTTTACAGTTGCATCAAGCCAGAGACGTGCATGTGGTGATGCAGAGCATAAACAAGGGCCTAATCAGACTTCCTACAGCGAGTGACTGAGAGGGAGTGAAAAACACCGCTGAATTCACTAACTCTCTAAATAAACCTCCTAACTGGATGGAACACAAAGTGAAATCTTACTTTTAAGAGAGTAATAAAATAAAATTAAAAAATAAAATAACCCTTATCAGTTAATTGAGATTGCCTTCAATTATATAAATACGGCTGACTAACCTTTAGGGCTTGTCATTAACCAAGGTTCATCAATTCTAATCATCTGACACTCAAATGCTCTAATGGCCATGCCAATGTAATTAAAGTTGCCAATTCTGCTGACAAAGTTCTTAGGTTACAAGCACTGTTATCAACGTAGGATAAGTAATCTTGTATCACACTTATTTCACAGATACTGTCCTATCCCATTAATGTCTTCACTAGTGACAGATTTTATTAATGAGATTAATCTTCAAACATATACTCAGTTGCTACTTTCTTTTCAGAATCGGAAGTAGCCACCGGTTCATAATCTCACGTGATATTTTATCACAGTTAATAAACACAAAAGAAATCTTGGCAGAATTAATCATCAGCTTTAATAAAAATAATTAAAGTTCTAATCTTCTATGAGTAATTTGTTTGACCCCATCCTACCAAATGCATTCTCAAACATTCTGTGGCCAGAATGTCAGGGTGTACAAGTCAGATTCAGCAGCTGCTTTAGAGTGTCTTTCATGTTGTACTAATATCCACATGCAAGACATAACATCACTACAAGATGACTTTCCAGTTAAATCATATATTTACTGCCTACCGAGTGTGCATAAAACCATTTAAACAGCATATAATACTATCTATTAGAAAATTAAAAAGCATTCTACAACTTGCTACATAGCTGTAGACATCCAGGCAACTACCAGACGTTACACACTGGAAGAGTGTCATTGAATTCCACTGGGCTGATCACAAGAATAAACTTACTCTCTAGTTTAGGTGTGTTTTTCCTCTTCCAGAATCACTACAGGATATTTAGGAATAAGTTTTCAACAACCCTTTTCTTGCTTACATCCAGCATTGTTTGATTTATCCTTTTAAAAAAAAAAAAACAAATCAAGAAAAAAAGAAAGGAAATCTTACACCAGATGATAAAATGACCTTACAGAAACGTGATTTTTGACAAAACACAGTCTGAGTTTCAAGTAGCAGAAAAGGAAAGGACAGCCGAATTGGGTCAAATCAACAGTTCTGGAAGTGGCCAGCAGAAGATGGTGAAGAGAGAATGTAAGAGGATGGGAAACATATTGCCATACATTCGTGGCACACTTTTTAATAGTTTTGGTCTCAATTTCTTCTCTAAGAATTCTTAAATTCAATTTTCTTTCTTGATTATTGAGCCAACATTTTCATTAAACTATCTGTAGTAACTATAACACCTCATTTGTGAACGGTAGTACTTGGTTCTTACACAAATATATTGAATTTTGCCCATATTAGAAGGAAGACTAATACAACTAGTCTTTTAAGACTTGCTAAGCAAAAATTTACACCAGCACTTGACCTAGCCATGAGCAGAAAACTGAAAGCAGCCAAAGGTTTGGTTTTGAGTTTGCATTTGAGTTTTGTATTTCCTCAAATGAATTACCTCAGTAACTACAATGGTCTCTATCTACACTGGCTTGGAGCTGCATCAGCTTAGGTCTAAGTTTACAATTACTTTGTGTATTCTTTGACCTAGAGCCAATCCTGTTCAGAATATTATCTGTACAGCTATGCTGAAGTCAGTAAAGCCTTGAACTTGCAGACAGAAGCACATGATTTTATTGCATATTGCAAACAGGCTGGCTGGTGCCAATGAGAAAAGGCCAGATGAATGTGAAACATATGAAAGAGTCTGTAGGAGGAGAGCCTACAGAAACAACATTTAACTTGTAGATGTTTGGTATTTGCTATAAATGTGCATTCCCACATGTATCTCAAGAATACTTGACATTTTGTAAATCACATTGCTCAAAAAGAGAGTGTAAAACCTACAGTGACAGTTTAGCACAAGTTCATGGTACAACTGCGTCACTTTATTAGTTCTATGCAACTGGTTTCTGCCATACACTCACACAAGGGCATTTGAAGAGTATACATCTCCATTCAGTTTGAATGGAAAGTGGAACATGAGGTGGCTGGGATGTGCAGTGTTGTCTCCGAGAAGTGACAAATAGGTTCAGCTACCTGTGGAACTATCTGCCAAATCAAAACTACAAGCCTGCTCACAAAATACAGCCTCACTTTTTTCCACATGACCACTGAGTCAATGCACATCAAGCACAGTGAAAGAAACCTAGAAAGTCATATTACTTCACAGACGTTCCATCGCTCTCAGCTGGGCTGTCAGAAAATGCATGGTAGAAGTGCTGGGCCTTGAGTTTGTCAGAAGCAAAAAGAAAATCAGAAGCAATTATAGGCCAATATTAGTAAAAATTATCTCAATTCTTAGAATCTTTTCTTCCTGTAAGTCATATTTAAAGACACACTGTGAAAACGATTCAGTTCTTATTCAGTTTACCAGGCACACTGAAGTGCCTGGGAACTGTGTTTGAAAGGGGACTGAACAACAGTGTCAACTTTTGGCCCAAAGTCAGCTGGAAACAAGCCACAGCCTAGTCACAGTTGGCCCTCAGGATATTCTTCCAAAGACCTTGAAAATCTTAAAATTAAATTTTAATTATCCCTGTTCAGTATGATTTATAATAATTGTCAATATCTGTGGTTTGAAATAACACATTTTACAACACGATCAGTCAGAGAAAATATTTTCCTAATGACTAAAGGGAGGAAGAGTCTGCAGTGAGTCCAAGAAGTATATTATCAATCTTATTTATTATTTTTTTAAACCATAACACACAAACATTTAGCAGACATTGATCTGAAATTGGGGTGAAAGGCTGAAGAATACTATGTTTTCCTGGGTTTGCAGCAGTCAGATTTAGGAGTCTAATCCTGCAGGCATGAGACCAGCTGAGGTCCCAGGAGTTCACAGAGGTATTTTATGGCACTTGAAATGCTCACAAATTTTGAGGAGTCCACAGAACCATAAAAAATTTACTTGCCAATAATTTTTTTTTAATATTTATGATGTGCCAAGAGGTGATAATTTATTCATTTGGACAACAATTTCTGTGATGTTCTTCAAAGCAAGTAAACCCAAACCCATTTTTTCTCTTCATTCCTAAAGAAAAGGTCACTTTTAACATTGGTCTTTCCAACTTATCAGCTTCTGGGCAATATTTCTGAAATAAACTTAAAAGATACCAGGCAGAACAACAAACAAACTCTCTTTCCCAACTGTTGTTTCTTGCCTTTCAGCATTGGCCACTTGCAGAACCATAAGCTCAAGCTGTGGGTTGTGCCAGGAATTTTCTAAATCAATACTTCAAGTTGCTCAGAAATCATGTTTTCCTGCATTGAATCTCTTTACAAAGAAATAGTTGTATGTGGTTTTAAACAAGAGTAAAAGGGTAGATTAAAAATACAAGAGCAAGTCAATTCATATGAAAAAAGAACTGCTAAGCTATAGTGAAAAACAGATCCAAACAATGTCAACAGAGAAGAGTTCAGAGGTCATAAAGCACAGGAATATTGCAGTTACTGTCCCTGCTCTGAGTAAATTGCTCACCAGAAATAAATACCACCATTTGCAACTATTGTACATCCTCTGTTACACTGACCTGCCAATACATGTCCTCGATGATTTTTTTCTTCCTATATAAAATGGCTAAAATGAATATAAGTTTCTGGTTTGATTTTGACTCTGAAATCACTTCTGCCACGGGTCTGTGAACTCTCAGACACAGCTTGATTCATTCTTACCAGCAGTCACTTCAGCTGAAAAGATATGATAGCTTTTGCAATTCTTTTTAAAAGTAGCCTCCTGTAACAACTTCTGCTTAGTAAGCTATTTGGTTTTCATAATGTCAGTTGAATGAAACATTTTGTTTCATGCCTCAAATCTTGTCTCATTTACAACACTCATTCATTTGGGCTGCAATCATCATCACCTTTCTTTTAAATAACTAATGTGGGAAAAAGTTGCTGATTGTGAGCCTCATATACAACGGAAAAAGAAGACAACTTCCCAGATTTTCTGCATTTTACTTCTCACATATACAAGTCCTAAACCAAGAAGCTTCCTCACACAAGCTCTTCGCTTATTTACAAATGCAAGTCCAGAAACTCCACATATGACTTAGAAGGCAGTATATTAAACCTATTATCTCATATCCTGCCCTAAAGCAAAATTTCCCCTTTAAGAGCTTCAGTACATTATTCTACAACAATATTTTTCCTCTCCTCTCACCCAGGCAGCAGAAACAAGGAAGGTGATGAAAACCTCGATGAGAGCTGACTGAAAGCCACAGGAGGGTGAATTCTACAGGTCAGCTCCAGACTTTTAGCTGAAGTCTGATTCTCCACCTCTGAAAGTAATATAGCTGTAATTTTTTTTTTTTTTTTGACAGCCTCTGCTAAAGTTAGAACATCATTTACTGTCCATGTATATGTAACACTGGCGGCTGTTACACACTGAAAAAAAGGCCTCAAGTAATTCTGCACACAACCTGTCATCCTAGATAGCAGGAAGACATTATGCCAAGATTACTAACTCTGAGCATAGACTTCTCACGAACCATGAAAATCACTCTGGTTTTTAGGCTGGTGTTCAAATCAATGTTTAGGACTTAAACAGCAAGTCAAGGAAACAGTAACAACAGTTGCTTTTTAATAGCAAAATATAAAAACACTGTTGAATAGCGAAATTCCATTAGCCATTTTTGGGGAAGGGATCAATGGGGCTTTAGACAACTGCAAGTGGGGGAAGATACACTCAGATTGTGTTTGTGTTGCCTAATTGGTGTGATGTTATGATAGGATAGGAAGGCAGCGACTGAATAAATTTTCTGTATGCCATAGGTCATGGTGTCTGCCTCATATTCAGACACCTGGAGGACAGGTCTCTCTATTATCTCTTCCAGATCTCATCCCTGCAGAGCTATGTCTTGCTGCAGTGCTGGGGTGTAGGAGGAACAGGAAAAGCACAAACTTTCCGTGGTGAAGAAGGTGCACAGCAAGCACCCCCTGGCTTTAGGGACAAGATCATCTGTATAGGTCTGGGTTATGAGGTATGCAAACCTGGCAATGCAGATAACACACAATTTTTCTAGCATTTGATATTGCATATTTCTAGAACTCTGATAATCCCACAAAACTTGCATATCACCCATTATTACAGGGAAGCTTTGTCACACTTCTAAAGTAGGAGGTTGTTATAGAATTGTATCTTTAACTGTATGTTCTCACAGCCCAAGGTTTGTTAATTCAACTGACAACTTATTCTTTTGTAAAAATGATACTCCAGAAGCTGCTGTTTGAGTAGAAATAACATTTCCTAAGAAGGAAACTCCACAGGAAAGAGAGCAAGTAGCAAATAGTTTGTATTCATTTGATAAAAACATGAACTTGTAGGCTTGAATGAAAAGAAAGATCGAGAGATTAAAAATCTGATTGGAAAAGAAATTTTGCCTTCTTATATCTGTTTATAAACACCAACAAGACAGCTATACAATATAGAGTAAATCTTCAACTGCTTAACATCTTCCAAGCAAAGATGGTAAAGATCTCAGGGTCTGTATCCAGAGATGAGAACTAATTTAAAAAAATAAGCAGTTTTCAACTACAAGTTGAAAGATTATTTAACTAAAAGTGAAAAGTGTCCTTCCAACCGTATCATTATTCTTCTTCTGTGGGCAATAATAAGCTTTTTTCCCAAAAAAACTTCCTAGTAAAACAGTAGGAGGTAGATTTGCTGTGTTTAGCTTCCAAATCTGTACCAGAAAATTAAAAAATTACAAAAGTTATACCAGGTGTCGAGAAGGCCACAGAACAGCAGCCATCTTCAGGGACATGGTGCAGGCAAGAACACAGGCCAAGTTAGGCGTGGCATCCCCTGACACAGTACTCACAGAATCTTTCAATAGAACAAGATGGAAAAAAAAATCTTCAGACTGATTTCCTTAAGAAAGAAGGTATTTAGATCTACATAGGAACAACTTAGGATCACTTGAATGTCTTGTGGCAGTCAATGCAAAGTGTGCTGTGCTGACACCATATTTATTCATATAGAGCACAAATGCCATCGAGGCTGTGATTCCAGGAAAAGCTTCACCCTAACATACAGCACTCTTGCTCCATTCATTTCCTTTTCATCAAGGGAGTACCCCAATGTGGGATACTTAACTATAGAGAGGAAACTGAAGTGTTCTGAAACATCCCATTGCAAACCCCACGTAAGGGCTTCTGTGGAATTTTTGGGGGACTGAATTTATCAGTCAAAGATCAAGTGAATGTCATGCTCCTGCCTTGAGCTTGTGAATCACGTAGACAACTTCTTAGCACAAAGAAAGGCAGCCTGCCATTGCAACAGCACGTACAGAACACACACATGCATGAACAAGACTTGTTTTGGCCTTGAAGTATCCAGTCCAGATTTAAACTCCCGGGCTATTGGCTTGGCATCAGGCTGTCAGTTGTACAGCCTCAGATGCTAGCCTACATTTTTCTGCTAACTCATTGTCTTCTGTTCCTGAGCAATGGACATTAGATCTTTATGAGAGTTAACGAGTTATTGGATGCACATCAAGAAGCTTTGTAAAGGACCTTCAGGACATGAGTGAGAGGACTTCATGAAGAAGAAGAAGAAAAAAAAATTAGCTTGATTTAAATTTGATGCAAATCTCATCTCAATTAGACTTTTTGATGTTTTCAATGGATTTACATCCTTTAAATACATCAAATGCAATTGCAGATACTTACAGCACAATTATGAAGTGATTTAGGTATTATTAATCTCTCTCACAGAGCTACATTGCAAAGTCCACACATGTATGGAGCAAACAGCATAACCAGTAGAAACACACAGAGAACAGCATCTCTGAGTCCCTGGTATACTTTCTACTGAGGATCTGAATCCCACTTATGAGAACAAGATTACTTTATGCCAAAAATAGATTTTCTGAGTACTAGCAACTCTTGACTCACTGTTCTAGACTGCATGAATATAAAATGCAACACACCCAAACACAGATGGGGTGCTATACCCTATATATTGTGACCAAACTAGTAGAGGACAATGCCAGCTGAAACTATTCAGTCCTAGAGAGACCAAGATCTTGGTTTCCTTGCTTCTCCTCCATCCCCTATCTCTTTCATCCTTACAGCTGAAAGTGGGAAACCCATTGTGATGTGGGGAGACCAGCATCCACACAGGTACAAGATCCCCATGGTCTTGGGATGTCATCCCTACACAGGCACAGAGACTGTAGACTGCAAGGGGATTTTCAAGTCTGTCATTTCTAAGACTTGTTACTACACATTGAAACACAGGGTGCATGAAGGATACCAGAAATTACACTGCTGAATGCTTTCCTCAATATGTGGAGAATCACACAACACACACAAGAACAGAAACCCAGCGTGGCTTCATGTATCACATTTTCATTTGATTTTCATTTCACACTTGGATATTAAATATTTAAGCATTACCAGTGTCATGCATAAGCTTTTTGTTAAGCATAAGCTTTTTGAGTGATGGTATCTCTTCAAATGAGACAATGTCAAGGATCTGGTGCCAAAATTACCAATTCTGACAGTTAAGTCTGTTGCCACTTTTATGCATAAATCTTGTATGCATACAAGAACTTTAGCTGAAACATATACCTCTTCTTTGGTGGAGTGATCTCTTCTTTTGGCAATAGTACATGCCCTGACTGCTAAGTGGCTGATCATCTAAAAATATTAACTTCAGCTTTCAGTTTCCTAACCTTATACAATCACTAAAGTCAGGTTTCATGGTATCAGTTGACTATGAACATTTTTATTTACTTAGAAAAAAAAAAAACCCTCAGAAATAAAAGACAAAAAACAGTGTTTCAACATATTATAGCCACTAGTTCAACAAACACACATTACCTCAGAACTAAATTCTATCCTCAAAAAGTGACGTGACATTTATAATTCTGTGTATGTAGAAAAAGTGGGCAGGCAGAATATGAGAGGACAATCTAGACCCTGAATTTTACATTGAAATGTCAACCTCCAATGTCTGAAAGTACTAGAGATCTATTGTATTGTTATCTTTGTTTACCAAGCCTTAAATTTTACTGCAAATGAAGCTCACCAACAAAATGAATTAATTATTTTACAGGAAAAGTTAGGGTTTATTTTTGCACTGACTTTTAATTTTAATTCAGAATACCTCTGCCAGTTCTAGCTGTCAACATTGGTTAAATTGAAACAGGCAAGCAGGACACCTGGACCAATTTTAGCATACTTTATATGATAAAAAATGTATAACTTCAAAATAGCTAATAGAAATCTGGCACAATATTCATACATTGCAATTCAATTTAAATGTGATTCACAAATCCTTATGGGTTAAGTATTACTATTTCTGTGATATGGAAAGTCTAGCTAGAAAGTCAGTGGTAGAACAAGCTCCTAGCTTGTGTTTCTGTGCTCACCTCACTCATGTCCTATAGCTCCTCTCTGAATAGTTCTCCCATATCAGCATATGCTCACACTACTTATGCCAATTATCCTAGGAAAAGTTAATTTTTATGTGATGTGTCATGGCATTTACTAAGATATCCCACAGTGGACACAAATACTGCAAACAGAGTTTGGCAAGAAATGTCTCATCACACATTTCATAATTTTTCTATGGCAGAGACCTTTATAAATAAAAATCTGATACATTTCTTCAAGAAATGTCATACTTTTTAAACTGGCCTTTTACAACATAAAAAGGAATACTATTTCTTGTATTCTATTGGATGCAAACCAAGTAATAAAGGCATCTATCCTGGACTCATCATATGGTCAGCACTGGCTGGGACTCTCCTCAAAAACATCTCCAGGTTTTTATGGAATGTTTCTCTGTCTTGGAAAATGCATAGTTAAAAATCAGACTATGGATTTCTGCCCATCTTCCTCTCTGGAGTTTTGGCCCTAATGTGAAGAACACGATGCAATAAGTTGGTTTGCTTTAAACATCTGACTTCTCTTCTTCCTTTTTCTTTTATTCATACCAGATCACCTTGGTCTTTGATCAGTTTGAAAATCCCATTGGGTTGTAAAATTAAAAGCAAAGCACATGCAATACATGGTAAAGATAAAACAAATAGCTCTAAAAATTACTGGAAGATCAGCACAATGCTGACAGATTCTTTAAGGCTTCATTGTGACAGTCCTGCGCTGAAGGCATGAGAACACTCAGATGAGTCACACTGTTACAACATTTATGATCAACTGATGCTATCAATGCAAGCAGACAAGACAAGCCACAAGCTGATGTGTAAGTCCAGAGAGAACAGGAACAGACAGATTTTCTACAAACCAGCTTAACACAAAATAAATACAAAAGCATCTTTGTGTTTTTGAAACAACCTTCTCATTAGTGAAAAATATCACTCACTATTCATACTTCTATTTTAGAAATTCTTGGTTTTAAATTAATGTTTTGAGTATAGCATTTTCCTCCGGCCAAAAGGTCAGAGCAATTGTAAGGCTGGTACATTTCTCTTAGAAGTACAGCAGTTCTTCACTGTGTCCCTAAAGCCAGGGAAAAGAGAAGAGCTCAAGGCAATCAGCTGCTGCATTAGATGGCAAAACAATTCTGCCTTGCTCCTTCCCTTAACTACCCTTGTTTCCCTTCACACAACTTCCGTTGCTGCTTTTCATACACTGCTTCCAGCTACTCTTCACGTGCTGCTTCCACAAGGGATGATGAAAGTTTGTCCATGTGTCAAATTATTGGTAGTTGCTTCAACCCATAAAATAAAAGTGACACACCATAATGATACCCTGTCCTCCAGAGCACTCTGACAAGATTGCAAAGCACTTCAGAAAGGGTATAAACTATCAGCCTCAAGTTACCGAGGATGAAACTGAGACACAACACTAGCCACAGTAAGAGGACAGCCATTACTGGAAGCAGCCACCAATTACTGGTGTATCATTTTCACTGCCATTTTGCCCATAATATTTGAAAATATATGCCAGATCTTGCTTTCACTGATTATTTGCTTTACAAAGAAGAATAAACTGCTGCGAATCTCTTTTCCCTCTAAGAATCACACTAGTGATATTGTGACACAAAGCTGAACGACAAGGACAAGCAATACCAGGGCATGACACTGAAATCCAGTTCCTGAACTTTAACCCTCTAGAACTGCAGAAGTCCTAGGTTTCACAGACAGCAGGGCCATCATCTTCAAGTCTGACCTCCTGAATAATGAAGACCACAGAATTTCATTCAGTAATTCAGTCCACAGAGAGAACTAAAAAGGGATGCTTGATTCTGCCCACTAAAGCAGCTCTTGAGACCAGTGAGGTAGTTGTAAGGTTAAAAGCAGAGTAAGGTTATCTGTTGTATAATCCATTCCAAACAGCTGGATTAACTCTGTACTTTCCAAATTCAAAAACTGGTGGACTTTGTTTATAAGCCTTTATCCTCATTTATCAGCTCATTTATCAACTCTTCCAGGCTGTATCTGCAGGGACAGAGCCATCATCCTGAAGCCCTGAGCTACTGGCCAGCTCTACAGTAGATTTGCTTAAACATAACTGCAGTCCAGCCCAATTCTGGAGCCTTCACCAGAGAGATAAGCCAATCCCTTTCACCATCTTCCAGTACATAGTTTTGATGGTCTACTTCATATCTGTTTGCACAAACATATGCCATGAGCTCAGAAAGTCTGTCAGCAATTCACAGATGGCCACAATCGCATAAACAGCTTTGGTAGGGCTATGAGGTCTGACTAGAGATGTTAGGCATTTCTGATATGACTTGGAGCATCTCAGTTGGGTAACGTTGCACTGAGATAAAGGCCAGCTGCTCCACAAATTTAGCTTTATATTCTGAATCACTTTAACTCCTGACATTGTTTGGGCATTTGGGACTGATACAATATGCAAAAATGGTGCTTAAATGTTGCATTTGAATTTCATGTTGTTGCTATGTCTAATAGAAAATGCAACTTCAAGGGAGGCATTTATCAAAGACAGAGTTCAGAGGCTAGATCCAACACTCGTCTGCTTTCCAGAGCAGCAAACATTGCCTGGTTGCAATGAACAAAAAGGAAACTGTGAGTTATTCACAGTTACAGAATGAGCAAAAGATCAAAACACTGCTGGGGGATGCACCACACGCTGCCTGTTCTTACTGCTGTTTTCCAGTTCTGTACTGTCTAGAAACCTCAGTAGGGAAGAGAAAGAAAATGGAGGAAAACAGACTTTGAAAATAAGTTTGGCAAGCCTTTTGTCTCTCAAATACTAGAAGAAAAAAAAAAACCCACATAATACTAGGAAAACATTGTATAAACATTGCTTTGAGGATTATTTGTATCCTTGTTTTTATAGAGATGAAACAACAGTGAATAAGTAGAATGAAAAACAACACTAATAGTATCAAATTTACAGGAGAGAAATCACAGTAAAAACCACAGCAGTATCTCCTTCCTTCAGGCAAGTACATAGACGTGCCCATGCTAAGCAGCCCAGAACATGGGCCAATTTATCAAATGAGAAGATTCCCCATGAGGTGTAAGTTGTCTGCCATTAAAGTAAATGAACAGTAGTCTATTGCAATAGAGTATACCTCCAGTGAGACCACTCTTGCAGATCTTTCCTAGTTCCCACTTGAGGAGTTTCTTCTGAATTACTTCACCATAGCCAGGAAAGGGACATTTGCTGCCCACAGGAACAAAAGAGAGTCTGTTCCCCAAACATCCTGTGTGTCTCAAAGCTGTAGTGAGTTCATCCACAAGAAGACAACTCCCTCAAAGAGCTGTGATGTTTCCTTTTCTGCCAGGGCAGCAAAATCTTCCCAAACCCATGCCTGTAAACTGCACTAGGACATCCCACAACCACCATCTTCCTGCAGCATCCTGTGATGATTGCAGTACTTCCTTTGACAGCCTTAGGGGATTCTTGTGAATACCTAATTTCACTTCTTTTCAGAGGGGCCTTCATGATAATTAGTCATGCACTAGGCTTCCTAATTTGACCAAATGTTACATTCTACCATATCAAATGTGCCTTCTGTGTAACTGGTCCAGAAACTTGCAATTTAATGATATTTAAAATACTGCAGTTATTTCTTTCTTTATACATATGGAAATGCTGCAACTTTACAAAAGGTGGCTTTCCTCTGACAGTACCACGATGTGTTGGATGGACTCTGTGTGTGCTCATTTGGCAGGAATTGGTTTGGGTCAATGGTTTGTTAGCCATTTGTTTCCTGTTTGAAAGCCCACACACAGATGCTGGAGGTTTTGTTTTCTTTCCCTGATTGCTTTCACACATGAAGCAGCAGTAAGGATCTGTTAATTGACCAAATGAAACTATTGCATGCTTAAACTCACACTGAGCATGCTATGAGGAGTCCATGTCATTGCCTGCTTTGGTCAGTAGTGCTTGGAGCAACCTGTTATCTCCGTGACTTCCTTCCCTTGTAAAACAGTTCAAGTGTTTAAAAGCTCCAGTTCCATCCCATTTCTGCATCCCAGAACAAAGTTCACGTTCTAAATAATTTCACCTTTGTTTATATTTTCTAAACTTTTAAGAAGACAGGCAAAATTTACAATACAGTAAGTCTTCCCGCGTGAAACTGTAGCAGAATTACTGCCAAATAAGAGGTTCCAAATAAACACAAAGAAGAATTTCTTCAGTGTGAGGGAGCACTGGAAGGGGCTGCCCAGATGAATTGTTGAGTCTTCTTCTCTGGAGACATTCCAAACCCACCTGGATGAGTTTCTGTGTGACCTACTTTAGGTGGTCCTGCTCTGGCAGGGGGGTTGGACTGGATGAGCTTTTGAGGTCCCTTCCAGCCCTTAAGATTCTGTGATTCCATGATTCTGTGATTGTCTCTACTAGATTGATTTAGACCCAACTTTAACCATTTTGCCCTCCAGTGGCTCTTACTGACAACACTTAACCTCATCAGTTCTGGTTTAATTATAGGTACTTTGAATCCAAAGATAATTTCCGTCAAGCATCCCATTGTTTCAGCTATAACACATTAAAGTGTTAGGCAAATACATTCATTAAATGAAAAAAGTTTCTAATTTTTAAACTATGATAATTTACTTACTTATCATGAGAAAAATTATTTTAAAGTATCATACTTGCTACTTGCACTGTGTCAAAACATCAGGTTTAAAATCCTACTGCTTACAGAAACATATTATGAGAGCAATTTCTCTTTCTTCAGTTACATCTTTTGTGAAGCTGAAGACACAGCTTTTGTAGCAAGGACAGTCATTATGTTTTTGAACAAACAGATTTCATTCAGTGACAGGTTTATTGCTTGTTTATCTCAGAAAAATTTGCTACACTGGACATCACAGAAAATTACAAGAAACCAAAATATTGAATGTGTTTTGAATTGCATTATACAGAATTCTACAGCTGGAATAGTATTTGATAAAACATTGTTCTCAACTCAAATCATTATATCCAAGAAGGATGCTTGGCTTCACAAGAAAAAGATGCTTGGGTTCACTAGAAAAAGTTGGATCTTATTTGCTTTCTGTCAATATTTTCGGTTGACTAAAGCAAGGCTTGAATCTTTTTGACATCATAATTTCATTGCATCCCAAGGATCTGCACAGAACTGAATAACTTTGCTTTCTTGAACTGCCGATGTTATTGTTTCAAAAGTTTACAGAAGCAAGGAGTGAACTGTAAATCTGACAATGCTGTGCACAGGATATATAAATGTCACATTTAAAAGTATCGCTCAAAATGCTTTTTCAAAATGGCAGGATTCGGGACAAAGATCATATTTTTTACATTATTTACAGTGAAGTTGTTCAGATTACTTATGGAAAAAGTAGCCATTAGACTTATTTTATCCACAACCACCCATTGCTGTGATATATGTTACAGTGAAAGATAAGACCAGCTGCAGTGAGAGAGCATGGCTGAGATGAGAAATGCTGAGTACTACACGTGGCAGCATTTCAACCTGCAAATTCACCAAACATGAAGAGTTTAGAGTCAATCTAAGGTCTCTTCTTAAATACTGTCTTTTTCTTCCCACAGCAGGAGAAATGCAACTTGTGGGAGCACTAAATCAGGGAAAAGACAATACAAACTTTAAATGAATGAGAGATTTCAAAGAGGTCTTAGAAAAGTTAATTCTGTTTCCCAGTAGAAAATGAAATTTGTTACCTGACTGGAATATGAAAAAGCCAACTGAATGGTCTGTCCTTGTACTTCAACTGAGTTATAATTCACCTTATAATTTCCCTGCTATTCCTTAAAACTGATTTCAATGAGTGTCTAAGCTGCACTGCTACACAAGCTCTTGAGAACTATCAACACAGCATGCTAATGCAATGCTGCACTAACCACTGTAATGACAAAGACTTGGGGTCAAACTTAAACATGCTTTCCCTTCCCTGGATCCTTCCTTACCTCTCCCCCACTGCTTCCCATCAAAGATGAGCAACAGTAAATGAACATAATATGTGAATTCCTTAGACAATCACCTGCATTTAAAAGTAACAGATATGCAAATCCTCTCCCTCATCCACTCTGCAGTGTCTTGAAAAATTGAACTTCTATGGCAGTAAGTCACCCCCAAGAAAGAGCTGCACACTCAAAGGCAGCACAGGGCACCTATCAGCAGCAACATGTTTGAAGGAAGAGCTGAAGGCAACGTTTAGATAGAAAAAAAAGCCAAGGCTGAACTGGGAATCTTTAGGTGAGGTGAGTCAGACTCCATTCAAAGTCACAGAATAACAAATTCTAACAGTATCTAACTTGAAAGGATTTTTTTTTTTTTTACATTATTTTGTTCTGGAACTTGTAATAACCTGACATTTCTTAAAATATAAAAACTCAAGTACAAAGCATCCAATTAAGTAATCCTGAGACTATGAAACAAGCCAGGTGCAGTTTAAAAAATTCAAATTAACACTCATCTCAAGCTTCAAATCAAGTGTCAGTTTGTTCCTTTTTATTTTAATTTATTGTAGTCAACATTAGTTAAAGCTGGAGACATTTGTTCTCTTGCTAATGATATACACATAACTCCCACTTACATCCCCTTGCTCCTTCCAATTAAGAACATCTGAACATTTCAGCTAGAAGGCTTATCTGGCACAGATTATTCACTGTATCATATGGATTCAGGTTCTTATGTCTGCAAGCTCTTTAGAGCAGCAAATTTGTTCTTTGTATAGCATATTTTGCAGTGTACAGTGCTAAATAAGCTTAGGGAGTGCTATTCACTGAGGCATGTTTGTGCTCAGTGGATTCAGTGTTGCCTTGTGCTTTGTTGTTTCAATCTGTCCAAAACCCCCCTCCAATGCAATGTATAAAATCCAGGCCACCTGCAAGTCAATCTGTTTCTTAAGGAAATCTTCAGACTAAACACACAAAAATTAGAGGGTCTCAGAAGCACTGCGGTTCAAAGTGTAGTACGGATTAGATTACCTTGCTATTCCTCAAGTATACAAAACAAGCATCAGCTCACTTCTTATCTTCTCTGCACAACTAATTGCTTCCCTTACCACACAGTTTTGACACATCTTGTGTGCACACTGGGAATATTTAACACAAGCTGAGCAACAAAACAACACCAGTTCCTTGACTTGTTTAGTTCAACAGCTTGCCTGAGTTAACCATCTCTTTATTGCACTACTTTATTTTCCAGTCTTAATGAAATAAACTTTGGAAAGCATCATTACAGGGTGTTATTCCTCTGAGAACCACCGAATGGGCTTCCCCATCAATGCACAATGTGATATTTTATGAAATTTTGTGAACTCTCAAGCTCTATGGTCAACCAAAACAGATAGTGGGTAGATGTTCCCTGCCCCTGCAGAGTCTGTGGGACAGAAGAGAGCTACAGAGCTGTCTCTTCTCCCCTTTAGGAGTCTGATAAACCCTTACTAGCAAACTGCATGTGAATAGGACTTGGTAAGGTCAAGCTCACGGTCAAATGAAACAGCACCATCAGGTAATGTACATGTCCAACACAGACAAGTGTCAGGTAGCAACCTAGCAAATATTATTACACTTAGCACTATTCATCTTGACACCTTTTACTTTCTCCCTTAGCACCATGGCTCTGGACTGGGCAGGGCACAGATACTGAGGGATGGCCAAAACAAGCGGCTGCTGCTTTTAACACATGGTCTTGGAACTCACTTCCTATAAAGGGCTGCTAAAATTCTGGTCTTTAAAAGTTGTATGTCCTCCATGAGAAAGAAGTGCTTTCCTGCAAGAAAATACGGGGAATCTTTTCAGTTTCATTTAAATCATGGAATCATAGATTTGTTACGGTTGGAAAAGGCCTTTAAGATCATTGAGTTCAACCACTCATCTCACACTGCCAAGCCTGTCACTGAACTAAACCATACCCCGCAGTACCTCATCTATATGTCTTTTGAATATCTCCAGAGATGGTGACTCCACCACCTCCCTGGGCAGCCCCTTCCAATGCTTGATTAACCCTCTCACTGAAGTAGTTCTTCCTAATCTCCAATGTAAACCTCTCCTGGTGCAACTTAAACCCATTTCCATGTGTTCTATCATTTGTCACTGGGAGAGAAGAGATAAACCCCCACCTCACTACAACTCCCCTTCAGGTACTTGTATAGAGTGATCATGTCTCCTCTCAGCCTTCTCTTATAACTCTTTCTAATCATTACTGTTAAGGGAATTGGATATGGGTAATTAGTAGTTTTCAGTCTTTATGGGTTTTCTCTGAAGCAAAGAGAAATTTAACATAACACATTTTATATTTTGTGTGACACTCATCCTCCCAATTCATTCATCAGAGACTGAGCAAGAGATATTTAGATAAGACACCAAAAGTTGCCAGAATGACTGTGTAGCCAAGGGGTGAAAATATTCATGCTCTCGGCTGACTGATACAGGAGAGGACTTGTAACACCTATAGGCTTTAAGACATTTGAACCCAGACTGAATCCACAGGATGCCTGAAAGGATACTTACACTGAGCACTTGATTTCTTAAGTTGCTATACAAGCCAAGCAATCTGTTCAAAACTCTGAAGAAGGCTTAAGTGCTTAAGCTATCGACACTTTTCTCCGATAGAGATCCATGAAAACCAGAGACAAGAGTATGCTGATGAGATTTCCACTGAAGGAACAGAGCAATTTCACAGGGCTACAGGGCCAGGCTCCTGCCTTCACTCAGACAACATTGATCTGTAGAAAATTCACCAGCCTGCCCTTCAAGGACCAGCATCAAACCTGTCCTTAAAAACAGCTTCTAGCAAACAGAAATATCTCATATTTCTAGTCTGATGACTTGAATTTAGTTGCAGTTATTTGGTTAAGCACTTAATTGCAGCTGATTCCAACAGTAGAAACTGAAATAGCTTGATTATCGTCAGTTACACTTTATATTGTACAAGAACTTGGTCCACTGACTCTCTTACAATGATTCTTGATTTACTCTGAAGCTTATGAGAGTGAAATTGGGGCTTGTCTCTTCTTTACACTGAAGCTTCAAGCTGCAAGCCTAATTTTGAAAAGGAGGTTGACAAAAAAGTTCTTCTGCAATAAGTAGATTAGCAACACAGAAAGTATGCCAGTTAGCATTACATTTAACTGCCCACCCCTCCTTCTGCCTGTCCTAATCTACTATATAATTTAACCAGCTCTTTAAATAAACAAGAACTGGTTCAGGTTGCATATATTATCTCACAACTGCTTCTGGTGCTCCAAGAAGTGATTTTAAATATATACATGGTATATAGAATCAAAGAACGGTTTAGGTTGGAAAAAACCTTTAAGATCATCGAGTTCAACCTTCAATCCAGCACTGGCAGGTCCACCACTAAACCACATCTCTTTGCACTTCATCCACATGTCTTTCAAATATCTCCAGGTATGGTGTTAATACCACTTCCCCATGCAGCCTGTTCCAATGCTTGACAGCCCTTTCAGTGAAGAAATTTCTCCTAATATCCAATCTAAAACTCCTCTGGCACAACTTGAGGCTATTTTCTTCTTATCCTATCATTTGTTACTCAGAAGGAGACCCACACTCACATCCCCATAACCTCCCTCAGGTAGTTGCAGAGAGTGCTCATGTTTCTGCTCAGTCTTTTCTTCTCCAGGTTAAACACCCCCAGGTCCCTCAGCTACCCCTCATCTGACTTGTTCTCCAGACCCTTCACCAGCTTCGTTGCCTGTCTCTGGATATGCTCCCAGCACTTCAGTGTCTTACTTGCAGTGAAGCATTCAAAACTGAACACAGCACTCCAGGTGTGGCCTCTCTAGCACTGAGTACAGGGGGACAATCACTTCCTTTGTCCTGCCGTTTCCCTGGTCCACACTATTTCTGATACAAGCCAGGATACTATTGACCTTCTTGGCCACCTGGGCACACTGCTGGCTCACGTTGATCCAACTATCAGTCAACACCTTCTAAATCCTTTTCTGCCGGACAGCTTTTCTGCTCAAATGCATCACCCAGCACTGAGCCTTGTTAAACCTCATTCAGTCAGCCTGAGTTCATCAATCCAGCCTGTAAAGCCTTCTTACCTTCAAGCAGATCACCACTCCACTCAACTTGGCGTCCTGGGCTCCTTTGCCCTTCAGAACTACCTTCTAAAGGATGCTGTCTCTGAAACACGTCAAGGTCTGCCCACCAAGGTAACAGTTCTGCTGATGCCCCTCCTTACTTCTCCAAGAACAAAAACCTATCATTTAATAATCCATATGCCCATGATGGCCTCCAACCATCACATCACCCTCAACAGCTCCAGCAAGTTGCCTTACCTAGTCTACTCCCAGCTGTGTCAGGAAGGTCACACAACAGGAACCTCCTCCACTACTTCCTCTCTGCAATACTCCATTTCCAGAAGATACTGAGTAAGCTGAAATCCCCCATAAGGACCAGAGATGGTGAAACTTCTCCCAGCTGCTTATAGAATGTTTCACCTGCCTCTTCATCCTGGTTGAGTGGTGCTAATGTACTTCAGCTGGGCTCTTGATCCTGCCAGCTTTCTGGAGGAAGAAGCTGAGAGTGGTCCATAACCACTCTCAGCTGTTTCTGTGGTTTCTAACATGTCAATAAACGTGGTGTCTTTGCTGCTGCATGGATCTTCATTCCCTATCTCCACTGAGATGGCAGATTGAAGGACCTTTCTAGCATGCTGTCCCTCAAACACTGGCATGCTGCTCCCAGGCTTATCTTTAAACATATGTTTATATGTTCCCTTTCTTGCCTGTGGGGACCAATACTTTCCTAAAATTTTACATATGATTATATATAAATGAAAATAAGAGCAAGTTCAAAGCCCAAGTAGAGTGCTTAGGACTTTATATTTTAATAAGCATAACAGGCAGTGATAAAAATACCTATCAATCTCCAGTCCTAGAAGAAAAAAAGGCTTGAAATTAAAAACTCGGACAGTTGAAACAAGATAAACAAGAGTTAGAAGGGGAAATGGTTTTTTGCTACTTTCAAATATGGTATATCTCTGTTTTGAAATTGGAAACCTGTACATCTAAATGTCTATGTAGTAAGACTTTCCCCAAAATACATCCTGTTATCCATAATGTGAGAAACAGGAAATTAATATTGTAGTAGTATATTTAGTTCTTTCATCCATACCAAAACACTGAACTCTAGCTCTTGAGTGTTTGTGTATCTTTTAATCCTACAGGAAGACACATGACAAAACAGGTCAAACCAGACATTGAATCAGCTATCTGCCCTACCAGGATCTTAGGGAAAGGAAAGCACTGAGAACAAAGTCTCTCCTGACTTTACAGAAGATCATGTTATACCCTGCAGCAAGAGATCCAATTATGGTTACTACTATTAGGCAAGGCCAGAAAATTATTGAATATTATTAAAAGCTCATCCATAGTATGTGCTTCAGCAACTTCCAGCAAACTTGAATTCTACCAGGAGACAATCTGTTGGCTTAGTTACTGCCCCTTATCTGAGATGGGCCCTAAGCTAAAGGTATCAATGACTGTTTGGATCCAAGGATTTGGGTCAACATAGATTTAATTTGCTGTAGTTCTTGCAT
Organism: Urocolius indicus; assembly: GCA_013401255.1. Classification (NCBI taxonomy): domain Eukaryota; kingdom Metazoa; phylum Chordata; class Aves; order Coliiformes; family Coliidae; genus Urocolius; species Urocolius indicus. Next base: position 456,452 of record WBNH01007661.1, on the reverse strand, counting down.
TTGTCTGAGCACATGTAAAGCACAGCGAGCATGCTTGACTAAAAGAGAGTTATTAAGCACTGGAAGGGGCTGCCCAAGGAGGTGGGGGAATCCCCATCCCTGGAGATATTCAAAAGACACATAGATGAGGTGCTGAGGGACGTGGCTTAGTGATGGGCTTGGCAGTGAGAGATGAGTGGTTGGACTTAATGATCTTAAAGGTCTTTTCCAACCATAACAATTGTAAGATACTATGAAAAGCCCAGCAAACAATGTAATTAACCTCAGCTGATTACACTTACTGCCTTGGGACTGCCTCATGGAAATAAACACTGAAGGATTGTTTTACAAAATGACTGGACACATGGCTATTAATAATACAGGTATCTGTGCAAGGTAAGTTGATGCTTACAGGCAGGACGTTCAAATTCACTTCACTGAATTAAGGGCAAGAGGCACATTCAAATCAGTACATTGGCCAAGTGCCAGCTTAGAGGGCACCCAATCTCCATCCCTCCTGTGAAGCTCAGCCTGCACTGACTGCGCTTTCTATGTGAGGGCAGACCTGACAGCATGTCTGCACAGAGCCACAGAATTATACTGACTAATTGTCAGTGCAAAAGGGCTAAAACTAGAGTTGACACTATCAGCAGAAGGCTACAGGCAAAAGCACTGCAACAATACATTAATTATCTTGAAAAGTAAGCATTACAAATTTCAAGTCAAAGATTTAAGGAGATATATGCACGTTAGGCTATAAAGCTCACAGGCACAGAGGTTAGCTCTGGTAATGAAAAGTATTTGGCATATAATTGTGATCAGCAATAGTGCTGTCTACAGCTCAGGTGATTTTAATTTGGAAAGCATTTTTGTTTCTCTAGCTGCATTGTATTATCAAAGTACAGGGTATTACAGTTGCTTCAAGAGTATCTTGAATTCAGGCTCAAAACAGCTACAATTCTTTTGGACAGAAGCCCACATCCATGAGTAGTACTGGGGACATGGTGGGTAAGAAAGCTGCTGGCTGTGCACCCTTTCTATGGTGTAAAATTGCACCTTTACACCCTTTCTATGGTGTAAAATTGGTCCTGACCAACAGTATGGAGTTGTGAGGGACACTGTCCTTGACCCAAATATCAGCCACACCTGTAGGCAATAGCAGGCAGACAGGTCAGTCACAGCACTCTTAGAAAGGCCTAACATTGTTAGGTATAAGACAGGTCAATGTGACACATATTATGCATTAACGATCTGCTCTTAAACCACTGTGAGCTCTGGGTGTGCTGGAACTGACTTTCTGCCTTTCCCCTCCACTGCAGATAGCAGAGACACGGTGAGCATAGATAAACAGTGAATATCTTTCCAGTCCTGTAATGGTTATTCTTAGTAGTGCATTTTTCAAGCAAGCACTCATGTTCACTGCTTTATGCAGATGGAAGTACATGGAGTATGTGTTTACCATTTGGAAGGAAGAAGAATATTGCACATGAGTCTCTGCTGAGGAAGAAACTTTTACCTACAAAGAACAGTATGAAAAAAAAGTTAAAGGTACTTACTGTAAGCCTGACGGTTTTTATAGTTTAAAGAGTTGATTCTATTCCCTTATTAAAATAATTTTAAAACTTATCTCATTGTCCTGAAATACTTAAAGGATTTAGTTTTTAATTTATCTTTATGTATAAATGAATTAACTAATATAATTGATCATCTCAGAAAGTTAATTCTGTACTCAAAAGAGTAGCTGCTGTAATTTTGGGGCCACATGAACTGTTCTTTATAGATAATAAAGCAGTTTTAATTGCCAAATACACATTATGAATGTTTGGACAGAAGAATACTTTGGCCTGTGTAGAATTACAAACCTTTACCTTAGCATGGTAGGTAAGGCTTGCATTTCTGCAGCTAGCAACTCCCTGTCAGACACATCTTTATACATGCACTTTCTGGAGAAGGGAAGGCTTACTAGTTAAGACTTTCCAAGGAACCGGTGACTTAAGGCATTTAAACATTTCCGGTGTCCCACTTAACAGGACCTGTGTTTCATGATTGCCAACATTTCTGTAAATGAAGTACCCAAAGTTGAATGCCCAAAGCAAAAGACCTGCATTCACTAGTCAACTGACAACCAGCAGAACTAAGCAATTATAATTAAAAAAAGCTTGACTTAGTTGCTAAACAGAAGTTAGAAAACCTCCTTAATTACTTTAAAGCAAATAGACTCCATTGAAGGAGATTCTCAGGTCACTTAGGATGGACTCTGAAAGGAAAGAGTTTCTACACCAGAGGGAAACAGCAACACCAGCAGCATCTGACTCCCTCAAGTACAGTAAGTGAGTGAAGACTGCGAGACAGCCCTCTTCAGTGATGCATGTTATGCCCATAAAACATATTAATACATCATATATACTGGGATAGTCCAAGACATAGGCACATGGGGAGGGAAGTGTATTTAAAACTTTCTAGCTTCAAACAATGGCACATTCAAAAATAATTCGGTGTCTTGTATAGATACAGTGGGCTGATTTCTGGACACATTTTACTCTGTTTCCTTTAGCACATTGAGTGGATTTTGCACAAACTTCAGAATACTGTGTAGAAGCCAATCTGGGAGGCTCTGAGCCAGCTACAGCAAATAATTCAACTTGTGCTGTTATCCAGATATAAATCAAACCCTCTACGTCCTGCAGAGACAGCAAGACCTAAGCTTTTACTGAATTCCTACACAGATTACATTAAAAAAAATAAGCAAGCCTTGACAGTGTAGTTGATGTGGTGCTCAAAGGAAAGCTTGAAGTTGCAGATGAAACTGAGATTACAAGGTGGTAGGAAAGTAAATAACAATCGCATCAAACAGAAGCACACGTGGAAAAGGGTTAGGAGGAACCTGCTGCTTACCCAGTGACAACCAGCATGATTCATTGTCACAAGATGATCCAATTTACAAAGACACAACATGAGAGAACAGTCCTATCTAACCCTCAGTAACAGCAAGAGAAACAGGCATAAGATACTAGTGCGTAAGTTAAAAAATGCTTGAAAATAGCTGTAGAAGAAAGGACATTGGCTTGATCTATCAGGAAAAAAAGTCCATTGAGGTTTGTGGAGTTTAAGGGGATGTAAAAACCATGAATGAAATAAGACACAAACACTTGCAATGTCAGATTCCATCACTCTCACTCATACAGAGAATGTGCTTTTCTATCTAAGAGATCTCTATCTAATCAGTGCCACTGAAGTTTCTACTTAGTGGAATAAGGCAACAGATATGTTGGCTAAAGGTAAAAGCAGCATCTTGAAGAGCTTTAGTAAAGCTGTTCAAGCATTTTCTATTGACTATTCCAGAGAAAACAGCAGTTTTCACCAAAAAAAAAAGAGACTGAATTTTTGAAGGAAAATGGTAATATCATTCTTTAAAAACATATTTCTCCTAGGATAACAGAAAATGTTTAATTTCTGGAGACAATTTACACAAATCCACACACACACACAGCCTTTCTTACTATGAGTTAGAAGGTTTTGGTTTGCAGGCTCAACCACAACGTGTTTAAGTTCACAAAGAGCACTGTAGTTCACCATCTGAGTACCCCTACCTCCTCCATCACTCTGGTGTCAGTTAGAGTCTGGAGTTGTGTCCCTTCCAGAGACAGCATTTCAGAGGATGACAGCTGTGTCACCTGGTGCTCCACCTGTGCCATGGGGCAGCTGGGCAGCAGGGGAATGCAAGGCATAGACATGATGACTGAAGGCATTGTAGCAAAAAAAAAAAAAAAAAAGGAAGAAAGTCAATTTAGTTTAAGAGGAGAAATTTTCAACACAACTACATAAAAAAATCATTTCAGTTGAAAACAAAATGCCAAAATAATGACTCCAATTTCCCAGGACAGGCATACCCATTCTCTCCCAGTCTAATGCTTAAATCTGAGAGGAATTCTATACTACACCTTGCGGAGACATTTGATTCAAGCACTTGTTCTTTCAGGAAAGCTCTTTAATAAACAGGTATATTTGAACCTACTTACAAAGCAATACAAACAAAGAACTTTCATTAAGAGTCAAATCGTGCTCTTCTAGTCTAGGACTGCAATTTATGCTGTAAAAGCTTGGAAAGGAGTTGGGAATTAAATTGTAGTTCAGAAACTGTTTCAATTCGCTGCGCAGTGAATAATACACTGGAGGTGAAAACAGATTGGTAAGATTTTGGAGAGCCTCGTCCCATATGTGTACATCACCAAAGACATATAGGAGCCTTCTGAACAGTTGCACGTTGGTTTGGGATTCAGTGCAAGAAACCACTACCCTGAAACACGATCATATTGTGAGTTATCTCTGCCAAAACTCATAAATTCAAGCAAAGGGAAAACATATTGGGTGTCTGGAAACAGTGGAGGCAATTTTTCCCTGCAGACCTGCTAGAGATTTTCACTATAATGAAAAACTCTAAGGTATCACTATAGAAATAAGTTGGAAAACTGTTTCCCAGCCAAAACGACTTGGATCTGCTTTATAAACTACAAAAAACCCCACCCATTGAAATCATAAAAACTCTGGATTTACACTGTTAGCTCCCATAAAGCCAGCTGTTGATACCCAATTATTTTAAATGCTTCGAGATGATCCCAGCTCACTTCCTATCTGGGTCAAAGGAGGCCCTAAAAGGAAAAGCAGACAGGCAAGCACAGAGGCGCAAGAACAGAAGGAGAAAGGAACAGCTAGCAGAGCCATTCACAGCAATTAGAGCTCCGCAAGCACTTACAGAGATCCTAGAAAAGAAAAATGTCTGGTATTGGAGTATCTACCCTTGAATGTCCCTGCCTCCAGGGGTGCTGAGCAAAAGACATCTTTACACTGCCATGTTTTGCCTAGCTCTGTTGACAGCAGGAAGCAGAATATTTTCCATGTGAAAGATTTAGCCAGTTCTTTGACAGCTTAGTTTTTAACCAGAAAATACTTATTCCATAAAGGCAAAGCATACAGTAAGACCCACTTTAAAGATCAAAACTGTACACTCATGAAGAAAAACAGTGTATGTCATCTCTTTTAGTGTACAACATCTCTTATAGCTATAGAATTAAATGAGTAAGAGGACTGGAAGTATATATATATCTTTAGAACAAAACCAGAATTTTCCAGCTGGGACTAAATGAAATATCAAGATCTCAGAATTTTTAACATAGGCTGGAAATTCTGGTTTGCAGACAGTTCAAACCTATAGCTGTGATTTGAGGCTATTCCACATTCAGTGTAAGTGGAAAACATAAGCAAAACTCAAGGGCACCAGGGAAAGTTGACCTTTGCTATTTGTGAAATAAACCTACCTGGATATGCCTGCATCCCTTTTTGCAAAGATATTTTTTCGCCTTTGTATATTTACATGCACACAAGTCTGTGAAAGAAATGTAGACTCTTCTAGGGATGCTACAACATTCAAAAGAGGACATTTGAGAGGATGCCATGACTGAACTAGCAGGAGGTAGACTCACTATTCTCAGTCTGGCAGGGCAGAGAATTATATCAACACTATCAAACAACATAGGAGATGATTTATTTCTTTCTTCTCCCCAGGATTGTATTCAGCTGGAATCAGGCAACTGTGAGAAACAGAAGAGACCTGTCCTTCTCACAATGCGTGTTATGCTTAATTGCTGAAGGCATGAAGCATTTTAAAAGGTTTGTCAATAAAATCCCTATTTAGTTAACCCAAATCTCCTCAGATCTCTTGTTACAGGCAGCCTTCTGCTCTTAACATCTGGGCAGGCAAAGCCTCCAATTACACTGCTGCATTTGGTAGCTTAATAGACCTAGATAAGGGTCCCTGGTATATCCATTTCCCTTGGTAACTGCTTATCTCTGCCTAGTCCAATGATACGCAGCCTTTATGACCCAGTGAGGCACATAATCATGTGGTAAACCACGCAGCGTGTGTGCACATTCATATTAAATCCAAAGCTTTCCATGACCTTTCCTCTTCTGTGGCTGGACTTGCATCTGTCACAGCTACACTTTGTAATTGATGGGGATGGGGCAGAGGGGAAAGGGAGAGAGCAGACCAAGGTCCTGGCCAGGAGCAGGCTCGCACAGCTCAAGCTCCTTCTCTCCCATGTGCAGCCTGCTCCTTGCCAGCATCTTTAGGGAAGAGGGCAGGAGCAGGCAGGAGGCTGCTGAGCTGGCTGTGGACCAGATGGCAGGCACCCACCAGCTACTCCCTGAGGCCCTGAGGAACAGAGGTTGGCGTGCACCCTGCAAATCATCAAAACTCCTCCAAATCATGACGTGAGACTCCATCTGAAATAAAGATCTACCATCAGTCAAATAGCTCCATGGCAAGAGTTCTCCTTAGTATGTCCCTAACTGGATGATATTGAAGAAAGCCTGTAAAAACTCTCAGTACACTGGTGTCTCCTCTGAACCAAGATGAAGCTACAAATATTCTCTTCTAAGCTTTGCTATCTGCAACTGTAAATTATCACAGACAGACTTGTAGTTCGACCTTTGCAGTTTGTTGACTTGCACATCTGACATCCATTTCTTTTTGTTGCACCTGAATTCTGCACTGGACCATTCTGAGCTTTCCTTCCTGAATAACACTAAAAATACAGGCAGACATTTGTCTTGCTTTTTTCCTTCATTTTTACCTTTAGTTCCTCCCCTGCAGCCGAATCAATGTCTTCTAAAGCTTTTTAGAAATTGTTTCGGACTTAATATCTCCATGTTGAAAGTCTGATGGGGAATTTGCTGAGGTTCTGCCGCACCATACACTGATTTTCCTGCTTTCTTTAAAGGCCACAGAACCCCATTGCCCTCTGTTTTTCTCAGTCCATCTGCCAGCTAATTTACAGTCTTTTCTGTTCTCCATACGCCTCAGTTTTCCTCTGCTTTTGCATCGAGTTCTGTGACAATGAACAAGGACAGATCAGCTACAGAAATTTCTCTTCAAGCTTTTATTTTAACCTTCAAGTCTCATGTTTGTCACTTTACGTTTACCTGCCAACGACATGAGAAAGCAAAAGCCAGCAGTTTGTCAAAACATGCCCTCTAGGGATTTGGGTTCTGTTTCAGCTGTCACCATGTCACCATATATACCTATTGATGTAACTTCTGATGTGCAGTAAGAATTGGTAAACAATTCCTCTCTTGCACTGCACTTCTGCCTGTGTTGGTGTCAGTGCTTTTGATCAATAAACCATTGAGGCATCTTCCAGCAGGAATATTGTTCCAACTGTTGCTGAGGAACAACACGGTTCAGGCACTATTTCCTTGTTTTCAATGTAATAAATGAGCTTTTTACTTTTATTCTCTCTTCCAGTAGTATCTTCCCTAGCTTGCTATGCAGCTGTTGTTCACTGTTTATCCACATCTCCAGTTTGTGAGAAGGCTCACTGGTTTCTATTGGTATAAACTAGCTTTAATCAAAGTAATAGGTCACCATCTGTATCACTGCAAGCAAGGACTTCTGTTCTTTCTGTGGCACTGGCATGTAATAGAGTCATTTCTTCACATTAGGCCTGACACTTACTTCTTCTAAAGTAATTCCCTGGGTTCACTGAGTCCTTTCAAACTCACAGCCTCCATATTTTTTAGTTATGGTGTTTTTTCCAGGCAGCTCCAGACTCCAAGAATGGCACTTGCAGTAACTGACTTCTGCCAGGACATTCAGTGCTTTACACAGTCTTTATTTTTGAGTCTTTCTTCTGCAAATGTAATCCAAACCAGATGTCTCCACCGCTATTACCTGGAAACGCCATCGTCCATCTTACTTGGTGAAACTAGTGACTTTATGCTGTCTTTATCTAAGCTGATGGAGATTCTACTTCCCAGTACCTTGGATGTACTGCTAGGCTGGTAAATTATGTCCTTAAACCCACGCGGTGTTTTCCACATTATTAGCATCAGTGATATTGCCTAATCAGCTAAGGATAAGCACTGCTATCCCACGCCAGTGCTTTCTCTCCTCTTCACCTCTCCCCAGCTTCTGCTGTGAACTGGCCCATTCAGATGATTCTTTTGCTGTATATTTCTTGTGCCTGACATATCAGAGCTGTCGTTCCAATTTCCTCTTCATTAAAAATGCAAATGAAGGTAAGTATCTGCTATTGCCAACACATTTATAGTTAGCTCCATTTCCATTTTTGCAAAGTCCTGGTGTTTAAAGGCACCGGGTGTGCACAATCAAAAATTTGTTCTTCTGTTTAGATGGTTTTTTTACACACTGAGATTTTCTTTTTCCACAAATATTCAAGCAGTTTTCAGGGCTGTATATATAATACAGACAGTTGATAGCACTTAATTTGTCCATCTGTGGAATAGATATCCTTACTGACAAACATGCAGAACAGTGCAAGCAGTTCTAATGTGGCCATAAGGAAAAGAATCTTCTAACATTGCCTTAATAATTCAGTTTTCTGAGTTATTGTGTCAATTCTGTATTTTAGGGTTTTCCCTATGAATATGCAAAAATTAACCTATTAAGTTAGCAAAAATATATATACTTCATTGCTGCTCTTCTCTGTGTTCTGTCTTCTACCTTGAAAGAACACACTTCTCACCTTTACTAAACTGTTCTCCTTGACTTATGCTCCTGCTGTATCCACTGAGTGTTATGGATACTTTAGCTTGCCTCCCCAACACACTGGGAGAAATGCTGGAAGCTGACATTCTGCATGTCTTTTCCATTACTGCATCATGCTTTTACAGTGCCTGACTATGCTCTTGGCACATGCTTTTCTTCTGATGATGTATCCAGGTAAATAAAATTCTAATTTACAAACTCACACACAAATAAAAAATCCAAGTTTTGAGAGGACTGAAAATATTTGTAGGTTAAGGAATTTGTCAGCAGTTTTAGGTGGGAAAAAATAATCCAGCTACAAACATTAGAAACTGAGTCAACGTGTGACTGGGTAATATTTTTAATGCCATCTTTCATTTAAAAATGTTGGAATGCATTATGTTGCCCAGTGACATTAGACATACTGTGAATGTAACAGTCAAATGGCAAAAAGTCAGAGTTATTACCCTCACTGAGTTACAAAGGGCTCCCCTCTCCTTGCTGGCGTAGGACTGTTCAAAGCTTTGCTATATTGTCACTTTCTCTGTGACACCTTTCATCTGAAGACACCAAACCAAGCTGCAGACACATGTTAATACCAGACCATTCTTCGAATACTTATGCAGTAAGAAACTATTATAAGATCCAACTTACTGATGAGGAAGCAGAGATTTATTAAACTGACTTAGAAATGGAGTAGATGTCACAAACGTGTGGATCTAACCTCCAAAGTCTGCCTCAAAGCCCCGTGCGTTACTCACAGATAACACATGCATACTTCTCAACAAAGGTCCCTGCTTCAGCTTTCCCATTTCATAGAATCACAGAGTGGCAGGGTTGGAAGGGATCATCCAGTCCAACCCCCCTGCAGAGGCAGGTCCACCTAGATCAGGTCATACGGGAATGTGTCCAGGCAGGTCTTGAAGCCCTCCAAGGAAGGAGTCTCCACACCCTCCCTGGGCAGCCTGTACCAGGGCTTCCTCACCTCAACAGTGAAATAGTTTTTTTTTACAATTAAGTGGAACTTTTTGTGTTCCAGCTTCATCCCATTACCCCTTGTCCTGTTGCTAGATACAACAGAAAAAAAGGAATGCCCCAACCTATTCGTGCACATGATGCCAAAACCACTGCAGGTAGAGTAGATGAAGGTATTACTCCCACGCCCCAGTACAATTCATTATATTACACTGCCACCCTTATTACAACAAAGCAGTGTCATTAAAGCTAATCCTACAAAGCCCCACAGGAGCGTGTGACCAGAATGAAAGCAGCAGGGCATAGTTCACGAGCCACCAGAGAAGCACTTCACCGCAGCTTGCTTTCAGATGTAAAAGTCTCATTTTAAATAAAACAAAAACTTTTACTTTGATAAATGCTGGCTGCTTCAAAAAGATATTCTGTTCTCAAATCTCCCCAGCTAAATGCCACCACAGCTGTAAGGGCCAACCACGTGTGTAGTCAGGCTGGGAATTATCCACACAAATAAAGAGCACAGCTTGAAACATTGACTTTTTTTCTGATCAAAAGGGTCTGGGAGACAACTGGACAGTTTGGATCAGGCAAAGGACAGGGCTTTTGTTACTTTCAAAGAGCACCGCAGTGAATAGAGTAGCCAACGTGGCCCTGGTGGCAGGGATACTTTCTAACACTCTCCTCATCCCACACTAGTTACTGAAAAGCCTGGCTTTGGGTCTGTTTAGGGTTTGTATTTTTCCATTTTTCTCTTGGTTGAAGAACCTTAGGGAAAAAACTGAAATACAATCAATCCTTTCCTTAGCTTTTTTAATAGCAGTCCCTATCTGAGCTGTCTTCCCCACATACCAAATAACAAATTCCAAATATTACCAAAGGAACCTTGTCACATAAACAAGTCTTCACCAAACTATTACAGAAATACCTGCTTTAATTTTACTAAAATATTTTTTCTACGTGTTTTCAAATTAATTTCATATATCTTAGCCTCAAGTGAAAAAACAATGCAGAAAAATTGCTTTCCATCCTGTTTTTGCATAGATTCATTCACTATTTTCAACTACATGTGCTGAAATGAAAGATTAAACATGAAAAAATTATTCATTAAACAATTTGAATCCATGAAATATTCACACTATTTTACTTGGTAAAGCTACTCTTTTAAACAAAACCTAAAGAATTTAAGGACAAGTTCCTGTGTGACCTAGTCTAGGTGGTCCTGCTCTGGCAGGGGGAGTTGGACCCTGCCAGACCCTGATCTTTCAAGGTCCCTTCCAATCTTTACAATCCTGTGATTCTGTGAAGGATTACAGCCACATGACATGGCAGAATGTTCTGCAGAAAGATCTGTATCTCTTTTAACAGCCATATACCCCAGCTGAACAGAAAAATACCTGACATTGAGCTATGTGACAGCTAAGCAATGTATTCAAAAAAATATCTTCTATCATTCTAACATTATGAATTTTGCAGTTTATTTTAATTCTAAACAGAAGCACTTCAGCAACAACAGCAATGGCTTTGGTCTCACTTTTTTACACTGCAGTCCAGAAGGATGTAGAGATCCACCTTGTTCCCCAATAGTTGTCTATCTTTTAACCACATAAATGATAAAATGTCATAACTAACATAACATATTTCTATCCCATCATCTTGTTATTATTTAGAAGCCAAAAAGCATCCAAGAACTTTAGTCCTTCTATCTCAAACCAGTCTGTTTTTCAGAGTTGTGGCATTTGATTGTAATCAACTTGCAGAGAAAAACTCTATAAAAACTCTATAAAACCAAAATACAGGAGCATCACTTGTACAACAGATGAAACAATAAGTTTATCCTTCTTGGGTGGTATGTTTTCTTTTTTAAGTATCAGGCTGAAATCACAAAGACGGTATTTTCTTTAACTGATCTCATAGGATTACCTGTAGCAACTGTGATTCTGTGAATTGTTATGAAGTTAATATCTTGTAATTGTTTCACCTGAATATAAAGCCATAAAACACTATTGTCACTGCAGGCTTACCTGTTTTGTCTGCAAATGAAAATGAGTGTCTGGTGTACAAAAGCTCTCCAAACTGGGGTTAATATTGGAAACCTACAGAGCAAAACCAGCCAGTGACTCTACTAGAGATTTCTGGAATAATACCTGTCATATTAGGGCTAAAAGATGGTAAGAGATCTAATGTCATGGAAACGAATAGCAAGACTCCCCTTCAACCTGGGCAGCAGTTGTGTCCACTCCTTTGATTATCTGGCATTTCTTAACACTAGTAAGATCTTGAATCTTATAAATAAAGGCTTCAAACTACAACTTCCAGCAAAGTGTTAATTGAAATATTCATGAGGTCTATAATCACTCAATAAAAAATATGCCCTATAAAGCACAGTCTATGAAGAGATTAGTGCATTTGTATTTTATCATTTTAAAAGCTTTGTTTCCCCCTACTGTAAAGCATATTTCCTCAAGACACCAGCTGGAATGGGATAGTTTACTACATGAATCAACACTGAACTCTTCACCTTTATCTAAGCTGATCAAGAAGTAATTAGTGAGCCTATGGTGTAAGGAAGAAAGTTTTAACATCTACTTCATTTCTCACAGGTATGTTGTTTGAAGGCTGCTTCTGAAATGGATTCTCCTAACCTGAAGCATAAAATTCACTGTTTGATGGGATAGGCCTGAATACAAAACAGTGTGATGAAAGTGATGCTCACATTTTGAATGCCCAGATCCATATTTTAAGGGTTGGAAGCCAAAGCCAAGCTTTTTTTTTTCCCTCCCACCCCGAAAACAACTCTTTCCCTTTCTCACTCTTCTATTAAATACCATCATAGCCTATATGTTCTGAGTCTAAGACATAAGGAAAGAAGAGGGATTTTTTTGTTGTTGTCTTAAACATCACTATGCAATACTTGTAGATTAAATCACGGAAAAAACATTCCAGAAGAAGATTACAATCCGTTGCAGATGGGAAAAGCAGCACAGCCAGTCAGGGTGAGGAATGTTATCAGAAACGCCTATTTGTATCTCATGGTCCAGAGTACAAAAGTAGAAACATGTTTCCTTTAAATACAAAGCAATCAGAATTCTTTCTGAGATACCATAATGCTGGAAGACCTCACTAAACAAGGAGAAGTTGTATTTGAGCAAATCAAGGCCAGATTTTCCAAGCAGAATGTCCAGCTCTGAATGCCTGAGAGGTTAAATATACAACCTTTGGGAAGAGATACCAGAGAGACCTAAGGACTTGCACAGGCAGGAGACGGGACTAAAACATAGTGCTGAGGCAGAATTTGGTAACAGAGTGGATACAAGGGTAATGAAGACAGATACAGGATATGAAGGCAACAATTAAGAGGAGATATAATAGAATAGGAATTTGGGAAAAATGAGAGAAACATAAAGTGCTTTGTTTTGTCAAGTTTCATGGAGTCACAAGGCATCAAGTGCGATTTACTGACAGGCTGCTGAAGGCACTTGAATCTCTAAATGACTCTCCCCATTTGTTATGAAATAATAGCTGGCAGTAAACAATGAACAGTGCTCATACGTTTCTAATTAAATGCAAGGATTACACTCTCTAATCTAGTTATACATATCCTACTCAATGCAAAGCTTCAATAGACACTGACCTGTGATATACAAGTACTGAAAACAGATGTACGCCCTGAGAAACTCTCCAGGCAAGCAGAACCTGTAAACGTCAGGTGCAGCAGAAGACATTGTTTTAGAAGTGGGTATGTCAGCCTGATGGTATAAGGGGTTTGTATGTTCCAAATATTGAAACACCATCATATTTCTTTCCCTCACGTTTTCTTCAACACTTTTGTACCAACAGGAGTTAATCAGCCACAGATCTTCAGCTGACACATATTGGCAGAAATTCAATGACCTCAAGCCAGTGCCTGAAATATTTTTTGCACATGTTTTTTGGTTTTGTACAACTTCCCACCCTACTTACCACTTGCTGAAGAGCAGGGAGAAACATCACCTTCTCATACATCTATAGTTCATGTTTCTCTTCTAATTAAAGCCTTCAGGGCATTTTAACATGCAGACAGCACTGATTATTACATAATGTACTTTTGCTGATGTTACACACAAATATTTGCCATGGCATTGCCAAATGTCTCTTTGTTTCTCCATTTACTGATAGGAAAGCATAAGAATTAATCATAGAATTAATCATCTTGGCTATAAAACTTGCTAGTCCAAACTAGCAGTAGGTGGAACTGGAAGCCAGAAATACCTAGTTACATGTTCCCATCCATACAGCAAACTGCATTGACACCTCAGGGAAAAGAAAATGCTGAAAGTAAAGGCTGAATCTAGTCCATTATATCAGTGCAAACATTTAGGGAAGACCACCAATAACTTGGTGCAAAATTCACAATTGCTAGCATTTCCCTTAGCTTTCAGCACCCAGTTTGTATTAGTGGTGTGTTTTCTCCAGATATATTGATGGTTGGTGGCTGATTGTTTGGATCGCAGCAGTACACTTCAGCTGCAGGATTTAGGCCAGAGTCTGTTTTGGGGGTATGCATCTCTAGAGCTAAAATCAGAGGTTGGCCCTGGGAATAAACACACTTCTGAGCATACAAAACCTGCCAGATTTTGTTTGACTCTGAGTGTATTAGATAATGAGTTCATATGAAACCTACCTTCTCTGCCCAGAAGCTAGAAGACAACTGCAATAGCTTTAATAGAGCTGGGAGCATGATGCGGCCTGCTGAGCGCATGCAAGCTGAGAAATCAGGTTTTGTTGCAGGCTGAACAACCTGAAAATGACTACTTCTCACCATCAGAGCATTGAGCTGCAAGGCCTGAATAGGAAGGAGCTTAGAAAGCTTCCCATTAAGGTCCTGATATCAGCTCAGAATCTAAGGGAGGAGGCACTACTCTTCACTACATTTATTCTCTGTTTTTATTTTTCAGAAGAGAGGGGTGTAATTCATTCATTTCAAAGCCAAGGGAAAGGACAGACCTCTTTTGAAACAGGGTCTGCATGAAACGTGAAGAAATTTCACTGGCCAACTGACACTAGCCTGGAAAGTGCAGACCTTCTAGCTAAGACTTCAGGAAGAAGAGCAGAGTCCTCAAAGGTGTGCAGAGCAGTGGAAGCCTGGGAGGGAAGCACTGCTCTCCTGATCCCTGCTGCAGAGCACAGCAGACGAATGAGAAGCATCAGTGGATAGACTGAGATGTGATGGCATGGCTTTCCTCGGCTCTCAGCTTTGCTTGCTTCAGTATCTGTTAGACTAGCATGCTGGAACATTGGCCTGTTTATACTCTTGCACAACTGTTCAACACCTATGAGCATTTTCCAGTCATGTATCCATAGTACAGCTATAAAAACGTCTTGTTATTCTCAGTCATCACTTGAAAACATTTAACTAAAAGTACATCCAGAATACAATCTCAATGAATTCAAATCCTATGTATAGCAAGCCCAATTATTTTACAGCATGTGGCATTTATGTTTCTCTTTCAGTGGCTATTAGAGTAGTTTATACATTCACTATGTTGATGATTTTTTCCTAGTATCCTCAATAATAAAACAAGCATTTCTGATTAGATAGCCTCAGCTATCTACAGATGTCATATGCTAAGTATAAAGCATAAAGTGATCCCACAGAGGCTGAGTAGGATTTCATACCCAAGTTTTGTGTATTTGTCTGGATCCCTTTCTTGTGTAAATCCAAGGAATTCAGAGACATTCTTCTATATGATGACAAGTTCCTATTTAGGATGCTGTAAAATTCATCCAGCACTTTTGCCTTGAAGAAACTTACAAATCATAGGAGGTTGTGATAACTGTGATGAACAGATAAAACATTTTTAAAATGTACATCATTAGGAGAATTGCCTCCTAACAACTATACTTTTATGACAGAAGATATAGCCAGTAAATTCAATAAATATTAATCTTACCACAAGACTGCTGTCCAGAGAAAGTCTTTTCCCAAATTCCCTTTTCTGTAGCTGTCTTTTTCTCTCCATAGCTGAGGTTATTGTTTTCTCCTTTTGATCCACTAGAAATGTCAGACTGTTTCCAGCATCACTGAAAAAAAAAAGAAAGTGAAAAATTAAATGCACATTTCAATATCCTATTTAACAGTCTCTGTCTTTCATCATTAACTTTGTAATAACCCAGCAGCTAATGACTTTGTGTCTATAGTAGGCTGTGTTCCAGGAACAAATTTTCCATGCCAAAAAAAGCTAAACTCTCCAGACAGAAATATTACCAACAGGTTTGGGTCACTTCTCAAAGAAAAATAAAAATCTGCTACTACTGTCTTTATCAATACACCCCAGGTTTTCACAGTTTCTTTTGACCTGGGCTGGGAGCTGGATCTGCAGAGCCAGTGACCTACGTGGGACTGGGGATGGGGAAGTAGGGAGGGAAACAGTTGATTTCACATTAATTGCACTCCCCAGAAAATCCTGCTTGTTGGCACATCTGTGCTGCTACATTGATGAACAAATTCTGGACCTAAAAGTGAAAAGTTCTAAAAGCTTTCAACTCCTATTATCCTTAATGTAAGACAAATGCCCTCAGCACTTTCTTTACGTTTTTAAGGTCAAAGATTCTGCTGTGATAATCAGACAGTTCCACTGCCTGTACAAAATGGCCAGGGAACTTCACCTCATAAAGGTATCACAGAGGAAATTAGTCTTTCCAGATCTATAGTGTTTGGTTCTTCCTGGCTGGTGGTTTCTACTAAAATCAAACCACAGCTTACAAGGAATAACTACCAGCTTTCTCCTTTCTTAAATATTCCTGATGATACATGCATTTGAAAGTTTTAGCTTGTATTTTAAGGCAATATTCATTGTATTTTGATTCAGGATCATGAGCAAAGTTAAAGAATTTATTCAGGATTTACGGAAGGTAGAATAATAACAGAAATCAGAATCTAACCTAAATTAAGGCAGGCAGATATGCTCATAGATACAGAACCAAATATATGAACTTTCTGCTGCATCTCACAGTGCCTGCATTTACTGATTCAGAAGGCAGCATCCTACATCTCTTAATATGAATAAACTCCTACTGAGGACAAAGAGCTTTCACTACAATAATTTCTCCACATTTCTTAGTCAAGATTTGATGTGGAAGCCTATTTAAAAACATAATTCAAGTAAGGTTGGGTTAATCATTCAGCATTACTTAATGCTAAGAAATTCATTGCATTTGACCAAAAACTAAGCAAAAGGCAAAGCTGTTTTCTTCTAATCCTTTTTACTTAACGCAAATAGCACCTTCAGTCACAGCCAGGTGATGCACAAATACCATTGGGCTTGGCTGTAGTATGATGCAGAGGCATTCCCAAAAGAAACCTTGCATGTGTTTTCCAGACATATTTGCAGGCCTCTCCACAGACTTGACTTCTCATGCACCTGTGAACCATACCATCTGTCATAGTGGTGATATCAAACAGATAAACCCACTGCAGCTCCTTCATCAAGTTGTCCCTGAATGCTGTACTATGAGGGCATGTAGGAGTCTGAATGTGAGCCAAGCACAGCCTGTCTGCAAGGAGAGCAGGATGCCTCAGGCTAAGCCTCCAAAGCCAGCTGGAATTCAGAGGGCTCCCAAGAGGCATACAAACTGGGATCATCAGGTACACCGTGGGCATCAGAACTGGGAATGCTCTTACAAAATGCTTCTCTCAGGGAAATGGCAACTGGTTCAGCTATCAAGCTGCCCAGGGGTAAATTCAGCCTTCTATTAAACAGCACTTGGTGTCTCCTACTATTGTTTTGTAGTGGTTTTACATTTACGTAATACGAGAATTCAGGTCATTTTCCTCAAAAATGGATAAAAATTACCCTTTATACACATTTGTCTAAAGAGCACATGCAATGAGAACTTGTACTCACAAAGCTAGGAAGATCTCAGTTATTGCACGGTGATCATTCCTTCCATGTGTTCTTTTCCAGATTTACCTGTAAGTCCTTGTTTCCTTTTTGTAGTAGCAATCCTAAAGCTAATTCAGCTAATAGGGAATCTCAATGGTGTGCTATCACATAATTAGCTATCATGCCTCAAAAGAAATACAATAGATTTGAACAAACACAGAGGCAATGTATTACACTGTTCTTGCAATTATGCCAGAAATTAGCAAAAGAAAGACTTTATGTAATCTTTATATCATTCCTCTGTGCAATCATCATGCCTTGAGAGCATGACTTCCACCAGAGTCTTTGTTGATCAGTGAGCACAAAACCACTTAGGAGTGAGGATACTGAGAGCTGTCCCTGTAGAAGGTCAAGTATTTGAGTAAGTGCCTGAAGTTTCTATCTGCAAGTATTTAGTGGAACCAACCCAAATTCTAGTTTAGAAGTAAAAGGAGAACAGATTATTGTTAATTATTCCATAGCTTATATGCTACGCTGCCTTAGGCACTTCAAGGAGTGGATTTACTGTAGCCCTACCTAGCACAGCATGTGGACCTACTCATGTACTGATGAAGCAGCCTCAGACTTGCAGACTCCACTCCCTCCCCTGCACACCATGGAAGCTCAAATCTCTGGGCACGTTACCATTAGCAGGCTGACACGGATCTCCCCTGAAGAGTTAACAACCTACGGCTGAACTTGCTTAAAGTTTTGAATCAAAGGTAATTATCAGACAAGATAATACAATACATCACCTGTACCAACATATGCTGCTGCCTCAAAGTACCCAGCTCAGCAAGCCTTTAAAGAAAACTAATCAGAATGAAGTACTTAAAACCAGAGCAAGTTTCCATCCTGCAATGGTCATCTTTGCGCACGACACTGCTTGTCACAGAGGGAAAACAACCCTCCAAGGTAAATCTCTCTTCCTCTGAGACCAACCAAAAGACTAACAAGAATTGAAGATGCACATTCACACATTCACTGGGAAGCTCAGCAGAGGAGAATGGTTGTCCAGATGGAATAGTCTTAAAAGATAAAAGCACCAAAAATCAGTTTGCCCAAGCATCAGAAATACTGGATTTGTGTTACCAAGAGAAC
This sequence comes from Urocolius indicus, assembly GCA_013401255.1. NCBI lineage: Eukaryota > Metazoa > Chordata > Aves > Coliiformes > Coliidae > Urocolius > Urocolius indicus. The sequence continues at coordinate 437,954 of WBNH01007661.1, read as the reverse complement.
GGACTGTAGAAACTTATCTGCACTCCCTGACCACTTTGCTTACTGATATCTTTAGAAGAGATCAGCATTCAGATCTTGACTGTCCCATTTAGCTCAGCTACTGCGAGTCATTGCAAACTGGTACTGCACTCACATATGTACGTTGCCAAATCTGTGGGGGGCACATCCTACTGCTCTTTGTGCTGCAGGAAGTTTTTCAACTGCAAGACTCTTCTCTAAGGGACTATAGTGTTCATCTACACTGAGCATACTGGGGAAAACTCTGAAGTTACAGGCATTTAGTGATAAGCCTGTATCCTTAAGAAGTGTATGGGGATCAGTCTAAGAGAATGGAGGTCCCAGATGTTTGTCTACTCTCTTCGCATTTTCACATTGAGCTCAGGGAAGAAGGTTTTGTATGGACACAGAAAAAACTCTCAGGGGAAGACCTAAGTGGGATCTTGCTTCAATATGGTATACTCTCACTGTTCATAAAGGCAGCAAGCCAGAGGCATCAGCTTGATTATATATCCTAAAGTGCAGTATTTTTAGTACTCAGTACAGGAATGTTCATTACTTCAGGAGATGGCTCTAAAACTATGCCCTGGAGAAACTGTGTGATTAACATAGAAAAGCACTCTAAAAGCCATGCAAGAAATCTCTTGGATTATAATACCTTCTTCATTTCTAGTAGTAACAAAGGATGATTGATGTATATTGCTTTAGCTGATGAAAACGTATCACATATTTCTTAGATAAGCATCCAAGATATTTTCAGACAGTTTGAAACTGCAGTTACATTTCAACAGAGCTATGCCAACATATGCCAGCTGGGAACTCACACACGGTATATCGCTTTGGTAACTCAAAATGGACTGTATTTGTTTTTCTGTGTCTTACAAATTAGTATAAATTTAGTGATTATGACACATGACAAAAATGACAGCTCTGCAAACCAGTGTCCTTTTGTTTAAACCCAGGATACATATAATACAGCCTTCCCAGCCTTCGCTTTGCACACAGTAACACTGTCAGAAGGCAAAACACCCCTAGGGCGGCAAGGCAGTCCCTCTCAGCTGTTTGCTTGACTTTCTGAGGTGTTAACAAGAGGACAGATCTTGTGATTTGGACATCAAAATATTCGGTAACACAATGAGGCTAAATTTATATGGGGATCACCTTTAAGCACTTCTTTCTACTCTCAGCCCATTCCGTGGTAGTTTCTGCGGTGGTGGTTGTACCCTGGCTGCTGGAAGTGACAGATTATAGAATCATAGAATGATAGGGTTTAGAAGGGACCTTTAGAGATCATCTAGTCCAATCCCCCTGCAGAAGCAGGTTCACCTAGATCACATCACATAGGAACATGTCCAGGCGGGTTTTGAAGACCTCCAAGGAAGGAGACTCCACAACCCCTCTGGGCAGCCTGTGCCAGGGCTCCCTCACCTCAACAGTTTTTTCTTATATTTAAATGGAACTTTTTGTGTTCCAGCTTCACCCCATTACCCCTTGTCCTGTTGCTATATACCATAGAAAAAAGTGCTGCCCCAACTTCCTGACACCCACCCTTTAGATATTTGTAAATGTTAATAAGACCCCCCCTCAGTCTCCTCTTCTCCAGACTAAACAGCCCCAGTTCCCGCAGCCTTTCCTCATATGAAAGATGTTCTCCTCACTCTCCTGACCATCTTGGTGGCCCTGCACTGGACTCTCTCCAGAAGTTCTCTGTCCCTGTTGAGTTGAGGAGCCCAGAACTGGACACAGTACTCCAACTGAGGCCTCACCAGGGCAGAGTAGGTACTGCTTGTTTGACAGCCATACTTTATGACTGAAAGGGAATATCTAGAACTGGTATTATCCCCCAGCAATGAAAGGAGAAGGAAAATAATATCACTAGCATAGGTCAGGACGCAGCTATGAGAAATTAAAGGCTGTCATCAATGAAAATGTTAGTTAAAATGAACAGGTGACCTAAAGGTTAAAGATTTTATATCTCATTAGCAGTCTCTAGAGTGATTCAGTTTCCTAAGAACCAAATTGAATAGAACTGAATCTGTCGTAGTCTGTCTGTGTTTCTTTTGCCAGCTCTGGCACTAACACCAATGTGTGTATGCTTGCTTTTGTTGTGCTCTTGTAGGAGAAGGGGTAAATAAGTATGGTACAGTTGGTCTGGGCCTTTTCAGAAATAGAAGGAAAAAAATATTCCAGAATTAAGGAGACAACGTGTATTTAACAGATCAAAGATTGTTCAGTTCTCTAAAATCACTACATTTATCTTCCCAGGCACAGGCCAGTCAAAAGTACAAGGTTTGTGCTAAGCTTTTTGAGTATTTCCCTTGCTTTTTCAAAATGTTAGAGTGTTCAAACCATCAGAGAAGTAACAGCAGAAAACCCCACCTTCACAAAAGCCGTGAAAATTCTGCCTACTCATTAAAAAAGAGTGATGAAAATGGTTTCATTACCACACCCCTATCTCTCCCTGTCATGGTATTTAGCCTCAGCATAACTACAAGTGATAAAGTGGGAAAATCATTCCAAAATTCTCTTTTGAGATGATATTTCAAACTTTAACATTTGGGAAAGAGAAAACTGCAGTGGCATTTCTGCAACCTACAACTTAAGCTAAATGGGTTTTGTTTCACCCACGGTAAATTTCATAGTAACACTGTAATTAGGGCCCGCCTGCCTAATGCCCAATACTCCCAGGTATTTGCTTAGGCTGGTCAGCAGTTTGTTAGTACTAACGTATACATTGTACACTCACACCCACTGGATTAGGTTGCTATTTAGATAAGCAAGCCACATTTTTGCAGAGAGAGAAGGAGAATGTGCCATGTGCCAGCATTAATGAGTTAATTAAATTAGAAAAATTCCAATGCAGGAACCTAAAATGCTTAGATAAGTGGAATACTCTGGGAATTCCAAGGCAGCAAACACAGCATTGCTGTACCATTCTGCCTACATATCTAGATATTCTGACTGGCATTGGAAAGTTGTATTTTAAAAAACACCATGTCAGTTCAGTCAGAAAATATCTAGATAGAGAAAGATTCTTTCCTACTTCTCTTTTTTTCCTTGCTTACCTGTGAAATAATTAACTTTGATACACCCTGAATTTCTCACAATCTCTAAAGCTGTTCCAATGGATGTTGGAGCTATACAAGCAGCACACAGGCCCAGTTGTGCCCTGCAAGTTATATTGTGACCCAAAACACTCCTTAATCCAGTGGGCCTCTAATTCTGATTGAAAACTGCCTAGTGGACATCCACAAGGCTGGGATAAAGTAGCCCCAAGGAAGTGTGGGAAAAGCTGGAGCTGGACAAGGAACTTTCTCACTTTTGTTGTGATTTTAATTAAGTACGATGACACTGCCACATGGCAGCCTATAAAGAAACTCAGGTTGACTAATTTGACAGCCAAATGCTGGGGATCTCTCCCGCCCTTAATCCACGTCTTGAAAGGGAATCAGTAGAGCACGTAAGATGGTCTCACGCAATTTGTGACTGGTGATTGCTTGCTAGCAAAGAACAGACTCTTAGTACAATGTTCTCGAAACACAGCGTTTAAAATACAGTGTCTCAGCTACTAGATTTCACCCTCTTTCAATCATAGTTTTCAAAATGCATTTATGCTTTCTTCATGCAAGATAATCTTCCATTTATTCAGCAAACCAAACAATCAGTAAAGCTTTCTATATCATTGCTTCTAGGATTTGAACAAGTTAAGATTAAGGGCTTAAATCTAGCAAACCTATCGATGTGCTCAAAAATAATACCAGGAATTTCAATAAATCAGAAAATAAAGAAGATGGCATTAAAGATGTTATTACTGTGACAGCTGTCAAGATGAATTGCATGGGAAGCATTTAAAAGATTTATATCTCAGTATCTCACCAGGTTAATTAAATGGATGCATGCATTCATTTAAGAGGATAAGGTGGGTTGCAGTGACATAAAATGAGAGGGCACAAGATTATGTTCTTTCAGCATTAACAAGAACGGGTTGAACCAATATCATTTCCCTATTCTGTAATAAGCATGATTCATCCAGTGCCATTTTCAGCTCTCATTTTCTTTCAGGAGAAAAAAAAAAAGAAAAAAGAAAGGAAAGAAAAAAAAACAGCTATGAACATTTATAGACTAACATAATCAAAGCTTTAACCTTTTCAGCATTTTCTGTTTGGATTGGCTGTCCATTTTTATCATGGGGTTCCAGGGCCATGCCGCAGGGAGGAGAAGAATTGCTAGTAAATTATACCAAAGAATGCTGGAAAGGTCAAAGGATTACCCTCCCCTGTTTGCTTTTATAGGACATATGAAGCATTCATATAATGCAATAAAATTATTGAGACAAAAATGATGAAAGATAAGCAGACAGAAAGCATGAATCTGTTGTCAGGACAGCATGGAAGAAAAAGGATATATTACAGTGTTACCATCAATAAAAAAACAGATTATGACAATGGTGTTTGTGTATCCTTAGGTCCTGCATGGAAATCAAATCCTTCTGAACGTTGTAAGACCTGTATATAAGAAAGAGATACTCAAGCAAGACTGAGGGCATTCAGGCTAAAGAAAACATTAGATCCAAAGCTCTTATTTCTTGGGTGACTTTCTAACTGCTCATTATTATATATAATTTATTACTAAACACTGTTATAAATTATGTGATTTGGGTTATTACATGGTAAAAAGAGTTTCTGTTAGCCTTTGAGCCTTTTTCAGCAATGTTTTGCAGTCTAGACTGTTAATTTGCAAAAGGCATACTCTGAACTCATGAGCATCATCTACCTCTGGAGGCTTCAACTGTTTGTCTCCCTCAGGATTCACAGCTGATCTTAGGTCAGGAACAGGCAGTTCCAGGCACATGGAGAACCAGAGAATCACAGATTGGCAGGGGTTGGAAGGGACCTTTAGAGATCATCTCGTCCAAACCCCCCTGCCAAAGCGGGTCCACCTGGACCAAGTCGCACAGGAACGTGTCCAGATGGGTTCTGAAAACCTCCCAAGAAGAAGCCTCCATTCCCTCCCTGGGCAGCCTGTGCCAGGGCTCCCTCACCTCAACACTAAAATAGTTTTTTCCTATGTTTAAAAGGAGAAGCTGAACTCCAGGACCTGGGGAGATTTCACTGTTCCTACTCACAGACCTCAAGGGTTATGTGGAGACTTAATGTTCAAAAAAATGAATCTCCAGTTTACATTCCAATAAAGAAGCCACCATCATCAACTGGATGCAACTTCTGTAATCTAGCACGTCGTTATCAGAGCGAGTTGTTTCTCTTGGCTGTTAGCAGTGACCCAAACAGGAATCTCATTAGGTTTCAAACACTGAATTTCAAATCAGAGGCAGCAGCATCCGGTTTAGGAGGCCAATAAAGGTAACATACCAAATTAATATGCATTCATCTAATGTGTTACAATGTTCAGAAAAATGCGAGCAATTAAATCCACCATCTGAATGGGTCTGACAGACAACTAACTGGAGGGAAAAATATTAACAAATACTGTCAAGTTTCCTAGTTTTTGCTCAGTTTTCTTTGTATTCTTTCACTAGTGTAAATCAAGGCACTACTGAAGTAAGTCCCGGAGTTTCAAACCTACATGCAAGACCCATATCAGGGTCTCTGCAGGAAGCAATGGTGGATTGACAAACCAATTTTTGAAACCAGAACTAGGAGCTTGTGAAATGTGCGAGAAGATCCATTTTCAGAGACAGATGCAGTTCAGTCAGCATCTCTTTTGCCCGCCCAATCTGTCCTAATCACAGTCCAGAGGGAACACTAAAAATTATCAGTTCTTTGTGTATGCTCCACCCCCTCCACCTGCACCACTAAAAAGGGATGATGCCTGCAATGGTCATAGGATGGCTCCCTGATCTGAACACAAGCCCATCAGGCACTAGAGACTGAATGTACTTAGGAGCTTTTTTGTCACTATCGCCTCTCTTGTTTCTCATTCACTCACTTTACAGTCTGTACACAATGAAGTATTTTGCTACAAACATTTTCTAACAGCACATTTTGGAGAATGAAAGCGGTTTTGTGAGATGGTGTGTCTCAAGTGAATGCTACTCGCTTTGTTCCTCCCTGGTGGGAGAGATGAAAAGGATGAAAGATCATTTATTTACTGATGTATTCCAGCTCCTGGATATGAGGAATTATTAAAATGATCTTAACTTAGAGATAGTGTTCAGACATCTGGTTTTACTCCAAAGAGCACTGGATAATGCTTCAAAATGTTCACATAGCTCAAAGGAACACTCAAAATATAAGAAGAGTATTATAAAAATATTTCCTCAGTTGCTAGTAACATCTTCAGCACCCAGCCCTGCACATCCACCTTAGCCAACCAAAGACATTTGCATCAGAGGGAATACTTCAACGTCTAGACTGTAGAATTTGTTTCTAATGAATCTGGGGCTTTGTGGGTTGTAACACGGAGTCTCACGTTGTACCTTGCAGTACAGACACTCCCAGTGGGCCATTACATTACAGGCAGTAACTTTATAATGAAGGTATTAGTTTGATAACAGCCCAGAAAAGAAGCTGAATCAGGCTCATGTCCTATGAAAACTAAGGAAAGATGAGGTACAGTAAAATATATGTATACCCAAGAAAGGGCTTAACTCGCTTATCTGCATAATCTGAAAATAGCTCTTCCATCCCAACATGATTAAAATCCACTCTGGGGAAGAACAAGAGAGGAAAGACAGCTTCAACCTCTTTCAGTGCCAGACAAATGAGAACTGAGTCCCTGGTTTGAAAGAACAGACTGTAGCATGGGAACAAAACAAGAACATGCAGCCCCATTAGGCTGAGCAGCTCCAGGGGCTTCCCACACGGGACACCATGAACAATTTTATCAGAATATTAATGTATTACCCATTCTGCTGTGCAAATACCTTCATGGAGTCCTGTCAATCTGTACAGTTAGGCCAGGTATAACTACAGCTGCATTTCCTTGGATTCTGTAGTCATCTCTGTTCACTGCTACTGATAAGACACATGAAAGAGATGTGGTACTGGAGCTGACTTTGGAGGTGACAGAACAGCTCCTGTAAGGGTAAGCTCTAAAATTCTTCCACTGATTCCCCAGCTGTTCAGCCTTTTCAGTAGTTGGAAGTCTACTCTCATTTCAGGTGACCTAACATCATCCAAGGACCAGACCCAAAGGAATCCAGCTCCAGGATTCCCAAGCACACTTCAGTGACATCTTTCCTTCATACTCACAGCAGAAAGGCAACAGGGTATGACTCAGCTTTACCATCTTCAATCTTGTGGGATGTTTTCCCTTTATATCAATGAATAGACATAAAGAAAAGGAGACTTCCCCAGACAATTCAAATTCACTTTATTCTTACACAGCAGAGCATGTAGGACTGTGGGACAGCAAGACCGTAAAATTAAAAGGAACAGATACACATTGATTAAACTTCAGCTGTGGCCAAGAAAACTATTATGAAAACGTTAAAAATGAAAGATGTTCTGTCTCCTTCCATATTTCTTTAGACAGTGACAGAACACTGAACAGTGTTGGCATACCAAAGATCCCTTCACTTCTTTTTTCTCTGCGATTCTAGTGCAATCTCATCGCAAACACCGAATTCTGTTCGGGGCCAGAAGTATAGAGACAAACTTGATGGAATTCAGACAAGAGCAGCAAAGAGAATTAAAGTATTGACTTGGTGGGAAACGATTAACAAGTCTCTTCATAGCAGTTTCAAACAATGACAAAGAGGAGACTAAAATGGGAAGGAATGACCATCTATGCAAGTTTGAAGGCTGTGCACTACACTAGAGACAGTGAGGAATTGATTCGGTTATTGACAATAGGCTGAAAAGAAATAAAGAGGGGGAAATTATGCTGAGTATCTGAAGAAATTACCTAAAGTGAAATCCAATACAGATTGATTTCCAGAGAATCAAAGGAACACTTGTCATATAAAAAACTAAGGCAGGATGAAGTACAATAAAACACACCAAAAGTGAGGATGCAGCCAGGAGTGAGTTGTCTGAAGACTCTAGTGGAGAAGAAAAGAGCTTTCTCTTCCTTTCTTCTCTGTCTCTCTCTTTATACATTGCAGTGGTTGATCCACATTAGAGACAATTAGAGTGAAATGCTTTTGCTTTGGGGACAAAAAAAAAGAAGCCACTCCATTCTTCCCCCTGTGCAGTCAGCTGCAGGCGGTACTTACTCCAGTTTCTCAGTGTGAACACTGGCTGTCACACATTGATTTCTCATTTTTCCATCTACCAAAAACTTAACAAAAATGTAGATTTAAAAACATTCATTAATTTCCTACCTTAAAAGTTCATAATTCTCCTATGTTTTATGTCATTCTACCATTCTTCAACTCTTTTGCACTCAATTGTACCAAGTGAAATGGGCGAGAACATATAGTCTGCCATCACAGATCGTAATCCAACATATTGGGATTAGGGATACAATAATACCCAGAAAATGTTAAGCAGAGGAGAAACGCTATTAAAGTTATCTGGTTGGTCCCTCTCTCTCAAGCATCTCTCTGTTTAGAATGCAGTGTAAAATCATTAAACAACCAAAAGTGGCATAAAATTAAAACAACTCCTGACATTTCAGAAGTTCATCATCCACTGAAATCCGAATGACACTTTTGCTTGCAGTAGCAATGGTTGGGTTGGCATAGGATTGTTCTTCCACTTTTTCTTAAAGAATTCTTATAGAATTCAACTTTAAGTATTTAGTTCTGTTAAGATTTATTAATGGGGGTGGGGGGAAGAAACAGTTTTGGACATATGAGAGGAAGAAGGAAAGTGTACTTGGGTCATTTCAGGTAAGCCCTTAGTGTTTGCCCATATTTTGAGTTGGATCCCTGCTCTTGAGTGGGTGGTTTAGATTGATTCACTAACTTCCATTGTCTCACTTTGTCTACCACACTGTGAAGGTAAAACTGTATAGTATATATAAGTGCCATTTACAGAATAATTCCTGACCTTAATAATGAAACTTTCTATTAGTGCTACTGCTCTTTGTCATTACTTTTCTCTGTCTACCAGATGCATAAATCACAGAGTGGTAGGATCACTACACATCCAAACAGAGGAATGATTCTTTCTCCAAATTCAACGTGATGCAGCAGAAGACATTCAGTTCTCATTCACCTCTTGGCTATTCTGTCAAAATGAATCTGATTGTAGAAATGCAGCTAGGATAGAATTAAACCCAACAGAAAGCAGCTATGTAGGCAACAAGCCAGACTTCCTTAACTCCCTCTACAGGTTTTAACCAAGCTCCCCTGCAAGGCAAACCAGGAAGCATTAAAGCAGCATTTAATAAACAACAAAACATATAAAAATTTACAACAGGCTCCTTTTTTTTTCCTGTAATAGCTGGAGGTCTTAAGCGAGATGCTGCAGCCCTTAGTGCTATTCACCTTTGGTTTTCCCTGTAGGCTCACAATGATGTTACCTGGAGCTACTGGAGACAAGAGAACCTCTGAATGGGACTTCAGTAATGGGAAGAGGAAAGAGAGGAGAAAGCCAGGTGGGCTCTTCAAGAGGCATCTTGCCCAACAGTGTGTCATAAACTCACAAGAAGGTGTCATATTCTTCCTGTCTTCTTAAGTAAGAGTCCTTTGAGTTTAATCTTAATCTCTGCTTTGCCTCATGTCTGGGTAAGACACCCAGTCTCAGTCAAGTACAATAGGAGCTAAGGGGATCTAGCCTCCTAGGGAGTCTCACATATGCTCCCAAGTGTTACAAGCTCTTGAACTATGCACCCAAGCTCAGAATGCCCCCATAACACACAGGATACCAACCTGAAGTTCAGGGAGTTAGGAATAAGTAAAACAAGTAAAGAGTAACTTGTTTCCACAACAGATAATAACCAGGGCATGAGACTTTAGCACTTTACTAGGGAGACAGAAAGCTTACCTCCCTGCCAAGAGCAAGGAAAACACTGCCTGGGGTTTGTGGTATACGCCTGCTTCTGTGTTGTCATGCTGCCCATAGCTTATGAACCTTATGAACCATTCCTTTTCAGAGCCATGCCAAAAACTATCATCTAGTCAATAACTTCTTATCAATGTCTGTTTAAAGCTTTTTCTTGTGACAGGAGATTTTGTGGTAATCGAGAAGAAAAGCAATTCACTTGATTAAAGATTGGTAAATATAAATGACAGAAATGGTTTCCTATGAACATCATGATATATTCCCAATCAATAACACCATGACACAATTGCAGCTTAAGGGAAGGAAGTTATTAGTTTTGGGAAAGGCACATAATTAAATACAAGACAAGTCTACAGATTCTCAAGCAGAGAGACAAGGAGAATAGCCAGCCTGAGACTTTGTAGATTGTGCTACTGTTGTCTCTTCAGTTCATCCAGTAGTCCTGTCCTTCATTTACTTGTGCGACCTCATAATAAAGTTGAAGATCTAGTCTCCAATATTAGAGCTAACGGACAGTGACACAACAGAGAGCTATTTATTAAAATGTTAGACCAGGTTTAACACTTCCCTTCAGTAGTAGCTACTAGTGGATCTTAAAAATCCTTAATGATTTAGCTGAACTTTTAGTACTTTCTAAATGTTTCTCATGTGTAACTGCAAAGAGCACCCAAGCCTTTTACCATCAGCATTAACACAGGGAGTGCATAGCTCTGATTAATGGTAATTGGGATTTCAGCCTTTCACCTCAGGATCAGTGTTTCAAACTCAGTCCAGGTTGGTATTGAATAAAAGTCATTTCCATCAGCTGGCTTTTCAGTGACCTCTATGAAATATTACAAGTAGTAGTGGACAGGTGTCTATATAATTGAAGTACATTTCACAAGAACAGTTGGCACCCTGGAATTTTCTTACTACCAATCTAGAATCTGCTCCCTCCAGCTCAGAAATGGAAAATATTCAGGAGCACTGAGATGTCATTTAAAAACAAGGAGGATACAGTGTTCTTTGTTAATCCCAGAAACAAAGTACCTCTGTTTCTAGAGCAGTTTTGAATCCCCAGGCAAATGCTTTTGTGCATTGCAAAGATTATTATTCAGGCTAATAAAACTCATGAATTATAAGTAAAAGATCAAGTTTAAAAACTGATATAAAGCTAGAGCTCTGTAGCTTATATTGCAAAATCTCAGTGCCAGAGCTATATATGGTGTTCCCTGTAAAAAGAATATATCCATGGATCTGCACTGAGTTAATATGCCCAGCTATCCACACAGAACTCAAGTATTTTTGGTAGCCAGAAATACAAAAAGGGTTTTGATAGGAGAAAATATGCCAGTCTCAACATGAGGTGGCTTCTCTGACTGGGAATCAAGGCAACGGTTTTATGCTTGAGTAGGATTTGGGGGATGGGTGGGGAAAATTGCACAATATTTTATGGCTTTTGAATAACCAAGCTCATAATTCAAGCCTCGAGCTCTGAAACTGTTTCTCTAACCCATTCAGAGGTTTTGTCAGAGAACATGTGAGAAAGTGGTCTCTGTTGGCTTGGCTTTCTTCTTAAACAAATTCTGAAGTAAGCACGGCAGAGCACTTCAGGCTGAGGCCCTATGACAGATGCAGCTGACGGTGGGATGTTCAGACACTATCATGGAAATCTTTGTGGACTTGTAAATGCCTCCCATTTGTGTCAATGAAAGATATAAAGAAAACATTATATGGAATCCAAACACCAGGGAAAAAACATTTAGGTACAAGTAAATCCCCAGACGTGAAAATACTTGTGCAAGATGTTTCACCTCTCTGAAAACAAACGTTGTTTGGTCTGACCTAGTTCAAGATGCTTAAAGATTTATGAGGACGTAAAACAACAGTTGCTAAGCTTGATGCTCCTGTGCCATAGGAGGACTACAGACCTACTCGAGAAAATAGCCTTCATCTCAATGTGGGAATGCTGCAGGGAAGAGATTAGTTGCCTCAAGAATTGAGTAATTAGTTTTGTGAGAAGGTGAAAAGAGAAAGGAATCCTACAGAAAAAACTCCAAGCAAATGCAAAGTGTTCTAATGGTCCTACTAAGGAAGTTCTACTAGAAATTTTCAACCACTAAGAACTTTTCTTCTTACACTGGTTTTCTCAGCCATGAATTTAATCTGCACGTGGCAATTGGAATATAGGGACAAAACTACTGCTAAACAAATCTCAGCATTTACCCGTTCAGTCTTCAATTTATATGAACTACAATTATTCTGCTTTTTACATTCTACATGAATGGCTAAAAGGAAGAACAAAAATACAAATATATGAAATCAAATCAAGTATTCACACACACAGTTTTAACATGTTTCTGTCACATTGTCCACAAGAACATCTACAACCTGCTCAGAGCAAACCACACACCCCAAAAGTTAAAAACTGAGGACAGCCACCATTAACAAATTGCAAATGCAGGAGACTCATCCAGAAAGACCTCACAAATCAGCAATGAGGGAAAGAGAGAGCAAATCATGCAGAAACTATTTAATCAATGAGTAAAGACAATTATAACATCTGTTAATCTTTTGTGTAGGTTATAATTAGATGCTGCGGAGGAGTAGCCTTTAAGGGGGGAGGCAGGGAATCCTTTAACATCTGCTAGAAGGGCAAACACTGTGCAATAAATGACTTTAAATGCAATCAGCAAAATGAGAGCTGTGCAGAGTTCACAAAAGGCCCGTATAAAAGATTGAGGATAACAAAATATTTTGCCAAAGGTCAACTCCTGCAGCACTAGAGCCTGAATAATGACTGCTAGTTTAGAGGCCACGTCAAAAACAAATGTGATTGTACCTCTGAAAAACAATTCTTTTCTCATTTGTGTCATTATAGCAAAAGCACATGCTGCTGCTGTATATCACGTCAGCTTAATGACTTATTAGGGCTGTATCTATCAACCTTGAACAGTTTAGAATAAACAGGTAGGTATGATGTATTTTAAAGACGAGATTTCAGTCTAATTAGACTGACACAGAATTATATTGTACTGTAAAAGTGATGTGATTCTGATTTAAAATAATTAATCATTCAGTAGCTTCCAAAAAAATCCAATTATTTTCTAATTTTGCCCTTGAAAACAACCATATGCTTTAAGCTGTTACTCACTGAAAATGTGAGACCAAGAGGGAGTTATTTTATCCAGTTTAACGTGGCCCTCTACTGGCAAAATAACCCCCCAAAATCTTACCACTATGAACCATTTTGTCAGATCGTTTCAGAGCAGCCCATAAGATCCTGCATTTTATAGCAAAGTTATACCAAATCTTAAAAGTTAGCAGCGTAAACCAGAGCTTTAGGAATCTGCATAAATTAAGCCATTGCGTAATCTCTGTAGAGGTCCTGCAGCAAGAGCACTACTTCCTTTTGGCCAGATGCAGCTCTGGACATCACCAGAGCACTGAAGAAAAAAGCCAAGCACTCACATCTAGTGGACTATGTCATTTTAGAAGCAAATGCAATCGTTCTATTTGTGCCAAGTTGTGCTGTGTTCCTCAAGGAGTGCCACTGGTTCTCTACAGGATCGATGCACACATGTGATTTCAGTTTGCACAATTAGGTAACACTTAGCAGAGGCGAAACAAGCTCCATAATAGTCCAGCTGCAGAAAGAATACTGTTCAAAATACAAATGCTAACTATCACCAGAAAGCAACTTCACTACAAAAGAATTCCTGCTTCCTTCTTTTCTCCACCACTACTGAAAATCCACAGTGGTGATTCAACACAGCTTCAATCAAAGTGAAGCAGACAATGAAAATCGCCTCTGTTGTTGCACGCAGTAATTAACTCTTCCTATCTGTATTATGTCTGGGTAACAAAGAAACAAAAGGATACGGTAAACTGTTGAATTTAACAATTTAGATAATGATGAATTATAATAATCAATTAGCACTGTCAAAGAAAATAATTTGTGACATTCATTTGGTTCTGCACAGACCTATTGTGTGCACATACTAGCCAAGGCTAGTTTGGCTCTGGAAAACAAATAGAGTTGTCCTGTGGAAAGCTTATCAAACACACAGTGGAAGAGTTGCATTTGTTCTTGCTGTGTGTCAATACTAATAGACTATTTTTCAGCAACATAATTTTTATCCACTGCTTTGTAATCCAACCTGCTTTTGAGCTCTGAATGAGGGTCTGCCTCATTTATAGCCCATAGACAATGTTAATGCCAGTCTTCAGAGGCCACTGCTGCTGTACAAACCAGACTTGTGTGATTCACCTGAATGCCAGTCAATGGAATCATAAAAGATTCCAAGTATTTTTCACATAACAGCTACCCAACTTTTCATTCCCAAAACATCAGGACTAATTTATGTAACCATCAGGGAATACCTAATGAAATTCAGGTTTCTGCATGCTACATAAGCAGTATCATTAGACAGTACAGAACAGAGTATTACACGCGTTCATGGTTCACGTTCTATTCACATTGTACATCTCTCCAGATAAGTAATAAAGCTGTGTATTAGATGCTATACATTTCAAAGGTGTTCTGGCAGCTTTGGTATGGATTTTGCTTAAGCATAACTCCAGTCCTGCCAGGAGCTGAACGTGAGCTGCAGAGCATCGTGCGGCATTTGGCCCTAGCTGCGCTGTGCTAAGCTCCTCAGCCAACTGTGCTTCCCTTTGGCACCTTTGTTCTGTGGCTTTTATCCCAACCTCAGGCCCACTTGTCAGATGATGACAGGCTGAAGTCTGCACTTATTCAATTTCTTTTCAGAAGGCAAGAAAGCCAAAAGAATTGACATTCTACTGGCAATTGTCCCCTTTAATGCCATCCCAGAATGTTATCAGATTATATGCAGCATCTTTGGGCAGATTTCTCAGACCCAGGGAAAATTCAACCAGGAGATTCGTCTGCTGAAAAGTGAATCTACTCTATATCCTAAATTGCTACATCGAAATATAAGGAAGAAAATGTAAGTACAAGAACGGAAATGTAAGAGATGAAAATCAAAATCAAATGCCCCTGGGCTCGTCAGGTTTTGAGAGACTGCTTCTGCTCTTAAGGTAATTAGCTGAAGATTTGCTCTCAGCTGAAGTGGAAGTGCAATTGTACCCTACCACTTTACATTTACTGGGGCAGGATTTCTACTTGCTTAAATCTAAGCCTCTAAACACTTGTACAGAACTCGTGCAAAAGAACAATAGTTGAGAAGTCCATGAAGTTTTCTTAAAATGTAGTAAAATTCACGTTTGTGAAATGAAGACTTGCACTTACAATTAATTCAAGTAAGAAGGATAAGTGAGGCACAAGCATCTTTTAAATTTTGCTTTGTTCTAATTCTTTTCAAGATTTTGTAGGCATTTGTGAACATTTTGCAAGGGTGGATACTAATCAGTTCACAGCAGTATATCATCATTATTGGCCACAAGGTGACAGAGGGAAGGAAAGACTGGCTCATGGGAGTCAACCCACCAAACCTCAAACCCATTTTATCTCATGATTCTCTGTTCTTCACTTAGATACAGAGGAAACTTCCGCGCTATACAAAGGTCTTTTAAGAACACATAAACTTTTTGTTCATGCTGTTTCTGAAAAAGGAGGATGAACATCTACAGAACAAAACTCCATGCTCTTATTTAAGTGCCTATTTAAAGCCCAAAAAGCTTTTGTCATTTGCATGGCATCAACGTGCAGCTAAATTTAGGGTGCTTTTTTTTTTTCCCCCAGGAGAACATGCTTCAATTCCAAAGACAGAACAACAGCTCTTAAGTTGCAAGATATCTTGACATGCCAAGCCACATTATAACATCAAAAGAAGAGGCAGACGGGTTTTGATCTGCTGTAGAAGCAAGGCCACTTGAGGGGCATCTGCAGTTGTAACCATCCACACCTTAATAGCAAGCCCCAAAAATCTGTTGCCATATAGAGCAGAGGGGCCTGGTAAAGAAAGTCAGTAGCAAGAAAAGCTAAATGAAATCAATAGTGTGAATAATTTGAAGGAATCCTCCAATTCCTATTTGATTGATTTGTACTGACTGACCCTCATAAACTTGCCAGTCATAGTTTTCTGATTTCATTCTTCAGAAATGCAATTTGTCTCCACAAAGACAGATCATTAAATAGAGGTAAACGGTAATAAAAGAGTTCCTTATACACAGTACTGTGATCAGGTTACTCCCTGGAAAAGGCACTACAACTGAAATTGCAGTAATTTAGAATGGGCTTCTGGTGAAGGAATGAAATGAGAAGCAGGAGACCTGGCATTTGTTACCAGCTTCGAAGTTTGAATAAATCACATCCCCCTGTAAGATGAGAATAATTCCATGACAATCACAGCTAGTTGTCCTGAAAATGAGTTAATGGGTGGTCAGCAGCATAGTTCTGTCCCACAAACAGCAGGCAGCACAGAAACAGTTTTTTCACAGCAGTTACCAGTGTACTAGTGCTTCTGCTCTGATGTTTTAGGAATTGTTGGATTTCTGACATAAACACCCAAACCAAAACAAAAATTACTGTTTCTCACATAACTGACAAGTCTTATCCAAAAGGCATCAGATTTCAAAGCACTGTATGATTCTTTCTCTTAAACTGACATGCCTCCAGAACTTGAACAGGGGGCTAAAAGCAAAAATAGTCAAGTTTTGCTTTAAATCAATGCCTCCATAAGGAACAAAATAATTTTTAGAGAAAACTGTACTAAAAACTGTAAGGAAATTATATTTCAAATTCTAATTAATTTTGAATATTCAAATAAATCCCATTAAATTATAAAAGAACAATCTTAAGACAGATTAGTTTTTGTTCAGTTAATGACAGTACTCCTGAGATTTTAAGAATTAGATGAGTTTCATCACTTAAATAAAGAGAGACACACTTCAGTGTAATCTCATGCAAACAAAAGCAGAATCAAGTTTTCATTTGTCCTTTACTTTGTTGCTGAACCACACTCAGAGGCACGGCTGTAATTACTCCCAACAACTACATACTTGCCGCTCTTTTAATTAAAGCAAAACTACAAATAGCAATGCTGACACACTCCTAGAGAAAATAAGCTTAACAGAGATGATAAAAACACCAAAACAGCAAAAGTCTTACTTGCAGCAGTTCAGTCAAAACATGCCAGCCCTGGAGAACTCAGAACCGTAAGAAGTCTTTGCAGTCCAGAAATTCTCTTGAGTTTATCCAGTGTTTATTTATTAAGCTTTAAAAGTCTGTGGTTAGAAGAACAGAGTTAGCTTTCTACACCATCCACAGCACTACTGAAGTCCTCCAGTAAGAGCAGACATGAAGTTTGCTGATAGTTGGGTTTGCTGCTGCTATGTAGTTGCTCAGTACTTGTAAATACAAGCTCTGTGGACAAAGTCCCAAATGACATCACAGGCAGCTGCTTATTGTTGAGTCTTTATTAACCCACTGTCAAAAAAAGAAAAGCCAAGAGGAAAGAAAAGCACAAACTATCTTCCCTGCAGCACAATTTGCATCTTAGTGGGAGTTGCAGGGCTACACATATAAATACTTCTGTTTACCCAACTGATGTTTTCTCAGAATGAATAAACAGTGTTTGCAGGGAAAGCAGAAAAGTATGAAAAACTTAAACAGCTTCAAGGTGGAAAGAGCACAAAGAGAGGAAAAAAAAATAGAAATGCTACTGGTACCTTTTTCAGAATTTACACCTGAATTCTCTTCATCTTTTTGTTTATTTAAAAGTATGTCACCAGGGGTGCAAATCTGCATGGATTTTAAAGCCCAGAGCAAGGGACTTGTAAATTGAAATTAAGGTTTGAGTTCATTCCTGATTTTAAAAGATACAGAATTACAAACTATGCCCTTTGCAAGATTTAAGACATGTCAACTTCACTGACAATGTGTTTTTTATAAAACCCTCTTACTTTCTGAAGACAAAAAACAAGCAAGCAAGCAAGCAACAGCATCAAATGTAGTTATTCACTAAGTGCACAAATACTGACCTTTCCTTCTCAGAGGTGGAGGTCCGAAACTAAGTAGCGCTTTGGAGCTGCAACATACACTCAATTCCCAGCAAGGCATGGGGTACTCACTCAAGAACTAGCTCAGCTACTAATCTGAACCAATTCTCTGTCATTGAGAGTTCCTGCCGAAAGAGAGGGGCTGGGACTCTGCCTTGATTTCTCAGAAGTCAGTCCTTTCAAGTGAGAACTTCAAACGCTGGAGGGGCATCACCAAGGGTTGTGACAGACTGAGCTCTGTTATCCGCACACGCTTCCACACGAAGAGCTTCAATATTGGGAAACACCTGGCCACTTGCATCCAAACACCCCAGACTGCACGTTCCACAAAGCATAAAACAACCGAAACTTGAGCTCAGTGATGAGCTGAAGCCAAGTTTTTACTACATTCTTAATTGCTACACATGAGAGCATCAACCCAAATTCTGCCTGTATTTACAGAGAGCAAATCAGTCTTGGGTCAGATCTTCTGCTGATGTAAACTAAGCTAGACGCAGTAACACACCTGAACAACAGCAGGCAGCACTAGCTGAAGATCTTGCTTTTCCCTGTTAACAGTGTCATTAAAAAAAAAAAAGTTGTGTGGCCTTAATGATAGCGCCCGATTTTCTTGGTGCTCACCATGAAGAACAGCAATACCCTGCTGACGTAGAGCCACTGAGCTTGCTGGAACTGCTCACAGATGCAATCATTACCTCTGCCACTTGCTGCCTCTAAAACATAAGTTTGTGCTTTTGAAGGAGATCTGTTATAAATCCCCCTTCATTTATTCCTGTGGCTAATCAACCTGTAGCATACAAGAAACACCACACTGTGTAACTATGAGTTATATTTACCACCCTGAGTCAAACATGAGGGGTTGCCTTCCTCTTCCATTCCACTCAGCAAGGTTTTATATCTTGCTCATTAAGAGCTTGCTAGTTTGATCCAGGAAGCCTTCAAAATACTTTGAAGATGAAGTGTGCTATGGGAGTAATAACATATAATATTCAGTAACATGAATTTCAAAACATTCAGCTTGAGTCCCAGCTCCACAAGTGCCATAGTGCAGCTACTTGATTTAAGCCAACATGAACAAGGCCACGTGCTACCTTATACAGCTCCATAAAGCTCATTCCAGCAGGAACAAGACCATCCATAAGATCAGTGGAAGAGTTAGATTTTGTTTAAGGCTGATGCTGATTTACAGTGTGCTTTCTCAGACCAAGGCTAAGATCCGTTTTTTCATCAGCCATTATAAGTATTTATCAACACTAAATAACTGCAAAACACAAGTTACACTCCATCTCTCTTGATAACAAACTGGCTTGTCCCACGACACTAATGCAGACATACTTGTAGAAGAAAGGAAGAGTATACAGATTCAGAGTATAAGGAAATCACGAATTTAACTGAAAAAGCCAAATATTTAATGACATGAAGAAGGACGAGCCTTAAGGGAAATTGCAGCCTGTTCCCAGGGAGCATTTGCATTCTTTAGCAAAATTTAGCACTTACTAAGCTTTCCAGAGAATGTTAATGCATTTCCAGGCTAAGCACGTGTAGGTGAGCAGGATCAGGACAACAGACACACCGCTCACATCTCTTTTGCCAGGCAGCACTGGAGACACAGTGACTTCAATATTTTTGAGATTTCCATCTAAGTAAGTTCTGTCTCAATACTTTACATAACTAGTGGATCTTGTAAAAGTAAATATGCAAAGAAACAAGCATTGAGATTTCTGGGTTTAACTAGCAAGATATGCTTCCCAGGAGAATTCCCATGCGGGTGGACAAACAGATTCTGCATTCTTCAAATTACAGCCCTTATTAAGGGAGTGGCCATTAGCTCACCCTGTCAGTGCATTTATCCATCTAATTTCTATTCTAAGTCATCATAAGATATAGCTACTGGCTGTGCAGATACAGCTTATTTTTGGCAGGAATGTCATGGCTTTTGTTAGAACAAAATTCAGGACAGAATTCAGTCCTTGACTAGTTACAGGTTGAGTGACAAGATAAAGAAGTCGAAGTCATGAGCTGCAGTAGTTGCTCCTGGACTGATCTGCAGGCTGAATTGAGCTATGGATCTGAGGAAATAATTCATCTTCATACTGCCTTACTTTCAATGGGCAAACAGGTAAGATGAGACACAATGAACTGATCTAAGTACACATAGATATTAGTTAAACTTGTCAGTTAACTATCACAGCATATCCAGGGCCTGTTAATGACCCCGTGGCTCACACTAACACAAAATCCATACCATCTTCAGGTTCACTGTCCACATTTGTTTTTTCTCTATCATTAACTTAGAAAGTTCCTCCCCACTAGAAACACCAAAACAAAGGTCTGATCTTCTCAGAAAAAAAACAATAAGTAGATGGGATCAAATCACCTAAACTGCACGACATTTCCCTGAAGCACTGCAGGAGTTCCTGTGGTCACACATGCCCAGTGAGCACATTTCATTCTTACCAGATCGAGAGCAGAAAGTGGCTTGAACCCAGGTGCCTTCAGATCCACTCTCTTTACAGACCACCTTACAGCTGCAGCACAAGGTGATCAGCCTCATAGACCAGCAAGTTAAAAGAGAGGTTGTAAGAGCTAAGAGAATTTCCCTGAGGGATGTCTAACTGTGCCACGAGCTGTATGTGGTTCAGTACAGTTTCAGACGGTAAGCCCATGGGCCACAGAAAAGCCTTAGTTTACCTTCTGATACTATTCTTGGGGCAAGAACAGGCAAATTGACAGACCAAAAAGCAGTTTCATCTAGGAGGACTAAATTGCAGGAAATTAAAATCCCAACATATTGTGATGCGATATGATATGATATGATATATCATATCTGTAAGATAACATAATCCTAAACTGTTATACTTTCATCCCTCAATAAATACTCAGATCACTGCAGGGCAAGTTTAAAAAACAGTATATAAATCACAGGCTGCAGTATTAGCCTTTCCTGAAGGATCACATGGTTGGAAGTCTTGAGCTGGTTCCTAAAATATCACAGAAATTTCTCCCAAATGACACCAAGGTACTGAAGCAAATGCTCTTTGAAAATCATTATTATTCTCACTTTTACCAACACAGCTAAGTACGTCTCACAAAACAAATACCTACAAGCATGTGGTATTGCCTCATGTTAACACAATAAACACTTCTGTAAGTCTAGGGTAGCTGTCTTGAACCAAGCAAAATTATGTGGAGAGAATAAAATGCAGCATTGTGGGGGCAGTGTGTGAATCTCCTCAGATACTCACTGTCAAAAAAGGGCCTTCAGTTGAAGCAGTTTGATCAGGTTGCTAAGCTTTTGATCACAAAGATAGTTTGGGTTTTAACATTATTAGACGATTTTTCAAAGCTTTTTACCTTCCCTGCATGTCAAGAATAGGGGAAAGGTCTTTAGCAAAGGCAGGTTTTACTGCTGGAACAAACAATACCTTTCCCCTCTGTCACATTTATGAATATAAGCTTCAGAGAAGGCAGCGAATAACAACAATAACTGCTTTCTGATGAACCATTCTGCTACATGCAGGATCATGGGATATTATGAAGCTGATTTGTCCTTTTCAGTTGTGCTCAATGCCTGACACTGCCATGCTCCACTTGCCCAGAGCTCCTGGACATCTTTCTGAAATGGCCAGTGTGCTCCCTGGCATCTGTCTCTCAAGCAGCTAAAGAGATTATATTCTCCCTCCTGGAAGAGGATATTTATATAGAAACATTTACTCTAACTTACAACGTACAGTATGGGAAATCCTGTCCCTAAGTGTCAGAATGAAGCCTTGACACCCTATTCTGCCACATATGAAAAAGAATGGCAAAAATGAAATGTTTTAGCTACCCTTTTCAGATGAGCTGAGAACTAAAATGAGCATATAGAATTTTTCCAGCCATAGCAGCGATTTGCAATCAATTTCTGAATTTTTTTCAGTCCCATAATTTTTGCTTCAGTAGAGTTCTATGAAAATTGTTCATTGTAGAAAATTAATGGGATGTCTTTAAAAAGGACATTGGCTTTCACTATAAATTGGCTCATTGTAAAATATGATGTTAAGCAATCATACAAAGTCTGTTTTGAGTGTTGCCACTTGAGACTCGAAGTGGTAGGCAGGTAGGCAGAAGCTGGGGTTTTGACTCACAAGAGAGCTCAGAAACATTTAAAATATGATTACTAAATATAAGTACATGGGACTGGCTCTCATTAATTTCGTGGGTCAAGCCATTATTCCTGCTTTGCCTTTCCTGTTGTTTCTGGAATCAAGCAATTGATTCAGACACCAGTGACCTTATCTAGAGTTAATTGAAATCAATGGCATTAGTGGCGTCTGGAGCAGACCCAAAACCAATGTGCGTTCAAGGGCTTTTGTATATCCTTAATCACATGGGTAAGCCTCTGCAAATTGAGATTCCAGTGGATTCAATCAGTAAATTATTTGTGCAGTGTTCAGCTTCACATATGGACAGTGTTCCCCCACTGGTTATTAAAAGTGGTCTCTGTTAAGACAAGAAGGTTATTTCCATAATCCATTTCTGATGAAAAAGTGTATTTCTACAGGTGTCAGTGTTCCAGAAAAGTTGGCACCTAATGGGAAGGCTGACTAATTTGCACTCTCCTCCTGCCTTTTTGGACATGTCGCTGTGTGTCAGAAAGCAGAGGTATCAGCTTGTGAAACACACATTCCTCTGATGCAAGCATCTGGCTTCTTGGCAGCCAAGTCGTGACAGGTTCTGCAGCAGCTGTGATGGCCCCATGCTCTTTTAGAGGGTTAAATAGCCTTGTTTTTTAGCCTAGTTGTTTGTTTTCTGCTGTACGCCTGAGTGAAAGCCCATTTGCCCTTTTAATCAATGAATTGGCCATTGGATTAATCAGTTACATTTTTGACACGTCAGAGCAGAGGTTCTTGCCCAGAAACTGCCAGATACACAGCCCTATGCTCTTGACTTGATGCTTAACCTTGTCCCACTCCGTCCTGACACCTTTCCACACAAAAAGAAGGGTCATCTTCCCAAAGTGAAAGCAAGCACTATAACAGCTTTTCTTCATTCTTCAGTCATAGGATTCTATAGCTCCTGCTGTGTTAGCTCCTGCTTTCTTACAGGAGATGGTAATCAGATCAAACAGAGCAAATAAGGAATACAATTTATTTATTTCAGATGGGTTTATAAACTGTCCTCCCATGTGCACGCACCAGATGGAGATAAGAATCTGGCTGGAAGCTTTAGCCTTACACTGTGTGGCACAGAGGTAACAGCCCATCAACTTATTGAGAGGAAAAATTCTTCAGAGAAGATTAATAGGAATTAAATTTTATTTAAATTGCCCTTAAACATGTTATGCAAATCCACAATATAACAAGCAGTTCCAAGTAGTTCCCTTGAACAAATGAGCACATGGCACTCCTAACACCAAATGTGATAACACGATATTAAAAAGGAGTTCTCACAGGGATAACACAAAGATCAAAAGCTACCATCTACCTCTCAGCCATTTATAATCCCATTTTCATCTTTTCACTCGAAATGATAACCTATGAGTCTGTGATAGATATCTTTCCTCCTTGTTCCCAATGTACTGCTGCTTGGGGAGGAAAAATAAATAATAAACTGACTCAGGCTACGTTCTCCCTTGCTAGGTTTTTATTCATTGTTCTTCTTGTGATTAGCAGATCAGAGAGGAACTACCAGCAGCCTATGCCTTATTAAACACAAGCTGCAACAATATGCCTCATTCTAATAGCATATAATGCTATATTGTGACATACAACATGAGTTGATAAAAGTATATCATTTTACCCAGTGACTATTATCAACAAGAGTCTATCTGAAATGCATTGCCAGTATTCTGGTCTCTTAACATCCCTAAGATCTACAGAAAGTTGAACCATGTCACAGGCAAAATACCCAGAGGTTAAGCCACTTGCTTAAAGCCCAAATGGAGCCATCAACAAATTAAGAATAACTGCTTCCAATATCATCAACAGAGCCATGAACAATACCATGAAGTCTTACCCAAAAGTACCTCAATGCAAGGCCTCAGGCTGTCCATTTGAAAAATCCTGGGTGGTTGCAGCAAGCAGTAATAAACTGTGCACACATTAGGTTTTCAACAATATGCTGCGATTACCTTAAATCAGTGAAATGTAACTCACAACAGCCTGCTATACACTTTCCAGGGAAGGAGACTGAAGTGTGTCTTTACAAAACAAGATGATGAAACTGCCTGAAATTATTTTTGTGAGGAGAAAGGTTCCTCCATTCTGTTCTCTGGATAGGAAAGGGCAGGTATATCAAATGGTTTATCACACTACCTTCTCCACTACAGTACTGAAGATTTTATTGCATGCTATAAAGAGAGGAAAAACTCATCTTATAATCATATAAACACAGTGAACAACGCAGAATAAGTATCAATTACTTTTGCAAGTTGCAGTGATAGCCTTAGCCCCTAAGGATAATTTCAAATGGTATGATAAAGACTTCAGTTAGATTAAAAGCATCAAAAGCAAACTAGCATTCAAAAACAAACAATTCCATCTCTGCTATATGAGTTACAATAAATTTTCTGAACTGGCAGATTTCCCTCCTAGCTATTCAGCTGTTCCTTCCCCACAGGTAAACCAAGTAAATCTGTTTGAGAAGACAATTTGCCACTCAGCTTACTTAATGCCACACATTAAAATAAAATGACTGAATTATTTTGTCGTCAAAGATCTGTTTTAATGGGAATCCACGGTTAAAAGAAACAACAGCAACAGAAAAATACAATGAGGTGCTGCTGAATTCCATGAAAATTAGATCTAAACAAAATAACTGTCTAACTTTTGGTTCCATATTTTACATGGAACTTTACTAACAGGTCCCTGCATATATGTTACTCCCTGTTTACTGTAAGCTCACAATCAAAAATCTGTACAGTGACACCAGTATAAACAAAAATTACTGGAAGACAACAGCAGATCTATGATAAATTTTTATTCATCTGCAGTTCAACATGATGAAGTCCTGAAGCGTACTAGCAAGTCAATGTAGCTGCATTTCCCATTCCCTTTGTGCCAAAAAATGGGACTATGGAAAGTATAGGGAATTGCAGAAGACTGGTGCTAGGTGATATTCACACTGCGGTGCCATGCCTTGCAGAGATGTTTGAAGCAGCTTTGAGTAGGTTACTTTGGTTTTGGGAAGCAACTTGGCCAGATTAGCTCCCCTGCATGGAGCACAACGTGGGAAACACCCTCAGCAGAGGCCTACGTGAGTGTGGTTACAGTCCCAGCAAGCAGGTTCAGAGCCAGCTCACTTATCTCCGCATGACACTGCCATATGACCAAGAGATGTATCACAAGTGTCCATTTTACTTTCAGAAAGAGAAAGCATGAAAATTCTTTATATTCACAGTGTAAGTTACGACATGAAAAGGCTTTCCTAGTTGTGGCATGAGCTCATTTGATTCATCCTAAAACACCACTCTTAGCTGAAAGAATAAAAGCAGCTCTGAGGTTGAGTACCAACTTTGAAACATTCTGTAATAATGTGCAGCAAGATTCACTCTTGCTTTTTATCCAGTGAAGGGCAAGGGCTCAGGCCAGTTAATTGTGTTATACCTGCTGAAGATCAAGAAACTTCAGTGCATATCGACTAGCACTGCTGGTGCCTGTTCCATGTTCCTTTGATTTCAGACAGTCTTAGCAATTCAGATGAGCAACTCCAACCTGCTTTCAAAGGTTGAATGCCATATGCTTCACTTTCATACACTCATAGATATTTGAGTATATATGATTACAAGCTGGAACCTAAGAGGTTCCAAAGAAACAAAAGGAAAAACGTCTTCAGTGTGAGGGACCACTGGAACAGGCTGCCCACATGGGTTGTGGAGTCTCCTTCTCTGGTAACATTCAAAACTCACCTGGACGAGTTCCTATGTGACCTACTCTAGATGGTCGTGCTCTGGCAGGGGGGTTGGACTGGATGATCTTTTGAGGTCCGTTCCAGCCCTTAAGATTCTGTGATGATCATGTATTAATGCAAGGGATTAGCTGTCACTAGCCAGAACCACTTGCTTACTAGATTTGGTACAAAGTCTTTATCATTTTAGCCAAGATATTCTTGCTGTACTTTATGTTCTAGGTTGCTTTGCCAGATGACTTGAATCAAGTCTTGCATGTTGACTGAGAGGTCAGCCATTGCAGATACCTGGAATATCAGCTTCTCTGATATCTACACTGTCCTGTTGCAGCTTCCTTACCCCTTCAGTGTTATCGATACAGCAGTTTCCAGCATGCAGAAGCATATTTGACTTTGTATAAGTGGGTATTATCAGTTAGCATTGTTTATACAATGCCACAGGTAAATGGACAATGTCTAAGAGTTTTAAATAAGGCCCATTCTGCTCATTGTCCACAATATTGACAACTTCCCTTCAGAGTTCTTCCAAACATCCCAGAAGCTTGGACATGAATAATTTCTGCTGTGCTCTAACTTTGGCACATGTCTTTAAACAGATGGAAATTACTGTTATGCAGCCTTAGGACAAATCAAGATCTCTTTTTGTTTCTGTAACGAGGCCCAATTAATACCTAAGCTTTTCTGCCACTCAAAAGATTTGAAAATATCAGGGTTTCAGCCAGAACTATAACGATGATGTGTGTTTTCATGATATAATCTAACTATAATTACCTAAACCAATATCAACATAAGTAATGAGAGTCATTTTTATTCTATAGGAAATGTAATCCACTACATTAAAACAAAACAAAAATAAAGAGTAAAAAAAAACAGTGTAAGACTTTTCCCTATTGCAGGGTCAGCATTACACCTTAGAGTGGTCTCAGATTAATTTTATTGAGCTACACAGTCTTTGGGCTAGTCTCCATGAACATTTTGCTGCAAAATAAGATGGGACAGTCCTATTGTCACTCTGTGCAATCTTACCACATAGAGGGCATTAGAAATCTCTGCACAGAGAATTGTGTAGAGTAGGTTTTTTGTAGTGATTTACTGCTAATTTTGCTTTTATTTCTCGATGTAGACAAAGCCCTAAAACTGTGTTTCTATTCTGAGGCTCGTGCATTTCAGAAGCTTTTACACAAAATGATACCAATGAGAAAAAGTATTTATAGAAGGTCACGGATTAATAACTTAATTATAGCTTATCCCCCTACCAAGACCTCCAAGGTCACCCCCGCCCCTTGAAAAAAAAACAAAAACAGTTTATGAATGCTTGAAGTGCCCACGGTAATTTTTGAGCTTTGCCTCACTCATGAGAAGTTTGATTATTTAGCAGTTCTGGACAAAGGAGGACACTTACCTACACAATTCACTGTAACCTTTACAGACTTTTTTCCTCCACCTGCAGGACTAGGAACCCCTTGAATTAAATCTCAGCATCTTTGCTGGATCCAGTAGAACTGCCCACTGGTTTCTACCTGACAATTTCCATGAAGCTCAGAACACTGACCATTATACTCTGAACAGACTGAGATTGGCTTAGAATACCCAGATGCATTGCAAAATAGAAATTTACAACCAGGACTAAATTGAACCAATGCTATTAAAATATAATGGAAATTAGTGCAAGCAAGCTTGGTCTGTTCTTTCCTCTCCTCCCCTCTTTTCCTCAGAAAAATTCAATGACCAGCTAGTTGGCAAAATAAACAGTAAATGGCACTGTAACTTAAAGGGGACTATGTACCAGAAATGGTAAATATCATGACAGGAGCTGGTATAATATTACATGCTATTACTTTTAAAAATTTAATTACTACTGTCAGAAACTGTGCTAAAAATAGGTTATTGAGTTGCATTTTTTCTAAATGACAGATAACTGCAGGAATGCAGCATTCAAGAGAACTGTTTGTACTAGGCACTGTACTTCCTCTCCACCCAGCAGAACTTGCAGAAGAACTTCATATGAATTTTGCAAATATACGGAGGAGAGAACAGACACCACAGGCTGTAAAAACTAGATCACAGACATGCAAGTATATGCAGGTGCTACAAGCAAATTTTTTTCCTGCCAAAAAGGCCTCTCTAATCTCCAAGTTAGTGAGAATGGCCTCACTGCTCCAATATTTTCCCTGCAGCCATAACAGCTTTTTAAATACCAATGCGGCCATTTGATTGTATCACCTAGAATGACAAACTTAGCAAGTGACAGTGTCCATCAAGTCCCTTGAAAGTTACCTACAAATTGCAAATTAATCTATGTATTCAGGCTCTCTGTAAAGTTATTAAAACACTATCATTCATTTTCATGAAAGAGAGGGAAGAATTTTGGCTTTAGTTATTCCTGTAGTCCAGACCCAGGCATAATTGTCCCTAAATTGAGCAGAGAATAAAACCTTATGGGGAGATTAAATGACTTCAACTCACTGCTCCACTAGATCATTCCTACAGAGCTGGTTTTGTCTGGAAATGTTTGGTGTCAGGAGCTGAAACCACAATTGCTTTTTTATCCAAGCAGCTGCTTGGGATAAGATGTCCCACGCTGCATGAGGCTGTGTGTAAGGCTCCAGTGTGCTTGAGTGGGGCTGTCAGACACCAGGCACTTGTGACCTCCTCACAAGGGAGACCTATCTCTTAAGCCATTCAAGTCAGCACAGCTTTAATGTACTCAAAATATGGATATGGTCATGCCTTATATACTTATTGGAATACCCCTGCTTCCACTGGGATCAAAAGAGTTGTCAAGTGCTATGAACTAGAAAAGCAGTTAACCCAAACAATTGGACTTGATGATCTTAAAAGTCTTTTCCAATCTAAATGATTCTATGATTCTGAACAATGGCACAGCAAAGGAAAAAGGGTGCAGCTCCTGCATCACTCTTCGTGCAGCTGCCTCTATTTGACAGCTCCTGGGCTGGCTTCGTAGCAGGCAGTGTCTGGCTGCTTCAAGAAATGCCCAGAAGCAACCTCAAAATGATAATGCCACATCTTCCAACTCTGAAATACTCATTTCCTATGGATACCTATGGAAAATAGTTGGCATACACGGCATAATTGGGAAATATTTTTGAGGAAGACAACACGAGTGTTAGGAGCAGGGCAGCAGCAGAGATATTTCTCAGTGACAGATGTTCACCTGGAATATCTTCCATCTGAGCACATGAGTGCTGGAGCCATCTGACCAGCCACCTCCAGTGAGCACTGACTTTACGTTGATCTTTTCTTTCCGCCTGGGAATTACACAATGACCAAGCGTCTGCACCTTACCACAACACCCCTTGCTCTAGAATGTAAGCTTTAATTAAAAGTCTCTACACCTTATGCCTGGAAGGAAGATTTATCAAAAAGAAAGAAGAACATAAACCTTCAACCTATATAAAGTCTGAGAAAGCAGCTCAGAAATTCTGTTAATCTTCTCAGCACAACAGTGGGATGAAATAAGAGCATTTCCTAGAGGCAGCTTCACTAAGGATCCCAGCTTTTTAAGAAACAGTGAAGTGTTGTTCTTGGGGGGTTTTTGCCTCTCTGCCCAAAGCAGCCTTACAGATTTTACCTTCAGCCCTACTTTTTCTCCCTCAACAATCCCAAATAGAAACCTATACTGTTTTTTTTCCTAAGACACATTTAAAAGCAAGATGCTAACAGACTACAGTAAAGGTAACTGAACAACAGTATAACAATTTAGCAGAGCTTCATTAAAGGCACATATTTACACATTGGTTGGGGTGAAACCTCCTTCCTTTTACTAAAACTTGAGCTACAACCAAGATTTTCAGAAAACCCTGTGAGAGTTCAGGCCCTTCCACAGGGAGTACAGACATTGCTTCAGTTGTGCTTGTGTCACTGCCATTCAGAAACTGTCTTATCCAGGTATTTAACACCACAGTCAAAAGCCTGATGCAAAGCCCGTGTATGCCTCTGGGAATCCATTACCTTCAGTGGGATTTGGGTGACTGCACCGTGAGCCGCACCGCGCCATGCACTGCCAAAGCAGGAGCGCTCCACAAAGAGTATTCCCCAACAAGACCCAAAACCACAGGGGCAAGTCACACCCTGCTTTGTGGCTGATCCCTATCACGCAGTCCTGTTTCAGATGGCAGATCTCCCAGCCCCCCAGGGAATGGCAGACAAACACTTCAGTACAAAACTCAGTTCTGTTTCAGGACAAAACCACAGAAACAACAAGGCACAGCAGTGGTTTCACAAATCCACAGTATCACAGTCTCGTGTTACACGAGACCTGGTGCTACACCAGGAGTTGCCAGAACCACAGCCCCTCTCCCCACACCAGCAATGCCCTCCCTCTCCTGTGCCCTGTCACAAAGCTGAAAGGTGACTCATCTCACCTCCCAGATGGAAATGGTCCCTGGTGCTCACACACATGGAAACTAGCTGTCCACAGAGATACACATGCACTCCTGCTGAGAGGAACCAACCTGCAGCCATGCAATCACAGGAACTGGGAAAAGAAAGGGGAGTGGTAGGGCTGAGCTGGACCAGCATGCACAGCCACAGCTGTCTGAGATTAAAGTGAAGTTACATGCAGGTGGGTTTCTAGAGAAAAAAAAGGCTGCTATGTGATCTTCCACTGCACAACATTCAGCCCAATGAGGTGTTATGTGCTTGCACAAGATACCCTCAAACTTTTGCATATTGGTTTTACTCTCTATTGTAATGAAAGATATTGAATTCTCCCACACAAAAATCAAATTTATCATTTATACTGACCCAAGTGCATGGATGTTGCAATCCCACCAATATCCACTGAACAAGATTACAGTAGGCAATTCTTTTGTACAGATTGGCTTTAAAGACTTGGCCACTTGTACACTGTCAGAAATATATGCCATATTTATAGCTTTCAGTCATCTAATTACTAGACAAAGGTCTACACGAGTTTACATGAGGGAAGAGAAGAAAACAAGGGTGAACCCAATGTATCATCTCCTCTCCTACCTTACCAGGATGCCTGAATAGGGATTACACCCCATTCCCACTTTTCTTTCTTCATTCCAGTTCAGATATGGATCATAGCACTCAGCAGCCATACTCCTAGAAAGCGTGGAACTTCCTTTACCGTAGAAATGATACTCTTCTAAAATACTTCAAGCTATTCAGTATCCATAAACCACATAGGTCCCCTGCCTCCCTAGCTCTCAAGAACCATATTGATGCTAGAAAGATGAATTAAATTCTACCTACACACTATGCTAGACAGAAAACCCAGCCAAACAAAAAAAAAGCCAGTGGTCCTCATTCATTTTTGGTGTAAATACATTTTCTAATCTCATGTTCCCAATCAGACATCTACAGACTGATCGTATTCAGGGTCTGATAAATACTGAGCCAGTTCGAAATTAACATATACTGCCAAAAGATCAGTCTGCAGAAATGAAAGGTTTGGACAAGTGAGAACAACTTCAGCATGTTGTCAGGGCAGTGCTTTGCTTTACCATCCAAACCTGAATAGCTCTAGGGCCAAGGCTGGTACAAAGGTGGGAATTCAGCTGAAAATGAGGAAGCTCTTCCCATTGTTGCTGGCAGTTACTCGTGTAATTGCAATGAAAGACTGCCTCTCACCTGTATTTTGTCAAGACACAAAAATAAATTAGCCTACAAGTAACCATTTCTAAGTTTCTTACTGAACAAGAGCACACACAAAAATTTTACAAACCATTTTGTGCAACACAATTTCCAGTACATGGCCAAAGACCCGAATTACTACAAAACCCACAGGCCTGGGCAACACAGCATGGCAGGGAAACATTTGTGTTTTGAGCTTTACCAATTCTATTCTATGTAATACTGTAACTGAGTACCTCAGAGGATTAAAGAGTTAATAAAATCATAAGAAAATGCACAATTACATAAACTACAATCTGTCAATCGGATATTGGAAATGGACTATGAAGATGCCATATAAGTATGTGCACTTATACCTAGAGAACACTTTAAACAGTCACCCGTGATTTATACATGCTGCAGCTGTCTCACACACTGTTCCTGACGTTCAAGAGCCTATGCATACTGTCAGTTGAAGAAATTTCTAGTTATTTGCTATTTTGTAGATCTGTAAATCACATAAATGCTCATATTATTACCATGTGCTGTGACAGTTTGCATCAACAGACCATCTCGGAAGAACTACAGTGATGAATTATTGATAGTATCTCACATAGCTGGCAAACGTTTATTTGAAATGCTGTGATACAGAACCTGCCTTTTTCCAGTCTCGAGATCGACCCTAATGTAAACTATAACATACAACAGATCAAAAAATATATAGCCTAGCTCTCAATTCATGATCTCATTTTTATCATTTGATGGTTCCCATAAAGACTGTTTATTATTGATGTGAAATGCTAGAACCAAAATATCCTGTAGCTGGAAGCTGGAAGTCTCAGCAACTGAGTCAGTGTGACTCTTTTGGCCTCCTCTCAACATGCTTTATTTCTTCTGTTGAATAAACAAACAGTCCCATTCTGTAATGACAAAGCAAGCCAGGATTTTCCCATATTGTTTTGACAGATGTTGTCAGGGTCTGATTACAAAAACCTGTATACCTAGTAGATATTTACTGCGGCGATTTTCCATAATGTAACTGAACCATACACAGAATAAACTAATGTCATAGGAAGCTGTGCTAATGAAAAGCCTCTGACTGTGGAAATTAAACTGCAAAATAACTTTTCCAACTGGTGCAAATTCTATTTTTAAGGGTACTGGAGGAAAAAAAAAAGGTTATTTGTTACGTTGAACTAACAGAGCACAGAAGACTATGATGCAGATGAAAGGACCAATTATCAAAACACCTCAATCTATGGTTCAGGCACCTTGCAGGAAAAGATCAGCTCTTTTTTCCAAAGGTCTCATTACTCAAAAGTTCTCAGTAAGAACAGTCAGACCAACATTCAGCTGACTGCTACTTAGGTCAGTACATCCAATTCGCATTTAGTCTATTAATAACACTTTAGTGCTCTGGTTTTACAGGTTGTTGGAAAATGCATCAAAGCTGGTTGGGTTTAATTATAAAAAATTATTTCAAATGGTTTTCTGGGTTTTGTGTTGCAGGAGGGTTGAGAGAGGATGCTGTCTCACTGACCACAGCCATGCATTGCTTAAAAAAATAGATAAAAGACGACTGACGACTCATTATAATTATGTGCAAAACTCTGAAACAGACTTATTTCTGTTATCAGGTGTTAATGTGCCTTTTGTAAAAGCTAAAAGGAAGACTCTAGACACTGCAACATCACAGAGCTTCCTTCTGAATAATATTTTCCAGGTCTATAGCCCCCACTGGCTCTGACATTTACTTCTTAGATAAAAAATCACATGAGAATACCAAAAGAATAAAGAATAAAGTATTCTTTCACAGCTAAGAGAAAAGGAGACCTATGGATAGGGCGCATGACAGCAAGGGTATTTTCATCGCAGCGAAGGTATTCAGCCCAGTAGGTTTACAAAGCAAATAGGTGTTTCTGCAAGCTCAGGTGACTGATAGTTCTAGAAGTTAAAAACCTGTAGCTCTGTATGACTGACAAAAGAGAGATTTCATTCTGTCATCTTTTTCTGTGCAGAATGAAGCACTACACAATTCATACATAAAACTGCATGTCCTCAGTATTTCTCTAGATTGTGCACAGCCACAGAAACAGATCTGCATGTATGTATGCACACACAGTACAGGTAGAGTTGAAAGAATAAATATCAATAGAAGGACATCAACAACACATTACGCATTTACAGCAACTGAATCCTTGTATAGTTAATTGGAGTAAGATCCTAACACGAGTCAAAAGGTCTAAAAAGTTTCAGTGATCAAAACTTTTCATTACTCTCTTCAGTAACAAAAAACAAGAGTTTTTAATTATCTGTAGGAAAGTATCACTTGATGGCTGAGAATTTTTCACTCTTTTAAATTTAGAAGTAACTTTAAATGAAAAAAAAAAGACCTAATTCTTCACCAGTTTGAAGAAGGCTGAAGGAAAGCTGAAATATATTCATGCAATTCAATGCAGTTAATGTCCAGGAGGTAATGTGTTTCGGTGGGAATTAGGATACTGTAGTCTTTCCAAGGGTATGAGCCTAAGTGACTAAGGCTTTCTTGGATATCAAAGATAAGATACAAAGCTTATTTCTAAATCTATACAATTTCCCAACAATTTACGTTACCATTAGACTACAAGGGTGACTTGATGGGAATCTCACAAAAGTAGGAACAGCTCTCCCAGTTATCATGTCTCTTTTCTTAAAACTTTCACTTTCTTCTTATTAAATACATATTACAAGCATGTGCTTAATAAACACAGTGCCACCAAGTTGAAAGAAATATAGCTGCCTGTTCAGGCCAAAGTAGTGTCTGTTGCCACATGCTGCAAAGGATTATAAATTGCCTGTCATCCCTCTGTGCCATAAGCAGGGTCAATATATCACCTTTCCCTGCAGAGTATTATGTAAGAAATTACTAAGAGGCCCCGTCTAGATGACATTCTTTTTTATTTCATATTTTAATTGCCTGGAAATGGCAAGGTAAAAAGAAAATGTTGTCCCAGTGGAAATTTTAAGGACTAGCACTGAGCAAGATGTGCATACAGTAATACTTTACACATGCACTCTGACCTCTCTTGATACTGCAGGTCCTTTTCCAATCTCTGAAAGGTTCCAAGAGGAAGGAAAGGGAGTCATCTCTATCTCTGTCTATCTGATGTCTCAGTGACATTTCATTGAGATGACAGTTCACTGGGATTTGCACATCTAAAACTCCCTCCAGGGAAGCTTGTGAAAAATATCAGTCTAACCTACTTTCAGGACTCAGTGGAGTAATTCTGTTTCAAGCACCAACAGCCACTGATGTAGATGGGAAGATGCAAGAGAGTGCAAAGGGACCTAGTTCAGCTCAGCTCCATAAAGCCTACAAGCTACTCATAGAAATGAAACCCCGCCATGAAGTTACTTAAAATTGAGATCTGATTTAAGGAAAAAAAGCAAATTCTTTGAGGGGCAATATTATTGAACTAACACAAACCCAAAAACTATGGCAAATTTGCCTGCAAATAAGAATTGAGCAAAATCTTTATTTAAATTTAAAAACCCAAACCTTGAAAGAACACATTAATCTTCTAGTAACTTTGAAATTAATTAAGCTTCCAGACTAAAAAAAGTTGTCACTGTGACAGAGAGGTGAAGATACTCATAAATTTCTAGCTGTAGGTAGCATTAGATATTTGGGAAATCAGTCAGCTTAAACCTAGCTCGCTCTTCATTACCTGAATTCCAGACCTGAAGCAGTTGTGGCAGAGCTGAAGGTTCTCCTGATACATTCATGGACCTCTCCACTAGACTCTTTTATGATGTCTCCACAGATAGCACAAGTTGTGTTTTCAACTCCCTCATATTTCTTTCCTTGTCTTGCACTGGAGAATGCCCAGGACTATCTAATATACTGCTTTTTAAAGCCATCATCTTACTTCATCGTGCCTTCTGAACCCAATTTAAACTTCAAACTTTATTTGTTTGAAGAGAGATGATACTTAGCACCTCTGTGAAAAAAATTAACACTGTTAAATCCATCAGCAAGTGATTCTTCTTCCAGATTAAATGAGCACTAGTAGAAAACAGTGGAATAGAACAGACTCCCAAAATCCCCAAATGGGCAAGCATCATCTCTAATTTAAATACCATAATTTACACTCTTCTAATCACCTTCAGCAATGATTACTGAGAGCAATGTAACCCACAATCAGCATGTGAAGGCAATATGCCAAGGAAACAAAGTAAATCAAAAAGGAAGAAGAATTTGTTAGACTGACATGCAGAACTACTTTTCTTGAGCAATACATGACCAGAGTGAGAGACAGGATGATTTCTTTGCAATTATATGAGTAAAGACAAGATAGTATAGTATTACTCATTATATCACCATCTTCCCAGTAGATTACATGCAAATGAGGACTAGCAAAGCAAAGTTTTCTTGTAAACAGTAATTACTGCAGTTACACACAAACTGGATCACATGGGCTTCACCCAAAAGTTGGCTGTGTAAGTGCTGATTCCAGCTCAAAAGATGTCTGCCTCGTTAACATCAAGCCCTTCAGCTTTATGTGACCCAGCATGATATATTTTACACTGTAAGCCAAGTTGCAGCTCTCCCTCTCCACCTCTCCCTTTCCCACATTTCTTAAACTATATGAGAGGACTAGTCCCTTCAAATCCACTTCCATTACACCTTACCTAACAGGGATGACCACGAGGCTATAGGAAAATGCCATTTCCCTCCTGCTCTGGGAGCAACTCCAGGCAGCACTGCCCACCAGCTATGCCTGGTATGCAGCTGAGGCATTGCACAGAAGCCACACTCCTGGATAACCACAAGTTACAACACCAAAAGACGTGCAAGTCTATACATAAAGAGGAAGACTTCATACAGCTCCTGTTCTTTATGATCTTCCTAGATAAGGGAAAGGCAGCATGCCCTCCTGCTTCTTGGATGGTAAATGAAGGTGTGGGCTTTGCCTCACTGCAGCCTAGGAAGATTTTTCAGAAACCTGAATCAGTCTATGGGAAGATGAATACTTGAGGCACTACAAATATTTTTTAAAAAATAGTCCTGTTGGCCACAACTGCTGCAAATTAATTGATCCAAATAAGAAACACTTGTAACTGTCTAAGGCAGTCAGTAACTCTAGAAAGAGTTTTGCTCGGTTGAATCTACACAGCTGACACTTCCTCCATGAAAATTTTCTGTGCTTTATACACAGAGTCTGTGGATTTATTTCATATCCATGATATGTTACTCATATAAATTTGTCATTTGAAATTCTTTTAGGCATGCAATTTATAAAATTAATTTAGTAAGAAAGCTTATTGCAGAAGGATTCCAGTTTTGACTGCTGAAACCACTTGGTCCAATCATTTATGGTAGTAAATAAATGTTATGAAACTTCATAGAGGAACTATTATCCAAATTACTGAACAACAACAGAAAAGCCTTTATTATGTTCCAGGAATGCATTTCTGGCAGAGAAAATAACGTTCATATACAATGTCTTTTTATAGATTAGTCAGGGGAAAAAATGACTGCATTGATGTACTGCAAACTGAGGAATTACTAGTGACATCAGTTTTCATACTATCTGAGAAGAAGAGAATACACTTGTTGAAAGAATTCCAGCTTTTTTATTCTGCTAAATTGTGTTGCTGAGACAAACTTTCCCATTGTTTATTGTTTGCCAAGTTGTGGCTCTGGTGTACACGAAGAAAAAGTGTTTCGAACTCTCAAATATTTTTTCCTGAATAATTATGGGATTGTTTTCTTTCAAGCAAAGCAGCAAAATGACCCTACTGAGATCTGTGACAGCATTTGCCAGAGGCTTGAAGCCTCCACCTCCACTGCATAAAATAAAATTATCTGTGAGGTCTCAGCAGGCTGGTCTCAGGATAGTTATTCCTGGATCATGTTAGTTCAAGCAATCTTCTTCAATGGTCAGAAATGGTTTTCAAAAAAAATAAGTAGCAAGTACTGGGATTGTGCAGAGCAAAATAGTGTATGAGAGTTTCCCCACAGTGCCGAGTAAATGACAAAGTGTAGAGAGGAAAAAAAGAAAAGGAGCCAAGATGGTGGTATTTTATGGCAAATCTCTAGGAATGTCCACTTGTTCTCTCCTTCTTCACAGGCAGAGCTCTGGGCCAGACTAGAGAAGCATTCTGATCCATCAAACAAATCCTTGCTCTGAAAAAAACCTGAAGATCTATGAAGCACATGGCACGTGCTGTCTACCCCAGAAAAAGACTCTCTATGTAACATTTCTTCTCATGTAGAAATAAGGGTGAATCAACTTCCACTCCACAAGTTAAACTTTTCATATAAATTCATTACACTATATTTTTGTTAGCAAGAGAATCCACAGGTTGAGTCAAATTTCAGCAGTTCAAAAATTCTTTTGGCCATTGCAATGGGAGAGGGACAAAGATCATGTGTGTGTGGGACATGGGTGAGCTACTGCAAATTGCCACTTTGCCACCAGTTGCTACCATCATCCACATCTGCCTCGCTAATTCTTTCTTACTACAAATAGACTCATATGAAGAATGGAAGGAAGTTAAATTTTGCAGATAAAGAAATCTCAATATTCTTTATCTGTAATTCTATGACAGGACAAGAATAATTTCATTTAATAATTGCAGTCAGAAAGGAAGATTTTCTTAGCATACATCATTGTGAAAAAAATAGCTGTAAAGTACATCTATTAAATCTATTTATTTGTCTTCAGCATGTGTTTTAAAAAATAAACAACAAAGATAGATAGATAGATAGATAGATAGATAGATAGATAGGTGCCAGCTCCTTGCTGATCTAAATTGACTCCCCTGGCACAAGTGGACTGCAAAACTTTATGCCAGTGAAATTTGTTCTCTATTTATTAACCACATCCATATATTTAACTAAGGAGTATTTCCTCTTTCATTTTTCCACTGATAATACCTTACATTTTGTGTTTGAATAATTAATTTTAGTATGGCATACTTTCCCTCATAAGGGACCCCAAAAGATTTTTTTGTGTTGATTATCTGTAGTTCCAGCATGCCTTAGCATCTCTGTTCTGCAAAAGATATACAGTGTGGTGCAGTGACAGTCTCATAGGTCAAATGCAGGAGCGCTCATACTGGTCTTGGTTCAAGGCAAGGGGGAGAAATTGGGCCAGGCATCAGAACTCATCTGGCTTTCTGCAGCCATCCTTTCAGATTGCTGTTGGTCTTTCACTTCAGAGTAGAATTCTGATCTCACAAAAGTCATCAGAGGTACTTCTCCCCCCATTCTGGACATCCTTACTATCATAGTTTAAAATCAAAACCATTAAAATCTTTGATGAACTTAGTCCCACTGTAGAGGGTCATTTTTAGGTCCTGAAGACCAGTTGTATAACCTAAGTACCCTCTGTGGAGTATCAGCAGGATTTCACAGCAGAATGTGTTATGCAGCTGTCTGCCTAGTGAGTGATGTCACACCAAATGACTTTTTATTCCCTCTTCTTTATTAAGAGCAATATTTGACAAAAGGCAAACTACGCTGTTGACTACCAACTTCAGCAGGTGTTCCACAAGCTGCTGCTCTACGGGTGGCACAGAGCAGCAGCTCCATACAATCAGCACTCATTTCAGAAAATTCTCTGGTTTTTGCAAAGCAGAGATTATAAAAGTTTCGAAGAAAATAACTGTGTGTCTCTTAAAAGGCAAGACTATACTCATCTTTTGAAGATCTATGACAAGGACAGTGTGAGGAACAGAATTAGTTAAGAGCTTCACAGTCGGAGGAGGAGTGATGTTGTGGTTGTTAAAGCATAATCACTTCATTAAGATGACTTGAGTCTGCATTTTTTTTTAAACTTTGTCCCTGTCACCTGTGTGACCTTTGGACAACCACTTATCTGTATTTCTGCCCCATTCTGGATCTCTCTCACTTTGAAAAAGCCTTTTTTTCCAACTTTGTTTATTCTGTCAGAATCCCGGTGTAGGGGGCAGCAGGCACAGCAGTGAAGCAGGAATGAATGAAACGCCCTGGGGGGTCAGACATTACCAAGCACTTGGAGTACCACCACAGGAGTCCTCATGCTGTCCAGAACCTGCTGTGTGAAGTCACATCCTTTCAGTATTAACAAAGTCCAAACGGAGCTGTACCTAGATTCTTATGTCTTAAATCATACTGAAGAGTAAGTTGTTTTCTAAAGATACCTCAATCTGTCAATAAAGCTTATTCTTGGATGTCACCAATTGTCACAGCTGCACTGAGACTCAGCAAGCAAGTTCAATATAGCAGTGACAATAAATCTAATCCAGGGATCCATTCCAATGATAACAAATACAGCCTTCCCTCGTGTTTTCTCTGCTCTCTTCTCCCCTCTTTTCTCTCCCTTTATTTTTTTTTTCCCCTTGGGTATGAACAAAATAGTTTTGTAGGGGGAAAAAAATCCTCCAATTAAACATCCTGGCTCATAGATCAGCCTGCTGTCTTGCAGAAAGATCAACCAAGGGCTTTGCCATTAAAGAAAACATGTCTTTGCTCATAGTACAACCCCTGTAAAACTGTTAGTAATCAATGGAAGAAACACCTCATTAATAGATACTCTATGATGGAGGAGAGGTTAGCTCAGAAGAAGAGATTGAAGGCAATCTCAAAGAGCTAATACAAACTTTAGGGTTATAAATTGGATTCTGAAGAAATTGTAATGCATGCTTCCTGTTGCTAGAAAAGTTCTCCTTAGAAGTACCTACATCTTGATTTAAACACAGTCTTTGTGTTGCACAACAAAGCCATGACATTCTCCAGAGAAGTCTCCATACTCTTCCCTCTCTCTCCTTTAAATGAACAAAGAATCCATTTACAGACATTTAGTTTCAAAATTACTCTGTTTTGGCACTCCATCACAGTCTCCTGAGGAGATCCATAGCAGTACTGGGGATTTGCTTTCTGGTCTCATAAAGCTCTATCGTTGAGAGCTAGTCAATAAAATATTCTTTCAGTTTTTACTGTCAATAGTGATACATCATGTTTGCATCACACGCATCAAGCCAGGCAATCACAAAGCACTTTAAGAACACCTTATTTCACAGAACAGCTGTAAATGTGCATGCCACCCATACAAAGATAACCCTGCAGCACTGCTGGAGTGGGGCATGCATTGTCTGATCATCATTGCTGTTACCTGCACAGCCTGAGTAATCCTTCAAACCTCCTAGAGTACTTACCCAATCCAACTGGATTCAGATTGTAAAAGAAAGCAGGATTACATTATTCTCTGCAGGATTTTGTAAACCATGATATTTTACACTGAAATATTCCTAGTGTAACGTGTATTCCTGTGTTACAGGAGTGTATAACAAGTCATGCATGCCTGAAAAGTGAATATACATTGCAATATTGAAAGGAAGGAGTTAGCAACAAAAATGTCAAAAGAAAAGAAAGAATCAAACAGCTCTGTGATTCTCCACAGGAGAAACTAAGAGGTATAAAACACGTTTTAAAAATTATTCTGCACTAACAAGCATTAAAATAGTTGCTCCTTGCACACTGCAATATCAGAGTGTTACCAAAGTTTAAAGTGTTGCTTTGAATGTGAAAGTGGCTCCAGGAATGCATCTTGTTCCCCACAGAGTCTTTTGGAATGGGTCAGGTGTTTTTTTAGCTGTACACAGTCTTTCTAGACTGAAAAAAAAAAAAAAGGAGGAAGACTATAAATACAGGTATTATTTTGATAGCATCTCTGCATTTATATTCCCTACAGGTGGAAAGAGTAGGAACTACATAGCTGCTGTTATTTTCTCTGGAAAGGTAATTTGGAAAGAATAAAAAACTGGCTTTTCCTTTAGGACCAGCCACAAAACTGAGTCAGCATGGGTGAAAGGCTGGAAAATAGAAGTAAACTACTTTTCTTCAACAAATGATGGAAATAAAGGCAATTCCTTCCTTTCTTGGAGCAATTATATTTATACAAATTGGCACAGCCTAACTCTACAGAAACAAAGCTCATAGAAATGAGTGCATCTGCCTACCCAGGCAAAGTTCTGGGTTGATGTGACAAAGACAACCTTCATGTGGGCTACCACAGAAGAAGTCATATAAAAATTACCCTGAATTCCTGCATAGTAGTTCCTTCCACAGAAGGCAAGAAGGGGATACCTCCTTGAGTTCGGACAGGAAAATTACTTTGGTCCTGTAGGCAGGGTGTATGTTTGAAATAATAATTTTATTAAGGCCTAGGATTCATTTTGTGAATCACAGGTACCTGCACTCATCACCAAGGCCTTAAAATCTCATACAAGTGTGATGTCCTCATTTATCACATCTAGTTACCACAATAAGGTTAAGGTTCTAGACTAGTGCCCTGAATTGTCCAACTCTGGATAGCTAAAATACTGTTTTCATTAGAATTGCTTTCTAGACAGGAAAGGATTGTCAGCAACTTCACTGTATGCCCAATACTATTATTGCTTAGGTGAGAGGCTGTTCAAACTGCATAAACAACCTAGAAGTTTCATCTTCTCAGTTTATCCATAGGTGCTTAGACAGACAGTGTGAGATTTGAAATGATCACTTTAGAGACTACAGATTAAGAAATAAATTCACCATTGTGGTGAAGTTCTACTTTCAGATTTTGAAGGACAATCTGAACCAGTACTGCCAGTCACATAATTTGGGTAACTAAAAGATAGATCTAAGTGTATGCTTTACCCTGACTATTAATCATTTGTCATTGACTAGTCAATGCCTATTGAACACAGAATCACAGAATGTTAAGGGTTGGAAGGGACCTCAAAAGATTATCCAGTTCAACCCCTCTGCCAGAGCAGGGCCACCTAGAGTAGGTCACACAGGAACTTCACCTCCCTTATCTGTAGGACATAAAACTGTAACATGAAGAACAGAGTTTTTTACCAAAGAACTAGCTCCACAAATACTGACGTGCTCACACAGCCCTGCCAGTAGGAGATATCCTGCAACACATTCTGATTTGCCCCACTTACTGTTTACTATTTCCTACTGCAAATCATTCCTACCAAATTATACTACTTGCAATATGCACATCTGGTACACATTATTCTTTCATTTAGGTTTTCCACTAACCATGTTAGAGTGTGAAACCATTAATTTTACTTCAGCATTTCTTCTCTTCTGCCATGTATTATTCAACTTACATGTTTGGTAATAATTATCTGCTCTTCCAAAAACTTGTCCCCTCAACTTTCCTACATATGATCCACAGAAAATACTAACCAAATCAGTGACTGACCAAACAAAATAGAAAAATTATTTTCAAGAAGCGCACAAAACCACAAAACCTAGAACTGAATCCCCAGTGGGCTTTATTTTGTAATAGCAAACATGCCCAAAGTGCAAGAGCATTCCGTGGTGTGGCTTTATGATATCACCAGCAATGGACATTAAATGTTCTTTTGGTATCCTTTTCAAGTAAACTACTAGTAAGAGAAGAATGAGGAAAGACATGCAGAACCATGCAATTACCTTTCAAAATTCTTCAGAGACTACCAGCCCAACAGGTCCTACCAGAGCTTTCTAGGACCCTGGAATGCTCACAGAAAGTTAATGTTCACCATGCTTATTAGAAAAGGCTATCAACCATGTTTACAAATTATTCATTTTACAGACACATTTGTGTTGTTATGCTACATTGATGGAAAAGGATCTAGATTTTGCTTTACTCTGTCACTCTTTGAAAGAGCCACAGTCACATATTCAATCTCTTCTCTCCTGCTTTCCTTAAGAATTCCTTATTCTTTCCTGACCTGAGAATAGGGGTTGATCCTTCCCAGGCACCAGTTCTGTCATCAGGTGTGATCATCACTTGGTCACCTTGAGGAGTGTCCACTCAAGACAGTTCCAGTGTTGGCAAATCCCTATAAAGACTATTAGACCATTGCCCATTGAGAGGTAAAGTGCTGACATTCAAATCCCAGGTCACTGTGAGCAGTACACCACTGCCTCACATTTGAGGACAGACCAAGCGTGCTGGAGTGATGGTGAGTTTAGGAAGGAACTGTGAAAAATGCACCAAATGTACTCCAAGCTAACACACGACTCCTACAGTCTCCCATAGTAAACAGCTTCCTTCTGTCCCTGTGTCTCTGTGCCAAGAGGTCTGTTGACCTCAGGACAAGCTCCAGCGACCATGGTGGAAGACAGAGCAGCAGCAGTGAAGCACAGGGCATGCAGCTCCTGTCACAGAAACCAGTGCCAAACATCAGCATTATCAGGGCTGATCCAGGGCAACATCTCCCCTAGGAAAAATAGCTTCACTTGTACCTGAACATCATACACAAATCAAGGATTTGAACGCAGAACAACATGAAAAGCAGAGTCCTCTATAGCCACCAGAGAATACCACACACTTAGGAAAAGTGCCACTTCTGCTGAGGCAGAAGGAGTTTTGCTACTAGCTTGGCTTCAGGTTGGGTGAGACTTTCATCTTTATCCACTAATTAGCTTGACATCCCTCTGCTGCTGTACCACTTCCCTTAATTATGAGAGCAGGCTCTGTCCTCCAGAGTTCTCTAGAGCACCAGCAAACTTATAAGAGAAGGCATAGTAAATCCTACCTAAAATTAATAGATGTTTTAATGTAGAAACCAAAGAGCGCTTTGCTTTTCAGGAAACCAGCAGAATAGCCATTCTCTAGTCCTATGGGCAGTATAACCATTAGAGACTCCATGCAAGTCTTTTAATAAGGGAGGGCATATGTTCAGATACCCAAAGATTTTAGAGTTTGACCTGCCAAAGACATGAAGTAGTAGTGGCTTTTACTGTAGCAGAATCACTGAATAATGTCACCCAGGGGAAAACTCCAGGAAAGTTCTCATCTGTTTGCCATTATAAATTATGCCGATCCTTCACTTGGACTTATGTAATTTTCCCCGTGGAGACACACCAAAGTTGTACAACTTTTCATCAAGTCAGTCTATAGAAAAGCCCAATAGAAATCTGTCCACGTTTTGGCAAAATTTAAGGGCTAAAATCCCCGGAAACAATCCAGAAAACCAGCTTTCCAAAGGAGATTTAACCTTGGGGACACCTAAAATATTTTAAGTGTTCCCAAACTATTTCCTCAACACCTGTGCAGAAATGCGCTGCACTT
Source organism: Urocolius indicus (assembly GCA_013401255.1). Taxonomy (NCBI): domain Eukaryota; kingdom Metazoa; phylum Chordata; class Aves; order Coliiformes; family Coliidae; genus Urocolius; species Urocolius indicus. The sequence continues at coordinate 393,511 of WBNH01007661.1, read as the reverse complement.
TGGAAAGTTTCTTATGTAGCTCTGCTTAAGCTCCAGCAAGCTCCAGAGACCAGTCAGCAGTGTGCCTACAGGTCAGTGACTTTCCTGAAGAGACACTTGCTCACTCTACAATTGTGCAGCAAAAGAGACTGATTTCCAAACAGCTAAACCCCAGCCAAATGCTGGTACAATGAGATAAGGAAGGAAATACAGAAACACTAGTATATCTTCTCTGCCTGTTTGTTTGTATACTTTCTAAGCACGTCTCTTGCATTCCTTAAGGTAACTGGTATATTAGGTGAATCAGTGGACCTAAGGGATACATCCATCATTGCACATATGCATAAAGGAGAAGTAAATTACATGAAAAATGCTTTTATGCAGGAGGACCTGGATTCATCTTTTGATTTATACTGAGTGAGTCAAGCCTGTTAAAGAGAGAGGCTTAGTTTAAAACAAGTTTTGTCACTGTTAGCCCTGAAGTTCCATCAAAAAAAGACAACCAACAGCCTCCTTTTTGGAGAGCCCAGAGTTACCAGCTTCCTCACTTACTAAGTTTAGGACAGGGTTATTTGAAGTAAAAGGTGTTTTGTAATAAAAACGTACTTATGATGCAGTGCTGCAGATCTCAAAAATACCCTAAACTGGCAGTTTATTAAAATTCAGATAGCATACAAAAGTAATTTCATTAGCAAATTAATTTCATTAGCAAATCATGACAGTCTTGGCTGTTGGGATCTATTCCACTCCCTTATGACCAGCGAACGGTTCTTTGTGCTCTCTTGTACTCCCACTGCTACTGGGCTTGAATGAAATCTTTAATGCTGGTATAAACCAAGTGCTGCTAAAACTTAGGTACATTATTTTGTATTATTTTTTGCACACTTTGTATTTCATAACCATAAAGACATACCTATTTTCATAATACTTAAGGCCATGAAAGGCACACTGACCCTAATTTTGTAACGGTGGCTGATGGTGAGTAGCAAACTAAGAAGTTTCAATCTGTTCAATAGATTGTCTTCTGTGAATAATTGTCAATCAATAAGTGTATTTGAAAAAGAAAACCAACCCCTCAATTCAGAAATTTGTAGCATTGATACTATTGAATTTTCTTGGTTTTAATTGCATTACAATTATTTTCATAGTATATGTGTACTCATGTTTCTGTTTCTTGAGAAATGCCTTTAAAACTTGATTCTAGAATTTAAGCTTATTTCTTATAAACCTCCCTTTGGCACATGCTCTCTGCTACTTACACATTAACAAGTTACATATAACTGAACTTCTACAGCTAACCAAACCCTTACAGTTAAGAAAAGTGAAGCCAAAACAGACTGATCATGAGAAGCTGGAATAGGAAGCAATCAAGAATTTCAAATGATTTAATGTGAATTTTATATTACAAGATATAACAACAGGTAGAAACCAACACTTGTTACTTTTGGAAGATATTTTTCCAATTTTCCTTATTACTTCCTGACACAATTAAGAAAAACTTGACCTAACATAGAAAACATATTTCATTCACCTTATTTCAACTATTTGTGGACTATCAAATGGGTAAAGACAATATTCCCCAATAAAATATTACCTAGAAAAACCCCTACACTTAAGTGTCAGTGAAAATCTTGGTTTCCATTTCTGAAATGATCTACTAAACAGATTACATTTCACAAAGGCATATTAAAAGCAGAAAAGTTTGAAATCTCACTTTTAGGCAGATGCAGGCATGACCATAACATGCCTGGAAAGTACCAAAATTCAAAGATAGTTGTGTATTTTAAAGACTGTAAAGGTTTGTGCAACTATCAGACACAGTGTCCGTAGTGACTGCAAGCAGCTACTTCCCAGGTAACATCTTTTACTATTTACATGGCCTGATCTATCAGCTGAGCTTTTTGCCAAATTATGAGGTTGAATCAAAAGTGTTAATGGCAACTTTCAGTGCTATTAACTGTAAAACTCTTTCATAATAACATTTCAAGCATTAAACAAAAAAAAATCTGTCCTTACTTACAAGGCAAAGCAGAAAAGGAAGGTCATTCATTACACCCCATTCACTATTTTCTGTTTCATTCTGTAAATATTACAGTGCTACTCAGGAGGTTCTCAGATCTTCCTTCAGAGTTTTAATCATTTGCTTCCCAAGAAGGGGTTTAACAAATACCACACTGTTCTGTCAATATTTGTATGCAGCACCACATAGGGCAAGCTGCCAAACTTGCACGGTTTAAAGAGCCAAGAGTAGAAAATTGACACCCTAACAAACACACTCCCTGCTTTGTCTCTTTTAAGGTGGTGGTAAAAGTGTCATCTTCGCTTCTGACTGCAGTTTTGGAGGCTCTTTGTTTAATTGCTTTACTTCTCCAGAAATGCAGCATTTCGTAATCTCTGTTCACCAAACTTCAGGGATTTGGTTCAAGCCCAAAGGTTTCTTAGGCAATTATAAGCCTTTTGCTCTCCACCAGCTGCACTTTAAATGTATTTTAATTGGCTGGAATTTAGAAGGAATCCTTTTGGCAGTCATTTACATGTGAAGCACGCCCCTAGCAGCTGAAACAGACCCCAGAAGCAGCCCGATTACTTCATCAAAAGAAACTCCTTGAATACCGTTGACTCCTACATAACTACAGTGAACTTTATTATATAGGTGTGGTGATGTCATTAATAATTCTCTACTACACTTTGGCTTATACTGGGAACAGAATATGTTACCAATGGATACATTTACAGAGAGGTCTGCAGATTTCCAGGGCACAGCATCAGTTTTCAAACGTCAGTGCGTTTCCAGAGAGGCCTTTCTTGTGCTTTTTCTCTATCTGATCTAAACAACGATGTGGCCCTAACACTGGTACTATTGTTTCTGTACTCGCAGCACATCAAGAATGTTACCAGCTGGATTTTTGTACATAGTATTATTTTAAAGCTTCTAATGTGCTAGTTATTCAAGGATCAAAGTATAAGCTAAGTTTAGTACATTACATTAGAAATGGCTCAGTTTTCCGTTTCTCTTTCTTTTTGAGTTCCTAATGTGTATCGTAAGCCAACTTTGCAATGTAAGCCAACTTTGCAATGCCTTAATGTAGTAAGTTCACCCTACACTGCGGTTTGTAATGCAGAGGTTTAAGAGCTGACAGCAGTAGGGAGAGATACCAACAGCTGCTCAGAAAAAAAGAGAATAAGAAGACATTAAGGACAGAACCACAAGAATTCACACTGTAAAAAGCAATGTTTAGGATGAATGTAGTGACATTAACAAGTCAGATTTAAAAACAGAGAGACATTCCAAGTGATGCTGATTGAACGCATGGTATCTGAAAAACCCAGAGCTCTGCAAGCCACGAAAGCTCCTGTGAAATTGCAACTACTCGAGAGTTCACTTATCATCAGTGTACCATGGAGGATGAAGGAGTGAAAGAAAAGGGATTATTCTGTAGCTGAAGTACAATGAGAACTGTTTTCTACATTTAAAAGGTGAATAGTTCTTGAAGTGAAGTTATGACAATACTTGCCGCCTACAGAGAAAAGCAGCGTTTCAAGTGCATTGTATGAAAAGGAGAAGGATTAATGCCACAGAGAGACACCATTATACTACAGAAGAGCTGCATATTTTAATAATTTGACTCCATCCAACTCTGGAAATTTCCACAGTTAACTGGCTTATACTCCTAAGAAGTGGAAAGCTTCACTGTACTGAGGTCTTAAGGGAACTTACAGGATGTACCACTTAAAAAAATCAAACATGCAAAAAATGGCCAAAGCAGATGATGCTCTACTAGAAGGCTAAGCATTTGTTACCTTTTAACTGTCTTATGATACTTCACTGAGACAGGGCCAAGCAGCTGTACAGACTGCATCATTATGGCAACCTAGTGTATCACACTCATAAGGTATTTTTTTCATTGTCTAATACACTCATGACATACAGAAATAATCTTGCTGTCCTCCTTTTGAAGGCACAATGCCTATGACCAAGCTGGGACATGAACCCAGCTCCTCAATATCTTCCTACCTTCATTAGGTCATGCATTTATAATTCTCCCACATAGAGACACTTGCAGCTACAAAGCAGATCAGAGCTGACTCAGGATAACAGCTGAAAAGCACAAAAAATTGTCTTAGATCTTTGAAAGCCAAAGGAAACTGAAGTGGAGGCTTAAATCCAGAGCTCTTTCACCTTCATCCAAGCAGAAACAGATGATTAGAGAGCCACTCACCTTTAACTCTTCTGTAGCCTACCAAAACAGAAGACAAAACTCCCACTGAGTTCAAAAGGTGATACAGATGGGAAAAGAATTGCAGAAATACTTGTGAGCCATAAATGACAAGAAAAATTCTAGATAATTAAAAGAAACCAAAATACATCTCATTTGAATCCTTACTCAGCCATCACTGAAAATGTTGCAGTTTTGCCTATGTGATTTTATGTGTTTGTTTAAAACAATAAAAAATTCTTCCTGATAAAAGTGCTTCAGTGAAAATATATAAGGAAGTATGAATATGAACTGGGTAGTGGACGAAGAGGAGTTCTAGACAGGAGGGCAAACAGCAACATGCATATGAGCCTGCAAGCAGCAAACTTTGGAAAGAAAAAGGTCAGCATTCTATTCATGCTGTCACTCTGGGAATCCCCTGCGTTGTCATGGGCTGCGTGATGACAGCCATGAAGCCTTGACGTGCCATTGATTGTTATAGGACACTGAAGACAATTGGCCATTATTTAGCTTCAATATCCATCGTCACAATTATTTAAATGGGAGACACTGGCAAGTGTCTGGCAAAGAAACGGTATCAGTGTGATTTTCAAAAGAGGAGGACTGATTTATTTTCAAGCCTCATGTGAGATTCAAGTCACAGCCACAATAAGCCTCAGAAAAGCTGTACACTAAACTGATTTTCTGGTAGCAGTTCCACAAGAAAACCTTTGCATTGACAAAACTTAAGCGTATGAAACATTTACTATTAAGGCAGTTAATAGCCCTAAGCACAGTGAAAAGGAAAGTATTACTTTGAAATTTCAGAAACTATTAAAAAAGAAAGCAGAGAAAGAAATATGGGTGCTATCAAAGGAAAGATAATCAATCCTTCAAAAGTGGAGACATCAAGCAGTAAAGAATACTTTCACCATGCCTAATGGCAATCCTTTGCTGCCTTCCCTCCCTAACTGCTGTTGGCATTCAGCTGGATGAGAGTGAAAAAAAAAAAACCACAACATTACAGTCATAGACACAAGAAAACAAACTATGGCAAAGGAGAAATGCCACAGTGAATAAAAAGCTGTTTTTCTCTTATGCAAATGCTATGCATCAATGAACCAGTATCTTATCTAACAGAACCATCTTCAGGAGATAAATAAGGCTATTTACCTGTGCCTGATACCTGGTAAAAATAAAGGAGCTGAGGGGGATGAGAAGGCAAGCATGTAGGATTTATTAAAACAACAGCCTAGCAGAGTCTTAGTGAAACGTATGACAAAAGACAAGAATGATCTCTCTGAGGACGCTAGAAAGAATATGTCATGAAGTCTGTATGACAGAAACCAGGAGGAGGAAGTGTTAAGAACTAGGTGAGAAGAGTGGTCACTCAATTATTTTTGTTTAATCTGGAGATTGCCTGTGTCAAACGTTGTGAAAGCAAGTAATTGGATGATCAGATTCTTCCTGATCCTAAATGAGGTGGGTTGGCAGAAAGCAAGCAGAGGACAAATTTCAGCCTTTGTGCTAAAAAAGTAAGATTACAGCTGTATATTTTACACCACTTCCTGCCTCCTCATCTTCTTTCTGTACATTTCAAGATTTCCAGACCTGGGCAGGTATGTGTAAGATAACAACACACACTCCACTGCCCATATATTTATAAAAACACATTTCATTCTCTGACCTTCTTTTGAAATCTGGTTCTGCATCCCTTGCTCTCTTCCTTGAAGGAACAACATCCATTTCAGCCCTACATATATATGGGGCATATCTTCATGAAGACCATATAAAAAACACCCTGAAACTCACAGCATGGATGCCAAGATATGTGGCACAATTATACTCCACAACACTCCCGCTGTATTGCACTGCCTACTCATGTTGACATATCCTTAGTGGAAATAAAGCTTAACAAAATTAAAAGGCCCAGTTACTAATGTGTCTCATGCTTCTGAATAGTAAAGTCAAGGCCTTGCCAAAAAAAAGACTGTATACAAAAGACATCAGTCTTTTTTTTATAGCAGTGATTTGATTACAAGATCTTGCTACCGTGCAGTAGTGGGATTGCTGTGGAAGACAATCACTTTCCTTGTGCATTAACACCTCACCTTCTTGAAAGCAACAGCAATGAATTTGGGGATGCAAGAAGCCAACCCCCTCCTTTGCAGTAAGCAGCACTCTGAGAAATGCTTCTATGTCATCAGTCTACTAAAAGTTCAAATTTCATCTGCCTGTAGCTCCTTTGAAAGAAAAAAATCTCTGATACTGGAATTGGAACACAGAGTATGTTACGGAAATACCAACAGCTGAGATGACAGACATCCTTAGACAGGTCAGTTCCCTAAAGCTAAGATGCATGCATTGCTAGTCCATTATCTGCCACACACAGCCCTGCAACAAGGTATTTGTAGTACTATTACATTCTTTTAAGTAGGCTCCAAACACTGCTAAATATAGAAGAGGTTTTTCAAAAAGATAATTATTAGTTTGTGTCCAAGGCCAAATTCATACCCTCAGCAAATCTGGTTAGGCACAAAATCATATTACTGAACATTAACATCAGTTTGGCAGATTCTTGTAACATCAGTATCCATGTAGTTCTTAGCATCACTTCTCAATTTTCCTCTGTAAAATATTATCACTTCCTTGTTGCCTCATATCACTTGAAAAGGGAAAAAAATATCTTAAATATAAGTTTGTATTCAGAATTGCTGGAATCATATGCCTTGTAAATCACTGCTGTCAGAGAAGGCAGTAATCTGTTCACAAAGAGAATAAGATCAGTTGCAGTTGATGTGGAAAACTACATTCCTTTGTAAGGGCATGGTCTGAGAGTTCAAGTTTTCAAGGCAGAAGACAGGTATGTGCAGAAGACACCAAAGGCTGTGGGATAATGCCGCTGACTTCAAACAGGTCTGGACAACATAAATGACTGGAGGGCAAAAGTAAACCGGGGTGGAGCAAAAACAATCCGAATGATGCAAAATGTGTGGATGCACATTCACCTTCAGGGGAGTCAGTCTGCTGCCCTGGAGAGACCCGTCATCTTCAAGTGAACACTATTTACTTTGATGCATTAAGACAAATGTCATTTTCAGTTGCTGCATGCCGGCTTACGTTTTAACTAAGCAGATTCACGTGTCAAGCTGTGACAACTTGAAAATAAATATAAAAGAATATAGAGAAAAAACAACAATGTGTCACTCTTCCCTCACAGGTAACATCTAACAGCCCATTGCAGATATTTACAATTATTTAAAACATTTACTGCTATTCTAGGACCTCTCACTGATGATTAAGTTACAGAAGTTGGAGGAGACACAGAGAAATCCATAGCTGCTCATTTTTATTATCTTTGTCAGCTTAAGTTTCTATTAAGCAAACAGTTGAGGAAGACTAATGGATACTCAGCATGGGAGACTAAGAACCTTTGGGAAAGCTGAATGTTTTGTTTATGCACATTCTTCTCAAGCACTCATAGCTTGTACAAAAGTAATGCCTGAAAGTTCATTTCAAGGACATAATTTTTAATAAATATTAGAAACTATAACATTCTCATTAGCCTGATTAAGGTAAGACAACCTGCAAAGATTGTTTTGTTTTTTTTGATTTAAACTATGTATTGGAACAGCACAGAATAGTAATGCACAGTCTAACTAATGAGACTAGTAAAATACTGACTTTTGTGAAACAAGGCTCTGATCCAGGGCATGAGTCATACCAGCAGACCATCAAGATCACCAGTGTTAGGGAATTTGTATATGAACACATAATTCTACTATTGCAGAAGAAAGTTCCAGATCATACTTTAATCACTCAGGTTTTCAGCACCACGTAGCAATTATTATAACAATGCATCTATTAAGAATCTTGTTTCACATCTACTTTTAATAATAGCACTTGAAATTATATACAGTATTAGAGCATTCAGCATCTAAACCTTCCCAGAAGGCAGGCAAATAGCAAATGTCATACTCTCAGAACACATTTAGGTACTGTGTAGATGGAACCTAACTAAAGCAAGACTTAATTAAAGCTTTTCTTCTCCAGAGACGGACAGGTAAAACATAACTTACTGTATTCTTGAGTACAAAAGATTCTAAAATTTCTTCACAATTACACAACTCAGCAGAGCAAAGGAGAAATACAGTAACAGCTGGGAGTAAGTTTTGCTTCCACCTGTTCTCATTTCAGTCTGAACTAATTTCTATTTCATTGAAACAAGGCAGTCGGGATCTATTCTCTTAGTACAGAAAACTTGATTTTTGTAGCACACTGCTAAAAGACTGTATAGGTGATCCCTTCTGTCAGTGCTATACTGTACTGCTTTCAGTGGTGTACCACAAATATCCACCTGAGTGGAACCACCCATTTCAGTATGTCCTTGGGCAAGTTACTTAACTTACTTGGTTAACAACTGGGTTTCTTTATGGCAATAGGACTTACTACTATCTGTAGGTATACAAAGCACATCCATAAAAGGAGTGTCAACCACCACATTACTGAATACTAGATAATCTTAGTGTTGGTCACTTCACTCTTTGAATTGAGAGCTCAGAGACAATGGCTGACCTTTGTGCTCATTATGATGCATGGAAAGAGATTGAAAAGGAAAAAAACAAACCCAAAATAGCAGCACATGCTAAGTCAGGACAAACATGAAGTCACATATTAAACCTCAGTGTCTCTTGTAACTGAAGCACTGATTCAGGGTTATATGAAAAACCTTTCTGCCTACTTCTATTTTAATTTGTGGCTCTATCTCTTAAAGATATTTGTCAATAACAGTTCTTTGAAAAGCCTTTCTCACAGAGCTACCAGAGAAAGAGAAGCAACCTACTACTCTGTTTTCCAAAGAGCACACAAGATAAAGTGTTTTAAGGAAAGGTGTCACCAAGCAGCATTTTCTATGTGAACAGCAAGCCAGCCACAGACACCTACCTCAACAGTGTTACTCCTACCACTAAGAGCATCATGGTTAGCTGTGATGAACAGGATGGCTGTGCCTCAGGCATAAGTTACTCTTAAAGGCTAAATTTCTGACTAGGTGCCAAAACGGAGCCCTGTAAGGGGTAAACAGAGATTCTCCTTCTGCAGACATCCCCCTCCACTGCAGATGGGCAAGGGAAGGGCAATCTGCGTGCTCAGTAGCCTGGCCAGGTAAAACTGTCAGCCAACAATGAGTTTTGACAAGGGAATATCATAGAACCATAGAATCATAGAACGGTAGGGGTTGGAAGGGACCTTTAGAGATCATCCAGTCCAATGTCCCTGCAGAAGCAGGTTCATCTAGATCAGGTCACACAAGAACGTGCCCAGGCAAGTTTTGAAGACCTCCAGAAGAGGATACTCCACAACCTCCCTGGGCAACCTGTTTCAAGAAGGCTGGGTTGCATTAGTATTGAGAGCTGAATATTTTACCACTGCTTTTGAGCCGCTATAGAATTATTCCCCTGCACTGAAGAAGGGCCTAAGGCAAGTTCGAAAAACCCTCTTGAAAGCTAGCCTGTCTGTGTTAAAATATGAGCTTAAATTGTGACACTGGCGGCCTTAAGTTGGCTGCAAAGATCTGAATGGCTGTAACAGGCATTGCATGAATGTGGGTTGCTGGACCTCTGTGCAGAGGACTTCTGCCCTCAGCAGCCACAGGTAGCTGTTGGTTTGAGTTTCAGAGTGACACAGAGCCACAACCCAGATTGAAAAGACAGAGCTGGGCCAGGAATCACAGCCATGAGGCAGAAATGAGAGAACTGACATCTGTCAGCCAGCTAATTTACTGCCATTGTCTCTTCTTTCAGATCCTCACTCTGCATAATGGAGATAACTTTTTCCTCAAATGACTGTGGTGACAAGAAGCAAGGACTTTTTCTATTAAATCCTCTGCTGGAAGCAGTTACAGGAGCTGAACATTTTATTATTACATAAGAAATATCTTGCTCTTAAAAATCTCTGGTAGTCTGCTCCTAAGCATAGGTGATATTTTAGCAGAACTGTCTTTGCTTACAGAGGCATGGGAAAGAGAGTGGGACAAAGTTACAGCATGACAAGTAAACAAGGCCAGATTTTCTAAGGTCATAAAGTAGGACACAAAGCTTTGCAAGATCTTCCAGTTGCTCTACTTTTTCTTCAAAACCCAATGAAGCTTTCTGAACACAGCAGAGAATTATGTGATCAATCCTCCTGCACCAAGTAATTACATGGTTGAATTCTGAACAAATTGAGAACACTGTAGGATAGTGGTATTTACAATTACTCAAATTAGTGGACATGAGCATATATAAACACTCCAATCAGAACGAGAGCATTTTGGTCAATGAACCAGCGAACGACAGAAAGAAAAAGGCAAAAGAGTCAACAAGCAAAGGATGAGAATAAAACAGACACAAACTAGGAAGAAGCAGCAAGTTTGATGCTTGATTTTGCCAGATCTGAAATTCAGATTTAAAGAGTATTTCCCTTCTTCACATCATCCTCGTGTTTTCTGAGGCCCTTAGGTGCTATAGTATGAGCGGTTGAATTCTCTGTTGTGTTTCTAAGATGACGCTAAGCATTCAGTTGATAAAATGATATTTGTGCCAGAATTTTTGTCTCGTGCCTTTTTGATCATGCAGCCTATATAAAACTTTTCACAGATGAGTTTTATCTAGGTTCAAAATAATATAACAAATTACTTAAAGCCTCTCCTGACAACAAAGCATTTTTTAGCATACTCATAGTGCAGGACAGAGAAAGGACAGCTGGATGTCTGCAGGAACAAATGTAGGGTTTGTTTATAGTTGGGGTTTTCCAGATCCCCAGCAGTGATGCTCTGACTCAATGCATCCTCTCGCTACCTAGGTCAGTACCATGTATGTTGAGGTCACATTAACCATTCACCACTTGTAACAGAGATGCAAACACACTGTGTTCCTGAAAATGATTGCTTAGCTCAGCTTTCTACTCCAGAAATCCTGGTCAAGGGTCTTGTGTTGATACACACTGACGGTGAATCAGATCCTGAGTATTTTTATAGCATTTAACTTTTAAATACACTGCCCGTCTGTGGACTTAGTAAATCTAAATAATCTGCATGTCTAAAGCAATTTTCCTTCTTGCATGACAAAGCTAGGTTGCTTTTACTCTGATCCCTAAATAGACCTCTCCCATTTATATTTAGCTGAATATTTTGTTGTAAAAGTTTATCGCAAGGAGAATGATGATTCATCTGAATTATAGTTACACATCTGCAGCAACTGTTTGCAAAGATACTTCACGCTCAACACACTCGTAGGATGGCTTGCAAAATAATTCACAGGAATGTATCTTAGAAAAGAACAGCCATAAATATATTAAGATGAAGATTTGACTAGGATTTAGTCTGTTAAAACAAACATTTTTGCACTGAGCAATTAGAATCACAATTAAAAGGTGTTCTCTGCTCTGTTTGGTACATGCATGTGGTTCACATAAAAGAAATTGTTATCTCTTAGGTTAGTAAGTGCCTTCTTAACAATTGCAAGCAGAAGGGGCAGATAAAGAGCCCGAGACCAGGCTGGCCTTGTATCACGCCTGAAGATTGATTGAGCCAGAGCAATTGCAATAACAAGCATTTCAATCATGCCCTAGGCCTCGCTAGAAAAGCACTTTTAAAAGGCAACAATAGAGACACTGCTGCTGATACAGGAAAACTACAGTGTGTATCATCTGGATCTCCCAGATGCTAGGCTGTGCACTCATGATGGATTGACTTGTCTATACCACGAGAGCACGTGGGGACCATTTCATTGTTCTGTTCTTCTGCCACTATTCTTTGGACTTAGTACCCACAGTAATCAGGTGCTGGGCTGGATGAGGCCTCAATGGCATCACATTACTTCTCTCCTGAGCTATCATCACTATGTTCTAGTTATTACTTTTCCTCAACAACAACAACAAAGTACACATTCTGCTTTTCATTGCACAATAAGCAGTTGGAAATGAAGACCCAGACGATGAGCCTTAACAACCCTAGAAGACATAACATATTTAATACTCTATTTTTATTCTACTGTCACGTTGCAATTAAAAGAAAAGATTTGCAACCTCTTTCTTCACAATTAAAAACCTCCAGATGGAAGTTGACTGGGCATGTCAGATAGCACTCAAATATAAGTTAAAGAAAGCTATAGGAAATGTAGAAGGAATTTATCTTGATATTGTCAACAAGTTCAGTTGTAGGGGGAATAAGGAGTCACGTTCATGCAGCAGTGTGACGAACAGCAATACTGATTGTCTACAGCAGCAGAACAGTAGCCTGCAGCTGCACAGTGAAAATTTACAGGGATTCAGCAACCTTTCTGTATGAAAAAGGTACACATTAGATTGAATCTATAATAGAAGGAAGATACATTCACTTGGTCAATGATCAGAGAAATCCCAGGACTACAGATCACTGCACAAGTGATGCCGCAGTTTTGCAGCACAGGAGCTATATTGGTCATCAAGGATGTCCATGTTGACTGAGTTATTCCCATCCTGTGTTGTGGGATGGATTCCCTCTGCCATGGAGTTGCTGCCATAATTCCTATATATTCTGACTGTACAAGAAGAAAACACTTGGACATTTGTGGGACTTGGTGTCATTTCATAGAAGAAAAAGCTGCAGAAAAGCTGACCAAGCCATAGAATAGTAAAGTTGGTTTGGGAGGGGAGGGGAGGGAGGAGAAAAAGCAATATTTTGTAGAAAAGGATCTTGGAGTGCTGCACAACTGCTGTAGCAAAAAACAATGACCTGCGTGGAAACTAGACCTCTGACAGATGCACAAAAGGGAAGACAGGCTCAGAGCTTCACAATAAAGAGTTCTGCTCCTTCTTCTCCATCACATACTCATGTCATCTCCGAGTGCAGAAAACAGAGTCTCAGGTTTGCTGTTGATTTAAAGGTAGATCTGCCAAACTGTGGTTTAATAATTATAAGGAAAGAGTGTACAATTTGTTAAGTTTCAGGCCAAGTTTAGTCATATTTCCCCAGCACAGCAAATCCACCTATCCCTCTGGCAAGAAAATGAAAGATGTAAGACTCAAGAACAAACATGTACTACTGGAGGATGCACGTTGCATTTTTAAGCTCAGACGCTTAGAAGCTTTCACTATAAAGCAGTTAATGATGGGCCAAAACCCCAAAGGTTTTTATTCTCCTTTACCAGCTGTCAGCTTCAGCTGCAGATGAAACAGGATCCTGATTTAAGCTTTGTAGATAAATCCAGCAAAATATCCAAAGTTTAGATCACTCCCACAAACACTGGTAAATATACACACAAGACCATGGTGCTTCTCAGTGTGCCTTTTTCTTTTCTTCTGTTTTACAAATGGAAAAACCTTTGAATTTATACTTTTGTGCCTGGAAAAAAATCTCCAGAATCTCCATAAATCTGTGAATTTCGCTCAAGAGTCAAAGACCTTAAAGCAGTTGTCACAAATTGAGACAACAATAAGTGTTGCGGTGTATGTCTGAGGGATGTAAAGCAACCCCAAGTGCACAGAGAGGTGCCATGAGAGATCTTTCCAGGAAGTGGACTGGGTTTATTTTCTTCTATTGACTTCATTACCTGCTGGATTTCAAACACATTTTATTACAGCTCTGTAAACAAAATGCTTGTATTCAGATTGACAGAGACTGTGAAATCTGTAGAAACAATGACTTTTACTAAAAAACAGAAGCAAGAAAAGAAAATTCCTGACTAACTCAAATCATGAAGTTTGCACCAAAACCAAGGTGATAAAACTAATCTGCAGTTATTTTATGGCTCTCTATGTACAGTCTGACAGCTGATTTACTGATTAGTACTGCGGGAGCATAGAGAAGAAAATTACTTCACAGAAATAAGTACATGAAGAGTTTCAGACAATGAAAAGTATATCAGTCATGCATTTCTCTGCAATAAGCATCGTCCATCTTAATATATCTTTCTGTTCTCTTGCTTCATTTGAGTTGGAAAAGAATCTGATAAAACTTGGTATATTTTTGATATAAACTAAGCAGTGAAAGAATTATTTGTGGTGACTATTACTTCAGGCTGAATATGCAGTCATAGTTTGGAAACGTCCATTAGGATGAAAACTTTTTTCATTTTGCACATAATAGATCTATAAAGGAAATATAACATAGTTTTAGATATCCAGTGAAAACAGAGTGTGCTTAAAATCTACATCGATGTGAATGCCAGTTTTCTTCATATTTGAAAAAGAAACATTATCCAAAAAAAAAAAATAGACAGGATATTAAGTGATTTAAATCACAGTAGAGCCTATAGAACTGACTCAACAGCCAGCTGTGAAAAGAGCCAGATTCTAGACGAAATGAACTGTAACATATTTACAAAAGAAAGCAAGGAACATAACCTTTGACTTTCCCTTAGGCTTCATAAAAGAGCTTCATCTGTGATTTAAGAGACCTGAGGCAGGAAGGTATCACAGAGCACATCAGAATCATTTGGTAAAAAAAAAAAAACCACCCAACTCCCCCAATTTTAGTTACTTAAGACATTACCTACAAGATTATTTGCAATGAATTGTGTATCTTTCATCCTGTCCTTCCATTCCAAAGAGTGTAAATATGTATTGCTATATTGATGTGGTTCTATGCAAAGTACCCTTAAGTATTAAAAAAATAATAAAATTTAGAAGTAGTCTTTGCAGCACAGTGAGACTAAAGCAACAACAGCTGAACAGGAGAAAGTCCTGCTTTACCCCTGTGCCAGGGAAGTTCAGACCTGCATAAAAACCTTAAACTTCCCCGCAAGTGAGTTTCTGCCTAAAATCTAAAAAACTGAAGATAAACAAGAGGAGAATTCAGAATTTAATGAATGTAATTACTTCACTTTACCATAGTATTCACCACCTTCCTAGTGCCTTACATGTATGCAGAAAGCCATTGACCCAAGGCACTAAAAGCTGTGGCTACGCTCCAGAAAGCACAAAAACGCACAGGCTTCAATCAGGTTTCTCTGAAGATAAGCCTTGGAGCCTTGTCTTTACAGCAGAAAAGGCACTGCGTGCCTTCTCATCTCACCACACAGTTTCATTTGAGGTGCACTTTGTTAACCTAATGTCACTCACTTCGTTTCTTCTCCACTTACACAACATTTCAGCAGACATGCTACCCAAGGAATCCTCCCCCGTGTCCCAGTTTATCAGACACCGAGACAAGGTTTCTGGTAAACCTGTGGTATAGTATCAGTCAGATCCATAATTAGAGGAAATATGCTCCATGAGACATTTTCATATTTAGTGAAGAGGAAAAAAGAAATTGAAAAGCAAAAAAATCAGTCAGGTGCTCTATGAATCATGATGTGGTTTGAAGTCTGAATTCCTTAATAATAATGTTTTTGCTGACACACGTTGTTTGTATTTGCCTTCAGAACTGTCTGGGTTAATAATGAGTAATTTCACTTGGAAAATATTTACATAAAAGTATTCTTATGTCACAGGCATAGATAATGTCTTCTTACCTTTCCTTAAAGGGAAAGAGCAGACAAGAAGTGACCAATATTGCAGCCAATTTTCATGCACTGCCCTGAGATATCGCACCAGAAATCTATACACACACAAGACCTGTGACTCCAACCTCAGTTACTATCACTTGGAAGAAACAAGACTGTACTGGCCATCGGGTTTTGAACAGTATGCTGCATTCTGCTGGTCAGATACAAACTTCAAAGTTCCCACCACTGTAAGGTTTTTCAAAGCCACTCCAGTGTGGCCTCCACTTCAATTTCAATCCTTATGTATAACATTTCCAGGATGAATTCATATGTTTGGTAGAGAACTATTTGTCATATTTCATTAAAATCCCACCATTTAACTGTATTATTTTAAAATTCAGTCTACACAGGTATTTTCATTTGGAGATAGAGGGAAAGCAATGGAAGGTGGAAGGTGGAAAGGATTAATGCTGCCTTCTGGGAAGACTGTCTATGGCGAACAAAAAGAATAATTCAGGACTATGCTGATAGGTTTTAGATGTCAGGCAATAAGGACCATGGTGGCTCTGAACTCAGAACCATGAAGACAGCAAAGCTCAGGAAAAAGCTGAACTGGACATCAACCATTAATAATTCAGCCATCATTTTCCTCCAGGGACAGCTAAGCTTGGAATCCAAAATCAAGTTTTCAGCCTAACTTTTACACACAGTAGGAAAACCATCTGAGAGAGCAGGATGATGAAGGCAAAACAGAAGGATCCGTACAGAATACTACTCCTAGTAATTATTACTTGCAATTACCACTAAACAATTAATATCTAATCACACTTTTTTCAACAACAGTTCGCATTTGCACTGCGGAGTTTGCACATTATGTAGTAAGGATAAGATAAGAAATATATTTATTGATGCTTTTATTTTTCAAAGCATCAAAATACTTTTGCTTTCACTTTGCATCACTTTTAAAGACACTGGGTTGTAGGTAAGAAATGTAACAGCTTGTGTTTTTGTTAGGTTTAACAGTTAAAATTTAAATGGTCTACTGTGGTTTCCGAGCTGCCAATTGCAATTGAATATATCCTTCTGAAAACAAAGATGTTGCCTCTGTGAAAAAATCTTGCCCAACAAATGCCTTCGCCTGTTTTTTGTTGTAAAAGGGCTGCACAAATCAGGCAGAAATAAGCTCTTTTGAGGAGCTGGAAAATCATAGTTAAATAACATAAAAAGTGAACTGGAAGGGAACTTACCATTGATTTAAACAGGGAATAAAGACAATGCAAAATACTGCTGAGCACCAAGATTAAAAGATTTCAGTAGAATTATCAAAGCAGACTGTAGGTAAACCACCCTACCAGCCTGAGATGCATTATGTGGCTATGTTTTGAAATGGAGGACAGAGAAATAAAACTAAAAAGAGTACAATAAAACATTACCCATATCATGTTATTTTCTTCACAGCCGTATCCAAAGCTGAACATCCCAGGAATTCTGCAGATGTCTCCTTTAAATTCCCAGCAGAAGATAAACATCTGCTAGGACTGAAACAGAACCAAGTGGATAAATATCTCCAGTTTAAAATACCCAAAGGGCTTTGCATGTCTTCAATATCTTTTTGGACCTTTTGACTGTGGGAGACAGTGGTGAAATACAGTGTGAAGAAAAGCCATTTATCAGACCCACAATTAAGATATCTAAAAACCTTAGCTTCCAAAATCAGCAGGTTCTCTGTTTGCTTTGCATGACTGAAAGAGAAAATCCAAACATGATACATTACTTTCCCTTTTGAACTTGCACTTTTAAACATTTCCAACAGCCTGTGCAGGAGGTAATCAAGAAACTAATGAGATCACTACATATGGCCTTTGGATGTTGCAGCCATTGTAAGCCTCACAAGACCCACTGCCTGCTGTATATCATTCGTTAATGACATCTGTCTCTGCAGAGGACAAACCACCCCAGCAGCACCTATAGGCTGGAGAGACAGTTGTCTCTGTTGTGGACTGGGACAAAAGGCTGACACGGGCACTATTCACACAGTTCAGTGACAGATTGTGTGACACAGCATGACTCCTTGCACTATCTCCTGCTCACAGTATCATACTGAATGGAGCGGGTCATAAGCAAAGTATTTTCCAAAAAGCTGTTGTCATTTCTAAATTATGACTGGATAAACAGTGCAAAAAGCTTGCAAACATTCAGTCAGTGGTGTTCCTACCCACAAGCCAACCTAAGTTTTCCAGATTACTTTGCAGACACGGATCCAGCTGGCGTTTGTGTGCAACCTGCACGATGGACGGTCTAACACCTTGGTTGTCTGGCAGGTTGTGTATTTGATAACTTATCCATGGTTACAAATCACACCATTATTTTATGCTACTTTCATAAATGTTTCTAGGTCTGCTTTTTTAAAATAGCCACGATTTCCAAAAGGAAGCAGTCCATAGTCCTCTTATGTGAAGCAGAGCTAACTAAAGTACAGCTCTGGCTCTGTAAATCTCTGACAGTTTGCTCAAGAGATGGATGAATTTAGCAAAGCTGGAAAACACTGCTTCCAAGAAAGGTGACATGAGACAGATGCTAGTCATATCCTCTTATTTTTTTTTCTGAGACACACAAGTATGAAATGAAATTTACCTCTGCCATAAAATAATATGTGAACTCTTGTTTCTCTACCTTGAAAAAAAATAGCTATTTATTTTTTCCAGGGCAAAATATACACAGGCATGTCTGTATATTGCCACAGGCATCTTTAACGAAGATTTAAAAGACATTTCAAATGAAAACCTTGGCAAATCTCCCCTCCTCCCCAGAAAAATCAACTGGCAACAGCAAGTATTTCTGCTGGCAAACACTTTTCTGCTCTATAAAATTCTTCCCCATTAGGAACCTCCTTCCCCAAAGGCCTGGTAAAAAGAGTTTGAGAGAGCTCTATGAATATTGTCAAGTGGAGGCTGCACTTTACCTTAGGGCCAGAAGGGACCATTAGATCATCTCATCTAACACCTGCATTTTAAAAAAAGCAAACAACAACCCCACCCTGAATTTCACCCACTCACTTCTGTATACAGTCAGCAAAATGTGTTTACTTAGCAAATATCTTCCAGAAAGTAATTCCTCCATCCTTGATCATCAAGAAATGGGGAGTCTATTCAGCAGCTCCCATATTTTTATCTCTATGAATATAATGTAGTTTTTACTACATTATACATCTCAAGAAATACTTCCTTGTAAACAGCTACCCTGTTCTGGCACTAGTATGTATCTGGGTTTGCATTTCTCAGATGCCTCTCTGAATGCAGATTCTGTATCTCAGGGGGATGTATTTGGATGTTAGGTGAATATCATTGTGCAATACTGGCTGTATTAGGAATTTTGGAACCAACTTGTTATAAAGTTTACAAAATGCCCATCAGTAACTGTACTGTGCTGAATGTCTAAGATAGACATATGTATAGAGCCTAAGAGTGAATTTGGTGATAGATCTTGATAGATGCTGAACTATGTCGATTTACCTGCATCTGTAAAGCAAAAAGACTCCACCTGTTACAGCTTCTGGGTATTGTTTCTAGGCTAGCTGCTTAATTTACCTGATTATGCAGGAGTCTTGCATTCTTAATTACACAAAAGAAGTCCTAAAGTAAACACCAAACCAGAGAGAAAACATGTTTCACTACATTCTTGTTTTAATGTTATAAAATACCTTAAATTTCTAATCAATTTTTCTCCTACTGTATCTTTCTTAAAAATCATGGCACTGGCATATAATTTTCAAAGAAAATTTATGTTAATATCTTACACATTTAGCATGATAGCACATCAGTGCACAGTTTGCTAGCACTTCACATTTCATAGAATCATGCAATCATAGACTCTTGTTGGAATGTTTCCCACTTGGGGGGAAAAATCCAGATTGGAGTTATTTGCCCATGGAGTAGTTTAGGTCTCCATCAGTATATGATTATTTTGCCTCTGGGTTTGGGTAACTATTTCCCACAGTATAGAGAAGTGAAGACATTTCTATCTTTTTTCAGAGAAAGTGTAATGATGACACAAAGTGACATCTATTGTCCTTATAAAAAGATAAAAGATAATGAGGCAGAGAATAAAAGGAAAAGCAGAAGTTTAACCAGGAATAAATCCAACAGAAATGGTGGACTGTGAGCTTTTAAAATGGTAGATATTATGCCATAGATTTGAAATACAGTGCAATTAAAGCTTGTGTTTGGATCTACATGTGACAGTACTGCATCACAGCCAGGGTTACTGGGAAATACCCTGCTGGACACCAAGTGTTTGTGGCACTGACCTTCACATTGTCAGATCTGACACTTCATAAACTGCTTTAATATGCAAAATCTGGTTTGTCTTTTGTGAATCATTTTGCCAAGAGGAGAAATAAATGATGACATCATCTGAATAAAACTTCCCAGATTACATTCTTACCTGAATGTATCTAGCAACAGGACAAGGGGTAATGGGATGAAGCTGGAACACAAAAAGTTCCACTTAAATATAAGAAAATAATATTCCACTGTGAGGGTGACGGAGCAGTGGCACAGGCTGCCCAGAGGGGTGGTGGAGTCTCCTTCCTTGGAGGTCTTCAAGACCTGCCTGGAAATGTTCCTATGTGACCTGATCTAGGTGAACCCGCTTCTTCAGAGGGGTGGACTAGATGATCTCTAAAGGTCCTTTCCAACCCCTACCATTCTATGATTCTATGATAGCCCTGATCATTGTTCTATGCTGTTTGCATACAACAGCTGTGAGGAAGTATTCTGAAGCAATCATTGCCAGTACTCTTAAATTTGCATCCTTGCCCATCCAAAGATAATGAAGTGCTCTGCAAACACTGGCTCTTAATCATTTGGGGAAATACATTCATCCTCAAACACCACTTGTCTGAGGCACGTATGGGAAATTGCATCATCCAACCCTGATGCATGTAGGCTTTCTTTTGGAGTAGTTTTATACCACATAGCTGTCTTATCTCTGCATAGCATCGCTACAAGCTTTCTCCTGTGTCAAAAGCTATGCTAACCATCTGCAACAGACAGATGTTTTTCTTTTTTTCTCTAGGAAAAAAACAAGGAAAAAAATTACTCTAATTTATGGAAGAAACTTCATCATTATAGAAGAGACTTCATCTTTCACAGCTAGGGAAAAACAAAGCATCATGCTCTGTTTTCAGATGCCTCCACTGGGAGGCATCCCTCAAACACTAGATAACACTGGCAGATGTACTTCTGGAACTCCAGTCTCCTCCAGGAGGGGAATCAGGTCTGACTTCAGGATTTATCAAGTTGCTTGAGGAAAGCAACTGCAATTAGAAGTCACATGTTTAAAACAAATCTGTGAAAATCTGTAGGACTGAGACAGCTTCCCAAGTCTAAATATATGTTCAAGTACTTCACTGATTTAGGACCACAGCTGGGAGGGAAGAGTTTCACATGGAAGAAAATACATCTGTGAAAACTTACTTTCTTACATGACTTAAATGTATCATTTGTGTAGTTCCTATGTAAGAAGTCTGCATAGACAGTTTAGTACTTTACACACAGCACAACTCCCCACAAACAGCTACAAGATGAAATAGATCACACTAGCTCATTTACATGCACAGCAGTTTAAATCTCAATGGATTTCAAAGCATTTAAGCAATCACAATCTGTAATAAGCAGATAGCATAGGTGGTTGAACTGTGTTGTAGGTTCCTGGATACCACAGAAAATCTCCCACAGCCTCTTCCAGAAAGATAAAATAGCAGATAGGTGGGTTCTGTAGTACAGTATCAACTACTTATCCAAATTAATGAATAATTTCAAGTTAATTTCAGACCCGTTGCAAATATACATATACGGACGATCAACATGAAATTGTTTCCAGGTTGCAGAATAGTAATCGATTATCCAATATTGTAGAAAAAGAGAATAATCTTCTCTCCTTAGGTACATAACTTTTTCCCCTCTGTAGGAAACTTGTGGGTTGCATGAGGCTATATCTCCTCTGAGATACAGGCACACATAGAAAGAGTTTGTTATTGTGGACACAAAGAATTAATGTGTTCTAAGACGACAACATAGATGGGGAAAGTGGTCTCTTCTGAAGTTAGAGTAATTACAACTAAGCCCCTGCCCATGAAAGGCTCGATTCAGATAAAGATTTAAGATCATATTCTCTTCATTCTGCCTTGTTAAGTTTTCATATACTTTCTTCTTAGAAGTATTACAGTTCAAGTGAAGTGATGAGAGCCCACTGAGTACACATCTGCTGTGGACTAAAGATGAATTAAAGTCTTAATTTAATTAAAGGGTATGCATAAAGAAACCTCCAGATCGAGTGCCTCTCGTCTTATCTGAGCATGGCTATTAAAGTCATTTCTACAGCTGTACTTGTAAATCTTTACACATAACATTGATGTTGCAATTCCTCTTCAAATCTTTTCAAAGTGCCAATCCACTGTCCCATTTTTACTGCTTTTCTCCATTTCCAGGTTTGTCAGACACGATTTATTCCTTATGAATCAGAAATAGCTAGCTTTTGTCAGCTGATATTTATCCAGATGTTTTGTGATCTCACATCTTATTAATGTCTCCAGGATATTGCCTTCCAGTAAGGTTAGACACATAAACCTGTAATTGTTTGTCTCTTGCCTTTCCAAATGGCTCCCATGCTGACTAACAGGTCTCGTCAGCAAGGTCAGCCAGAGAAAGCATGCATATAGCCCTTCACTAGTCACACACAGTTATTTTTCATTCATTCAGTGACCAAGGTATTTTCAGTGGTATATATCTAAAATATATGTCTACTGGCACAAAGCCGGCAAATCCAATGGTGAAATGGGAATGAAACTGTTATAAATAAAAAAGAGGAAAGAAAGACTGGGAGATGTTTCCCACACCTATCATTTGAAATCTCATCATGGAAAGAAAATCTCTGTCTTACAAATACTTTTTCGTGTCTGGTGTATTTCAAGTTGCTACTAGTTTTCAGGTTATGCCCTGAAAAGAGACGAAAGAGCAAGATGTGACAAGAGAGCTGGCAGGAATCCAGAAGACCTAATTTGCACAGTATAGGTTTGAGACAGGCTTAACATTGGGGATAAGCTATTGGGGGCTTTGAGGTTGAAATCTTAGACATTAAAATTCTATTTATGCCAAGATCTAACAAGCATTTCTGTAAGGGTGGTGTCATTGCCATTTTTACAGTTGACTTAGACCAGGTAATGGTGAAACAGCAATGGTGTCAACTGCATGACATTTGTTAATTCTTGTGTCCTTTGAACTAAGTGACCTCAAGTACATTTAGAGACAGCATGGATGTAGCAGAAAGTTAAGTATGAATGATCACCTTGTAACAGCATTGCTGACACTAGACAGCTACGAAAAATCTTTGAACTGATTCTGATGCTATTCCAAATTCAAGTTTGCCTGCATGTCATTAGTTTTCTTTCAAAATCCAAAACTTAGCATAGAGTACAAAATAGCATGTCTGTGCTTGTGCAACTGCTTCCCTTCTCAATGTTTGAAAACTTCCAGACCCAGATATCTCCCTTTTTACACATCGATTAAACATCCCTGTTACTGGCCACACAATTTCATCTGTTAGTTCATTCAGTATGTTACAATAAGGATTATTTAGATTATGCTAAAGGATGCCATCAACAATTTTGAAAACTATATCAAATGATTATTCAGAATTAGACTTTATATAGATCACCCTTGAGCTTTGGCACATAACAGGCTCTCTTATCTCTTTTGGACTATGTATCTGTACTGGGATTTTTTTGTGCAAGATCGAGTCCAATCAGGCATTCAGGCTTTCTCCTTTTTTTGTGTATTCTTTATGTCCAGCTGTAAGTTCTCACTCACTGAGAGACACTTGCCTCATTCTCCAATTCTTCCTTTTTGTCTGTGTGGATTTAAAGCTTCAGACTGTGCCTGTATTTTTAGTTGGAAGTAATTCCAAGCTGTCTCTGGATTGATATCCTTAGTTTCGCAAACACCACTAACACCATAAGCACCACAGCATTCAACCTCAGGCTTATGTCTACATTTTTCTGTCTCCAAATTGAACAAAACTAATTTGTGATGATTCAGTCCAGGATGATGTCAATGGCCAGCTAAAACCGGTAATTCTTGTTGGTTCACTAGCTATTCAATGTTAAAACCTGATTCCCATCAAGTCCAGGAGTATCTGAGCCCTGTCTTTTCTAATTTATTTCTCAGAAATGAATTTTTTCCGTTATTGTGCAGATAGTAATTGTACTTATTTTCCTTACAATCTAACAATTATACTACCTGTCACCACATCCAACTCCAGCCTCATCTCTGGTATGTTCCACAGATACTTTCAGTCATAAATTCCCTCAGTCCTTCCTTTCGTTGTCTGAGATGGGCTGGCTGTTCCTTGCTGACTCTCCATCACCTACTAGTGGAAGCCCTTCCCCATCGAATCTTGTTTAGTTCTGTTTTCCTGCACTAGCTTATCTCACCATTACCACTCCTCACATTCACATTCTTCCATTTATTAACTTCCTTGCAAAAGGACCTGCTATTTAGATCCTCTTGGGCATTAGCTATCTGAAATTTCCAGGCTTATAACCAGCTCATCCTCTTTAGTAGTCTCCCAAAATGCAACTGGAAATCCTAGGACTTTATTTGATTGTGTTTCTACTTCATAAGGTTTAGTAAGTGCTCTGTCATACCAGCTGCATGATTCCATCAATCCTGTAGCCTGTAGGCTTGTTTCCCTATGTCATGTTTTCATATTCAACGTTTCCTAAAGGCACAATTCAATCTTCCTTATCCTTACCAGAAAAAGAGATGTCCTCTCTTTACTTATACAGGCATTAAAAAGCTGATATAAACTCTCACATACACAACTTTTTTTGTACTTTTTTGTACTACTTGCAGGACTTCTAGTGATCACAGTCTGTTATGCTTTTAACACCCTCTCCCTCAGACAGCTCCTGAATAAATATAATCTGTGGCCACAGGCAGTAAAGAGGTGCCAAGTCTGTCAGAAAAAAAACCTCCTGTAATGTAGCCTGGAGAAGGACTCCATAGACAACTGTTAAAGGTTGATGGTACCATACAACCAAACTTCTGGTCCATGGACAGCCTTTGTGCAAACCCTCTTTCCTAATCTACTGCTGGTTTTCCACTGGTCAGTTGAACTGAAACATCTTTCTGCTTGTCCTACTAAAATGTTCTTGGGAAGGATGATGATCCAAGGTGAAATCATGGCATCAGATAGGCCAATTGTCCACTAATATCAAAGAAGGCAAAACTTTTCCCAAAGGTTCCAGTACCCAAAAGAACCAGCACAATCATCTTGTCAAATTTCTGCATGAAGAGCTGGATTAACTCTGTAGATGAACACCTCTGTCACCTTCTAAGTATTTACCTTTTATTTCATCTAATAGCAAGTATGAATTTTGCAACTACCCATTGCATATTAGCCTGCTTCATTTTCATGATTTATGTTGCTCGTCTCTTGGCATCCACCTCAGAATACAAATCAAACCACATATAAAAATCATTGCCAAAAAGAAATGAGATTTATGCACGACTCACAGTGGCCATCTTAACTGTAAAAGATGTTCTCTAATCAATTTGAGATACATCATCTTTCTCATCTCAGAGCTTTAAAAATATACGTTATATTGAAAATCTATTCCCAGTATTCCTCGAAGGCTGCACTTTAAACCCTCAGCTTCTGCAGCCAAATAATGCAGAAATACGTCATACAAATACAATTGAAGGCAAACTTGAGACTCCTAGCACGAAGAGTAGAACTTCTGTCCTTATTTTTAGTGAAGAACTATTACTAATGAAATTCCATGTTCTTGAGGCACAAATGAAAGATAACACCTAATGATGACTATTTCCATCCTCCCTTATGTGCTTCAGAGCATTTTTTCTGTTGCTATTGTTGTCATTATGTGGATGTAATTACCTTTAGAATTACAATTGTTAGCAAAGTCCATAAAGACAAGCAAGCTGTATCTATTATAGAGAATATCACAAAATGCTGCTGCTCCCTTAATTTTTTCACAGAAGATTTGAATATCATAAAGGGTCAAATTACCTTTAGTAAGAGTCGTCAAGTAGAAAAATATTCTATTTTTACACTTCCAAAGTAGGTCATTACATTTTAAAATTTTGGCAAGCTTGTTTTTCTGCAGTTTTTCGTTTAAAGCTTCTTTTTAGAGGTGTTCTAAAACCAAATAAAATTCCATGTAAAATTGGTTAAAAAGGTAAAACTTTCATCTATTTTTTAATATTTGTGGAAATATAAAAACTCCCATTTTTCATGCTCAGAAATTAGAATGAAGTCATAGATATATCAACAATTTCCAGCAAAATCATCCTTCTCATAAAAAAAACCCCAATATCCCTCATTAAAGAAATACAGCTTTAAATATTTTTATTAGTCTTGTCCTTTAATAAATGGATGGAAACTCATTGCATCCCTCCTTCCAATACTTCAGTGCTATTAAAATGCAATTCAAGAGCATAAATGCCCGAGGAAATGATCAAGATAGACCCCCCATTTATCATAATCATTAATTAAAATAAGAATAATCACATTTCTGTAGATCTCTAACTACTTGACAAAAGATATAGATTCTTTGACATGATTTCCACCCAAATTGTTAAGTGCCCTCTTCCAAGGCAGGAGAATGGATGACTGTCATCACCCCTGCATAACACTTTCTCAACCTAGTAGAATGATACTACATAGAACTACAGATCTCGTGAGGAATTTTGCCTGCATCATATTCAGGTCTCAAACCTTCTACTATCCAGTATCAAAATTATCAGAGATCTGTCCTCCTTAGTCTTGACTGGTCTGCTTGGACTCAAACCCAGTACATTCCCTGTAGAAAGAGAGCAGGACAAAGTCACAGCTGCAGAAACACAGAGCCTCATCTGGCAACAACTCCAGCTCCTGAGAGTTCAACTGATATGCCTTTCCTTACATGAACTGCCTTCTCCCTCACACAGGGGCATTTAATGGCATGGGTTTCAGTCTAACCCATACAGCTTCAGATCTCAAGCTGTCCAATTCAGCCGAAACATCTTGCAAATCTATGAATGGCTCTCCATCTATTTCTTTGTGCTGCTCACTGAAGGATTGCAGGGCTAAGAACTGAATAAGGATCTCCCTCCAGCTGATTTCCAGGTCTTCTTCCTAAGTAAATGTCTCATGGTTTTAAAAATTAGACACTTATGTTTTATGGCCCTGACCAGGCATGTGATTTTCACAAGGGAAATAATACAGAAATGATGATAAATTGTCCAATAATTTTCCAGTAGGAATCCAGAGAGAGAAGACACTGAAGAATTTAAAACTGAAAGTAAGAGATGCAATTTAACAGCAGAATGATTTTGCTTTGGAACAGTGCATGTGAAATGTTACTGTTGACTGCTTTTTTTAAACTAGGTTATATCTGTTGAGAATATTTGTTCAAAGTGACCATGACAAGTGAACCTTGTTCTGTGAATATTGCTGTAGTTCTCTGTAGCACAGTGTTGAGTGCCCTTGAAAGCAGGGGTTACAATCTTACAGTGCAACCATTTAACCAAATAACCAAATAAACATTTGCTTATTTACTATGTCCTTTAATCGCAATGTGAATCTCAACAGTCTGCTGCAGCACTTGCCAAAAGTCAACTCATCACCCAAGTGATACCAGAAGGGGTAAAAGGGCATACCCTCTTCTATTTTCTTATTTAGGGTACAAGAATTATCTCATCTCCTGGCAACCTTGTTAGCAAATGATACAGGTGGTCAAGTTGCCTCTGAATTTGCACAGAGCAGCACAGGCAGAGCACTGCACACTCACATCTTTCCTTCAAAAGGAAAAGAATAGGTAACCCCCACAGTTCTCGATTTGCAAATTGTACCAAATTCTAGTAGAACTGATCTCTCTTTGTTCAGATCTGACTGTGCCTTGTCACTTTTAAGTATAGAAGAGAAAGATAGTCATAAAACACCGTATCAAAATCTTGGATATACTGACAGCGATGCCAAACCTCCTGTTTAACTTCTACAATTTTAGCTTGAATCTCACTGAGATGCTGACACAAAGCCAAGGGCAACTCCAAAAACACCGATAACTAAAAGTAGTTGATTAACAGCATTAAAAATTAATATGAACAATGCCTTTCAGATAAAAGCAGAATCAACCATACCAAAATATCCCATCCAGACATGACACAGACTTCAGGAAAGCTTTACAGAAGTTTAGCAATGATCTTTCCAGCATTCCTTCTCATTCTTGTTACTTTGTCATTGTGAAACACATTTCAATTCACTCCTTCATAGTCAACTTGAAACACATTCCAATAACAGCTCTTTGATATGCTGGGGAAAAAAAGAACTAACTTACTTAGACAATATGGCCATTACTTTCACCTCATGGTATATGTGTACCTAACAAAGCAAAGCCAAATAAAACCCAAATGAAAATCTAAAGAGACCAATGCCATTACTTGTCCACAAGACAAGACATTTCAGGATGCAGGGAGTAAGATGCAGTAGCATTAGGAGTAAAATCACTCATCCTTTTCAGTCACTGAAACATTTAATTATTTACATTCTCATCCACCTTAACAGAAAGCACAGAACAGATACAGAAAACCTTTTCTCAAATGCTCCTTCTTTGAACATTGAATGCTCCCTCTTTGGAAAACTGTTTTGTTTTAAACCTGTTTTTGTATCTTCATACAAGGCAACAGGGCTGAAGCATTCATATCCTATTGTAGCTGAAGACAAATGTGAGCTCACTCTGTGAGTCTTTTGTCAAAATCTCACTCTGATCTTTTATATTTTTATATTGATGCAAATTCTCCAGGAACACTTGACTTGTTAGTCATGCTTAATGTCTTCATACAATTCAGCACCAAATATACCTCCATTATGCATTCAAATCCCATCGTTCACTACTGAGTGTTATTTACCTCAAAAATAAAGACAATAGAAAGACTTATTACCTGGTATGAGCTTTTCTGCAAGCTACTTATTGATGTGCATGTAAGCAAGCAGACATTTTTCAGTGTCCCTTATCTGTATCACTGACAATGTGTAGTCTACTTAGGCTTTTGCAGTTGGAGGGCTATGCCTCTGTGTCAGGTTTCACGTGCCTATTAGAAGAGTAACCACTGCAGTAATGTCGGGATGACAGGTGTAACAAACTATTACTAACTTCTTAATTCTTGGTTTTGGTTTGGCTTGAAATATAGCATTCTTAGTAACAATCTTAATATTTCTTATTTACAGTTTAAAGTGATGGATTACTTTTTCCAAACTCGGTCATTAAGGTACCATATCTTTTTGTTATAAATTACATGTAGAAAACACACCAAAATGAAGCCCCTGCTAGAAATATCTATTAAATGCTGTTTTTTCAGGTCCACTGTATGAGGTTTTGGCACACCACAGTGAGATTTCTAATTCAAAGCTCTGTGCTGGGCATTTAGGAAGATAGGACAGACTGTAAACGGTCTAAAAAAACCCTGAGAAATGTGGGACAACTTCATTGTGAACAAACTTCTATTCATCCAGTGAGTGTAATATAGTGACTGACAGCTTATAAAGAACTTGGCAGGCTTCACAAAAAGAGAAATGAAAGTAAACTTTTAGCCTATGATAAGCTTTACGACAAGGTGGTAAAATCTTAATTGAGATACACTGAACCATACAAAGAAGTTTGCATAATACAATACAGGTTTAAAGGAATAGACATAGTTAGAAGAAGATGAAAGAAACTTCCTTTAATGACAGATCCTCTAATTTTTTTAGAGTATTAACTTTTATAATTTGTGCAGTTGTTGATTTTCTTACCTATTCTTATTTATATTATGCATAAGCAGATAAATTCTGAGGTCCTTCTCTGGCAGAGGGGTTGGACTGGATGATCTTTCAAGGTCTCTTCCAAACCTTAAGATTTTGTGATTATTGTAATTATTTTGACAAGCTTTAATTGCACCAGTCATTTTTAATTCCCCCTTTTATAGGAACACATAGCATGGCCTCAAAACTTGTATCATCTTGCCTTAAAACTTGTGTTACCTCAAATACAATTCTAAACCTGCTGAAATCCAACAGATATTTAGTTCATTACTATGTCTGGAGTGTGGGATTAGCTTTTACCATAGTTCTATTTCGGTGCACTCTCACTACAGGATTTGGTATGGCAGGACAATTTTTTTAGAAATTAAGACAGCTATAACGACAGAAATGGAGATATTCAAGCTGAAATCAAGAGACTTTAGCACAGCTCAGATGTTTGTGTACATATACCACTTGAAATGGTCACATTGCAATGAAAGGCATCCTAAGGGAAATAAATACCTGATGTCAGAGATATATTTTATATCCTCTTTTCCAGCATCATGACAAGGCAGCTGTGAGGACACGAATGACATAATTAACTTTAGTCTCTCTCAGGAACTATCACATGATTTGGTGTGTATGAAATAATGTCCACATAAAAGGCTGCATGAGCTAAGGATTTTTAACTCGGACTTTCTGAACCTAAACAAGCCCAGCTCGAACTCCAAATTCAGCCCAAGCTTTTCCTTTATCTACCCAAGTAATTATTTCCTCTGACCTCCAGCAATGCACGCTACAACTCAAGAATCCTAGAACTCTTAAGTTCCTTTTAGACCCATCAATAAATTTATCCCATCAGATCCTGCCAGTTAACATCTGTTGAAGGCATCTGCCCTGCATCTATTCCAATTGAGGGCAGCCCTGCAGAGAAGGACTAAGGGGTACTG
The DNA here is from genome assembly GCA_013401255.1 of Urocolius indicus. NCBI lineage: Eukaryota > Metazoa > Chordata > Aves > Coliiformes > Coliidae > Urocolius > Urocolius indicus. The sequence goes on along the minus strand of WBNH01007661.1, from coordinate 363,103 downwards.
GAGGATGAAAAATTGGATGTGCACTTGTAGTCCAGAAAGCCAATGGCATCCTGGGCTGCATCAAGACATGTGTGGCCAGCAGGTCAAAGGAGTTGATTCTACTCCTCTATTCTGCTCTTGTAAGTCCCCATCTGCTCTTCTGCGTTCAGCTATGGGGACCCCAGCATACAAGGGACATGGATCTGTTGGAGCAAGTCCAGAGGAGGATAACATATATGATCAGAGGGCTGAAGCACTTTTCCTGTGAAGACAGGCTGAGAGGGGTTTCTCAATCTGGAGAAGGCTCTGAAGAGACCTTAGACCAGCCTTCCAATACCTGCAAGAGAGAGGCCTGCAAGAAAGCTGGAGAGAGACTTTTTACAAGGATATTTAGTGGCAAAAAAAGGGGTGATGCCTTTAAACTGAAAGAGTCAGATTTAGATTAGATATTAGGAAGTTCTCCTCTGTGAGCATGGTGAGGCACTTGAATGGATTATCCAGAGATGCTGTAAATGCCTCATCATCAATGAAGTGTTCAAGGGCTGGTTGGATGGGGCTTTGAGCAACCTGCGCTAGGGGGTGTCCCTTCCCATGGCAGAGGGGTTAAAACTATATGATCTTTAAGGTCTTTTCCAACCCAAACTATTCTATGCGTCTATGATGTATATCAACCACTTATCTTTATAGGTGTTAGAAAATGAAAAAAAACATGAAATAAGAGGAAATTCAGCCAAGGTTTTTTGTGGTGTCTCCACTTCCTATTAAGCTATGTAGTGACTGCATGGAGTACTATTTTGGAATCATGCTGACACAGTACCTTGCCACTATTAGATACATTTCAAACAAACATTTATTACAAAAAGCTAATTGCTGTGCCACCGCTACCTGTTCAGAAAACACAAGGCAAGGATATCAGTCCTCCCTAGACCAGGTACAGACAGAACTAATGTCTGTCACTTTCTGTTTGGTTACCTTGACTACAGTTCCTTTCTGTCAAATAGTTCTTAAAGTTAGGAGTTCAGTTTGCAAACATATAATCTTTATCTTTTGTTGGGGTATTGCTGAGTCTCTTTCATCAGACACTGATAAAAGTTCCACTCCAAGATAAAGGATCGCATGAATACAGGCTTTCTTGATTCTTTTATTTTTAGCTCCAACTTCCCTATTGAAATCTGAGCTTTAAGGATGACACAAGCCACTTCCCCTTCAATGTGTTTTCTCTGTATGATTGCTTTGATGTCTACAAATTATAAACTCACTTTTCTGACACATTTTTCAATTTAGTGAGTGACCTTCATACCTGGCTGCTATACGGAGTTCATACAGGTATGCCAGTACTTAAATGTTATCCAAGTGGAACAGCTTCCTTTAGAAGACCTCACTGAAAACTCTTCAAAATTCAAAATCATTAGCACTTTCTGTCAGTCATGTTTGCATAAATCATTGTCATTATGCAGGAACAGCAATGGGATGAAGAAGATATACCTACCACAATTGAAAAGAGACCATTCATCACTTGAACACTTCAGCCTTACAAATACCTGGCTTTGACCTCGAAGCAGTTTTATATTTAATTTTGGAGAAAAAAAAAGAGGAGAGGAAGGGTTGAAACTCCAGGGACAGATTCTCACCTTGTCATTTGATATTGCTTCATCGATTTCAACAAATTGATTTGCTCAATATCAGCTGGTGAGGTAACTCAGTGCTTCATTATTAGGGGTTTACTTCCATTTTAGCCTAGCCACAGTCTTAAAGAGGCAGATACTGTCTGAGAGAAACAGACTGAAAGGAAGGGGAATGGAAAACTGTTTCCATGGCAACTATTGAGATAACAGTAACAGCCTACCTAGCCTAGAGGGATAGGTAAGTGAAACTAAAATATGTATGTTAGAGAAATACTTTCAAGGTACTTTTTCCAGTTTAAATACATAAATTTGAACTTGGGTACTGTCTGAAAACCCTGGCTATTACGAATCCTATATCAATTCAATATAAACAGTAAAAGAACATCAGTTTTACACTGTATGGAATGATTTAGGTGAGAAAACATTTTCTGAGAAAAGCCTAGGATCTTTTCATGGAAAAAAATCAACACATGATTACATCGTCCCCAGTAAGTTGCATGGATTTTGTGTCATTTAAAACTCCCACCAAAGCAGCAACAAAATGGACCTTTTGGATTTTCTTTCAGCACATAAGTGGTTGACTTAGAAGGTCTAAACAATTATTTTGTCATAATTAGTGAGGAAATTAGTGAGGAAACAGGCCTCCTACTCAATACCCTTGGCACTAACATCATGAGAAAGTTTGTAAGAGCAAGAATTTGAACAGGAAAGAAAGGCCAGTGGTGTGGCTGGCAAAACCTGCACAAGCAAAACAGCTTAAAAAAAATATGGAGGAAAGGTAGGTATTAGTGGAGAGTCAGATGGCATTAGCAGGGTATTAAAAATAGAGAATGGATAACACTGAGATAATCCCATTCGCAATGGGAATGTGCTCAATGTCTCATGCTGAGAGGCAGGAACTGGGGTGGTGAAGCTAGTCGAGGTAATTGTCCTGGCCACACTGCAGGGTGGATTAAGAAGCAGACTCTGGACTGCAGAAACTTTAGGCCAGTGTATTTAGACAAACTATCACCAAGACCAGTGTATTTAGACAAACTAACACCAATCACAATTTTCTCAAAAGCGTGTTGAAAGTTATTCCCTACAGGGTTTAGCTGTTCTGCAGGGAGGCTGTGACTACATCTCTACCACCTTACCTCTGCCTAAAAACACCTCTCTCCTCAGACAGCCATTACAAATTCAATTAGAATCCACAAATTCTGTGCAAATCTTTGCTGGAACTAAGTGATTCCTCTTTTTTTTCTTTGAGGGAGAAGAAATAACCATAATTCATCTCCAATCTCATGTCTTTGAAACCACCTGCTGTTCTCATCGCACTTCTCTCAGCCAGCTCTGCTTCTGGAAGTGTGGTGCCCACAGCTGAAGGCAGGATTCCAGTTAAGCATTCACCAGCACTGAGGTGAGCAGAGTAAGTACATCTGCCACTCCTCCTACGACATTCTGGAACGATATTTGCCTTTTTACAACTGCATCATGTACTTGGCTCACAGATGAGTAGCTAAAGCCTTGTGGTTCATATGTATTTGATTTCTATATATAGAACTTTATTTCCAGTTTATCCTCTGTTCTGATGCCATCCTTTAGAGTGTTTCATTCCCTTCCTCTCCTTAATTTTGAGTCATAACAAATTTTGTAACAGCATCTGCTACTTCATTATCTAGGTTGGTAAAGCAAAAGGCTGACCAGAACTGAGAATACGACAGATCTAGTTTTCCTCAGACTCCAGAAGCCCTCCCAGTTCCTTACTAAGTCAATACTCACCACTCAGGTGAACAATTGTCTTTATTTCATTTTTTTAAAGCTAATATGTTACAGCAATGACCTCTAGAGAAGCTTACCTATCTTATCTGGCTTATGAGAAATGACATTTGGGACTGTTAAAAAAAAGTAGTTTAAAACTCTCAGATATATCAAAGATACTGCTTCCATCCTGCCGGTAGTTCAGTTTTTCTACCACAATTACATTATGTGTCAAGATAAAAGTCTTGATTATCTTAGCTCAGAACCCCAAAGGAATCAAGATTTTACTGACTGCTCTAGTATTCACTAGATCTTCCACATTTTGTCACTGTAAAGGAAATTGCTATGGTCTCTTTTCTCCCTTGAGATAGAATTCATGAAATCTTACAGATAGCCACTAATAGTTGAAAAGTCACTCCAGCAAACTCCTTATGCACTCTAGACCTAGCCTGAGGTTCATGCACTCATTATCTAGAAGACACAAAACTTATTCTTTCCTTGCATTGGTCTACATGCCTACTCCTTTATTAAGATTAATTTCAATAAGCATCTGATCACAATTAATTGTTTGGTTAAGACCGAAACAAAGCAGGCACTGACTGCTCCAGTTCTGTCTGCCTCACCTTTTATTTCCCTCTTGCTTTTTTTTTTCTCTTACTTTTTATTCCTATTATATTCAGAAAACCTTTTTTTTTGAGACAAAAACCAAATGAACACTTGCTTGCTCTAGTGCTGCTGCTAAATACCATAGAATCGTTACAGTTGGAAAAGACCTTTAAGATCATTGAGTCCAAACACTCACCTCACACTGCCAGGCCCATCACTCAAGCATGTCCCTCAGCACCTCATCAGTGTGGCTTTTGCATATCTCTAGGGATGATGACTCCAACACCTCCCTGGGCAGCCTGTTTCAATGCTTAATAGCCCTCTCAGCTGTGGATTAGCTTGTTTCAAGTAGATTACTGAGGAAGAGCAATTCATCAGCTAACAGACACAGAATACACTGCAGAAAGCCTAAAGGAGACAATTGCACTGTGCATCAAGAGGCACTCCAACCTGCACCTTGTTGTTATGAAGTCCAGCCATTGTTGTTACAAAGGTTTAACCATTCCCCTCCTGACACTTCAAAACACACCATGTTCTCTAGAAACAGTGTGAGGAATGATTTCTACCACAGACCTGTAGGGAGTGTAGAAGTATTTCAACGTTAGTGTTTTTAGGATCATTATGGACTTCCTTCAATTTTTCTCAATACTCAGCTGCTACCATAGGGCTTCTCACTCATACCCAGCTCTCTCTTCATAAATTGTCAATAAACTTTTTTGGTTTTTTTTAAATCATACATTCTCTGCTAAGTTTTAAATTGTCAGGTAGATGATACAGTGTCAGGTATCTGGAAATTAGCCTACATATGTCTGTCCAAGAGATAAAGAGACATAACATTTTACTGACTGCTAGGAAAGGCTGGCAGTACTAAAGAAGGAGTTATCAACAGGAATGCAAGGAAAAAAAGAAAAAAGAAAAAAATCTGTTCTTTTCTTCCTTCCTTCCTTCCTCCCCTTACACCTCTGATGACTTTAATACGATTTGCCAGCAGCCCAGCTTCTCCAGCCTAGTTGCAGATTCATTGCCCTTTTGAACCCAGCCAACAGTCTTTTTTGAAGCACCTGCAGCATCAAGTGTGACAGACCAAAGTAGCAGAATGCTAACAGCATTTGTCAAGTACTTATAACTCCCTCTGTAAACGTCTATAATCGATATTGCACAATCTGTGCCTGTTCAAATGGAGAACCTGAAACAGTAATGCTATTCCTCGTAGAAAATGCTCACACCAGCAGATCCTGCAGATGAGGTTAAAAGGATATGAATTGGGTCTCATTTAAAATATGAATGTAATGTACTCCAAGATTACCTCTCTATTCTTCACTCTTGAGGTAGATTTTAAAAGGGAAAAGAAAAAAACAAAAAAGCCCTACTAGGTAAGAATAAATAAATTCATAGCATTTTGATAGATATTTATTGTACTAATGTATACTTAGAAATTCTTTAGCAATTAAGTATTGTGCAGTCAAGAATACAAGCACTGCAGTTTTGTCAAAAGGTCTCATTTTGACTAAATTCGAGCTTCACTCTTTCCTGACTCTACCATGCTTAACAAGCAGTAATTACTGTACTACAGAGGAATTACATTTAAAAGCTTATTCTACTAACGTCAAGCCTGATTTAATATTCTAGAAACAGAAACCAACCTCAATATGAACAAAAAAAGTAGGTAGGACACTGCATTTTTGCACCAATAAATAGTAACTGTATGCAAAGTGTTATGAGAAGTCTTAAGAACAAGTCCTGTGCAATGAAAGGCACTTTTATATTGTGTTACATTATACCAGTGTATGCATCTGTACTACCTGTGAATCATCTCACATAAGCCTGGGTTGGCAGCACAGCTACATCAGCACGATGCCCTGCCTATGCTATTTATCCCAACGCCAAACATCATACTCAACTGCAGTTAATGCAGCTATATTTCTTCAGGGACCAAGCTAGCTCAAAAACTACATTGTGACATGCAGGCATACACAGAGCAGTGGCAAAAGTGCAGTTTGAATGGATAAACTGTGCCATTTTTCAATTAAGTGACTTAATGGATGCAGCACTTCAAATCTGTTCCCATGGCAATGTAGAAACGGCAATGGAAATACAGACAGTTTCCTCTTATACTCGGGGTACAAGGAGGAGAACAAAAACCTTTTCTCCATTTGAATGAACAAAAGCAAAGTATTTTCCAGTGCAAACATGTAAAGCCAAAATCTTTCCCATGTCCTGACCACAGTAAAATTCATGAATAAACAGAAAAGACTTGCCAACAAGGTCAAAAAACTTGGGGTTGGCTTTGTCAGACCAATAGGGGTTAGGACTGATTCACAGAGAACATCCTGCTCCCGTTCCTCCTAAGCTAAAAATCAAAGCACTGTTGGAAGAAGAGTCCCAAATGTTCTTTCGAGAGGGTGAATAAAGGGAGAGACAGCCTATAAGGTAGCCTCAGCTTCACCGATTAGTCATCACTTTCCATTGTGATTGGAAACAGCTAGTGCAGCACAGGAAGCAGAGACACACCACACAAAAAGTCATCACCCAGAATACCTTCAGTCCTAAGGTCAAACAAAACATGGGCAGCTATCACATGGTTTACATTTAAAAAGATCCAACAAATTCTAAGATAAATAAAATTCAAACCCATTATTCTAGCTGCCTCTGCTACCTTAGGAGTATACACCCTCCATCACACCCACAAGGAAAATAGCTTTTAAACTGCTAAAAAGACATCCCTTTCACCACACTGTCCTTCTGTCTAGCATCATCTCAGTCTACTCTGACTTCAGTTTTGGAAAAGCTTGCTTTTAGGTAGGAACTTAAATCAAGTGCTGAGAAAACAGTGAGATGGCATCACTGCACTCCAATTTAATGCAATGGATCCATGTACCCAGCTGCCTGGTATTTCATTGTCTATTGTAGCTGCCTGTTATTAATATTTGAATGCTGGTTGTATCTAAAAACATCAGTCAGCAGTAAGAACTCCATGCTGTCAGACTTTTTGTCTAGACATCTATCTACAACTGTCTCATGCACACAAAGTGCACACATTGAAGTAGAGCAACAGGAAGTACAATGTACTGAAGAAGGTAATCTAAAAGGTAAACCTTTTGCTAACTTTCTAAGAACTAATGCAAAGGTTACCTTGCTAAAGTACTTGCAGCAGCAGTAGTGGAAAGTTTGTAGGAAGATTGCTGAACTGCTTCAAGTGAAATTACAGATCCTGAATTTAATCAGAAATCTGACCAAAGAACACAGACATTTTAGAGCAATTTCCTAAGGAAATACATAGATTCAGATGGAAACAGGTATCTCAAAATAAGCATCCTGACTTTTAACACTACGTAAAACATTGTTATCACAACACGTGCCACCCATCACCTACTGCGTTGACCTTCAGAGGCCTAGGTCAAGTTTCCCTGTTTCTCTTGAAGAACTCAGGTAACAGTTTCCTTTTTTATTTTCTATTTTTCCCTAATGGATTTATCATTAAGAGCTTCATTTAGGCATTTCTGCAGTCATCATTTCTGATGTAGTGCTGGCAATAAATCTGGATCAAAACAGATCTAGAAAAGGAATGTGAAGGCACAGATTTCTGAAAGCAGCCCTTCAGTACCAATACCATTCTGCTTACATTGTCTGCCCACCTTATCAAAAAGTCCTTTGTCTGTCTTCTTTATTTTCTTCTCCAGAGCATTAGTCACGAAGCAACAAGATCTAATAATGTACATCCTTTCAATGAACACACAGTAGTGTCAGCATGCCCTGAAATCCAGGACACTGCTTGACATAAAGCTGAGCACTAAAAAATAAATGAAGGGCTCCAACAGAGGAGATGCAGGTCTCCCACTACCCTGCCTTTTAATTAAATAATAAACAGGATTAAATGGAATTTAATTCAATCTCATGGGCAACTCCCACCCACTCCATGGGAATGTATCACCCGCTAGCAGTCGGCACGGTATGGATGTCTGTTTTTATTACTAAATGTTCCTTCATTCCAGACACTGTGTTTTGTGTCTGTCTCCTTGTCACTCTCAACATGTGGTTTTTCTAATCTCTCACCTATAAACCCTCAAAAATCCATCACTGGAGTATTCTGAAAGAATTAGTACTGGGTGTTTTTGCACATGTAAGCTGCAAAATATTCAAACATTCACAACATGTTCCTGAATTTATCCCATGAAGGTGGTTGGCTGTTAGTTAGTATCAATGAGACAATTACTTTCTTCATAAAGGACACAGAGGCAGCTTCTCTTTGTTGGCTGCACTGTGACAGCCCACAGTCCTCAGCCACAAGGAATATCCACCTTGAACCCCAAGTGATGAGAATCTGGCATGTTCATTTTGCAATGGTTTTCCAGCTGTATGAGGTGAATGCGGTTTGGAGACACCTTGTCTGTGGATTCTCACAGAAAGCACTGATACCTTATGCCACTTCATCCCTGGTGTAACGTTAGCTGAGTCAGTGGAACTTAGCTAGCCAGAATATGATTTATATCTCTGCTGTACAGACTACTGCAGTAATTTCAGAACAAGAATATCACAGTGACCTTGACATGCCTTCTGTTCTCTGCTGTTTTTAGCAGTTTTAATGAACACATCTTTCTTGAGCAAAGGATCAAGATGTTGTCCCTTAGATTATCCACACAGATGATGGCTTCTAAATTAATTTTAAAATTGTAGCAAATGGATTTAAGAGTTATTATGAACAATTCAGAGATGGTGTCTGCCAAAAGTCTGATTATGCTCCTAGCCATCATTTTTCAGACACGGGGAAAACCTGTTAAAGTAAATCTCCAATTAGGATGCCTGTGTTCTTTTAAATTAATGTTTCATTTCAATGTATTTTCTGAGTCCCTCCTGTCATTTTCTGAGGAATACATGTGCTGAAATCATTCCTTTGATGAGGCACAGACAAGAAGCTCAGTGTGCTTTGATGTGGAAAAGGAAAATGGGCCCTTTTTGTTTCTATGGAACCAGCTGGCAAATCAAGAAATGATCACGAGCACAGTTAGATAATGCAGGGTAAACCCAAATTATATTTCAACCAATAAAGAAGGCTGGAAGAAGCAGCTCATTTCAAGAGTTACAAAATACCAAGTAAGGATGAGAACTTCCAGATTTATTCAAGCTTCTGCTTTTTTTTTTTTCAAAGCATCATGAAGCAGTGGACTGAGAAGCCAAAATATGTTTGGCCAGGGAACTTCACAGGACAAAGCCATGCCAGCTGAACATCAAAGAGATACAAATCTCCAGCATATCACTCCATACATGAGCAAACTCTGCAGCCCTTGACCAGTAAATAGCAGGACTGAATCATAGTGAGAAGCTTATCTTTGGTTGCATTTGTTAGTCTCACTTCCCCATACCCCACAAACACAGCAGGAAATGACTGAGAACATCCAGAGCAGTTGTACTCGACATGTCCCAACTATGCAGACAGAAGGACTTTGACTATAGATGAAATACAAATACACAAGACTGTAAATGTTTTTGGTATGTGAACAGAAGAAATCCAACTGTACAACCACAATCTTCCCCTATAAATACACATCCCTTGATTTCGTCTTTTAGAAAAATGAGAGGCAAAGCTCAATTGCCCCCGAAAAGCCAAGAACAAAAGTACTTTTGATGTCAGTGTAAGAAAGTTCAAGTCTGCTCTCTGCTGATGGGGAAGACACCCTGCTATGGCAAACTGGAAATGTGAACATTTCAAATAACATTAACATGCTGCAAATTGTGAAACAACTTTGTCTTTCTTGCTAACTTCTATAGCGGTCAATCCAGAGTCAAAGGAGTGAGCTGTTGTTAGACTTTGTACTTTTTGACCTCAATGTATCCAGAAACATTAGCAATAACAGCACATTGCTGTATCTGGTTTTCATATACAGCATGATGCTTCAAAGTGAAAGTCACATTAAAAATGGATTAGATTAGATTAGATGTGCTAAGTGCTGTGTGCCTTCAACTCCCATGGACTTCTGTGAGAAAGGAAAGTACCCAGCACTTTGCAAGAGTTGGTCGCTTATGATAGGCATGTATCCTCTTACCATTTCAGCACTTTCACATATGCATTCTGTGTCAGTAAAAACGATAACTTCTCTTGTGGTTATTATGAGTTAGATCATTTATAACACATAAAATATTTATTCCTCACATGCCTTGTACAGTAAAAGCTCAACTGGTAATTTCAGAATTAGAAATATCCTGTCCTGTGAAGTTTTATAGTTTCTTTGCACTGCCGCACACAGCAGAGGGAAAGCTGCTACTACTTCATTTTGTGCTACAAAGGAATTTTTGATGCTATTTTTGAGCAAGTTTCTTCCAGGTCAGTTCCATGTATGAAGTAGGCTGAAAATTAATAATGTTAATAAAAATGCGCATTAATCAAACAATTCATTTTTAAAAGACACTTAGTCAGCAGAAGGGGCCATAATGAATGATATACTGTCACCATGATTCCACAAGCCACCTGCAGCTCATGATGAAGCTGTAAACTCTTCAAAGAGAAACTAACAATGTTCAGATCCAAAAATACAGAAAGAATGAAAGGAAAAACCACACTCCCTCCATTGTGAGTCAGTCTCCTGCAAAAAGAGAAACCTGGAGCCCTTACATTTGGGGAGCTGTCATGTTCCTACTTCTATATTTTTATCCATTTCTTTGATCTAAAAAAACCCCAGTCACTAGAGGCTAAACCAATCCAGGAGATTTACATGGCTTCTCTGTTCACCCTTGGGTACTTACCACATTCTCTACTGCAGGCACTTTGTAACAATTCATTTTAATTTCAATCTGGAAAACATAGACACTATTATGGAACAGATATTAGCAGGGGAGCTTGCCTTTCTTAAATCCCCACTGACCTCGAGATTAAGAAACTGAGATTGTGTTCCTGGCTGTGCCACAGATCTATGCAAATTATTTCAGTGCTGGGTTCCTCACTCATGTTACGTAAGAGCATATTGGGGTTTTTTTGCACTATGTTTGATTGCTGAAAAGGGTCCAAATTAGTAATACAGCCAAATTTTTTTAACCAGCCAAACTTTTTTCTGAAGATAAGTCCTTTTCTGAGAAGAAGTGTCACTACCTCTAGTCAAAGGCAAACACAGTCATTTTAACACCTGTAAGTTCTCTGCAGCACGAAGGCTATGGAGACCTGTAGAAATAAAGAACTTACATAAGTAATTCAAGGCTAAAAATCTGAGCTCTTTGTCTTGCATGAAATGACACTTTCTGGCAAAACGCTCCTAGGCAAAGTAGCAACAGAGGATAGCAGCTATTGTTGGCAGCCATGCAGCAAACTCAACTACACAGCCATACCCTGTCTTTCCTTGCCAGGCAACCCATGAGGGAGCACCTTAAATCCCAGAGAAGCCAATGAACAACATGCCCGTGACAATGATTTATATGCTGGCGGTTGCATAATACAGAGTCACACAAAGGAAAGGTGATAACAGGAGTAAGCCTAAGTGTACATGCCATAGAAGCATAAAGCTTGTATTTTACCTATTTGGAGTCAGAAAATTCTTCCAACATACTATAGCAGAAACTTGAGAGTGACAATCCTAATACACATTTTTGGCTGCCATTTTGCTGCCTCTTACATGTACACAGAGACCCCTAGCTGCAAGTTTGCTTAGGACAAGCGTTTGCATGAGAATCTCATTTAATATCATCCTAATTGAATAGTCAGGTTTCACTTTTAGCAACCACCACATGAAGCTGCAAGACTGTATAATGCTATTGCTCTGTACAGAATAATTGGCAAAGTCTTGCAAATTTCCAGTGGCACAAGTTTGTCAATCATCTATGCAGTATTCCACTAAAACTTCTCGGCAGTAGGGTAGCTAAAATGTACACTATTCCCTATAGAAGTAATCAGAACAATGTCTCTGAGCAGTATGATATCTACCTCAAAACCCCGTAAAAACTGACATATCATCAGGCATTATTTGATTCTAATGAGACACACACTGGGAAGCCCTTTAAAAGTTGGTTACACGACCTTTTATGCTTAGACAAAGTGCTGACTCCCTATTGCTTTCAAGTTACTCAGCTCACAGGCAGTCTCAAAGACGGGATGCACGTGGCTCTGGAAGCACAACATGAACAGATCTGAGACTGACTGCACAAGGCAGACTGCAGAACAGCTGCAGGCATGCCTGCCCTAAGAGCCAACCTCCCGTGTATAGAGCTGCCAGACAAGCCCAACTGTGCTGGAGTCCAACAACACATGCCAGATGCCTACTACAATGCCAGATGTGCCTGGGCATACAGGTCCCTACATGCCCTGACCACCCTCCTCCTGAGGGCTGCCCTGAGGCCAAACACAACAAATGACAGATGCGCCCAGAGCCAAGCACAAGCTGGGCCAGGTCTGGTTTGGGGTAAGTTAACTCGTCCCTTTGTGCCTGCTTAACTCTCTGTTCACAACTCACAGCACCACTACTAAGACTTCTCTGTTTCTCAGTGCTCTTGGAACAGTACTTGTTGTCCCTTTCCTCCTCCCTTGACACTGCTACTGATTCAGCAAGAAAATGAAGGCCACATTTGCCCTTACACTTTCATTTGTAAACTGATTTGTGTGAACCCTGTGAAATGCATGATTCCACAGAAGTGATATATGCTTCCTTATTTCTTTGGCTCAAACCAGAAAAAGATGTAAAATCACTTCTAGCTTCACAGGATCAGCATGTTCAGCCGAACTGCTTATATCAGCTCACTCATGTAACAAAGTAATGAGTTTTTGGCCAGGCGATAGGTTATGTTAAACCCTAGTGGATCAATATAAAGGGGAAAAAAAAGTTCAGCTTATTTGAGTACTCCATCCTCTAAATGTAAACAGCAAGATGCCAAGATGGCTCACATACACTACAGGAAGGAAACTCAAACTAATTCTACAACATCTTATTTCTTCTTCCTATTCATCTTGCTTTCACTCACTTATACTCAAGATATTAGGATTTTAGCAAATAAAACCTGAAGGTCAGAAAAAAAGGCTAAGGCCTCATTACATCTTGTTTCTAAATCTTCTGCTACTTCAGTTAAATTCAATCAATTTTCACTCGCAAAATATCTTTTGGAGGAGATCAATAGAATGATCAGCTGAACTACTCTGAGTTTGAATGCAAATATTGATGAGCAAAGTTTTTATACAAAAAAATACTGAAAAATATGTAATAAAAGGCAAATGAGAAAGGTGCTTGAGTGTGATACTGAAGGTATGGAACCTAGACAGGGGAATGGAAAATTACAGTCCTATTCCTGTGGCTCACATAAAGATGATCATATTCTTTTTTTTAATCTAAGGCAAAATCTCAATATCAAAGCAACTTCTGACATGTTCTCCACAGAAAACAAGCTCCATGGGGAGGGCAGGAACACCTGGACAGGGGCAGCACATTAGCTGCTCTGCATTTATCCCGGGTGCCTACTTTCACCTGCGTTAATCACAGAGGAGCTCTCCGAGCAACTGTTTAGAGACATACAGCTGTGTACTACACACCCCTCTCCTGTGAATTCAGGCTGAGAGAGTTGGGATTGTTCAGCCTGGAGTGGAGAAGGCCCTGGAGAGAGCAGCCTTCCAATACCTACAAGACAGGGGCCTGTAAGAAAGCTGGAGAGAGACTTTTACAGGGGTACTTAGGGACAGGAAAAGGAGTAATGGCTTTAAACTGAGAGAATCAGATTTAGATTAGCTATTAGGAAGAAGTTCTCTGTGAGGCTGGTGAGGTACTTGAATGGGTTGTCCAGAGAGGCTGTGAATGCCTCATCCCTTAGAAGTGTTCAAGGGCTGGTTGGATGGGGCTTTAAGCAACCTGCTCTAGGGGAAGGTGTCCCTAGCCATGACAGAGAGGTTGAAACTATATGATCTTTAAGGTCTTTTCCAACTCAAATCATTCTACCATTATATTATAACTGTGCAAGCAGGAAAAAAAAGAGCAATACATTGTAAAGCCCAAGAGCTAGATTCTTCCTTATCACTATACTGGAAATATCTACCTCTCACAAGTCACCTCTGAATGTGCTGGAAGCTGAAGAGCTACAGTGGCAGCTGGTTTGTGCTTAGGTTGGTAAGCACAGCTGAGAGCATCAGCACCAGCTCCTGCAGCCACAGAGCCTCCAGATGCCTGTCCAGTAACTTTACACAGAAATTAGCTGGGCTGCACAGATGTGCAGTGCCATTCCAACCTGCATGTATTTTATAGTCTTGCTATATATTACTTCATCAAAAGATTCAGAAACACAGTACAATATAATACCAAAGAGAACTGGTTTGGACATTCATGACTGGGAAATGCTCTCTTGAAAACAAAAAAACCAAACAACATAGTGAAGATCGACTCACTTGGTTCACTTGCATCCCAGAGTCTTTTTTCTGACCCATGGTTTGTCATACAATACTTCAGGCTGAAAAACAATCCTATGAACACAGAAGCAATCTGATCCAGTAACCTACAATAATGCTTTCTATGTCAGTGAGCAGGCAGCTAACTCCTCCCTCTGGTTATTGAAAAAAAAAAAGAATTTACTATATGGGAATACATTCAAAGAAAATTTGAAACATCCCATTAAGGATGATGGTAAGATGTCTTTTAATTTCAAGGGAGTTAAATTTTTCTTCCTAAATGTTAGATTATCATGAGAGGATTTCCTACTAGCTCTGCTAGTCATTATTAAGTCACTCACCTAACACAACTGTCCATAAAGGAGACAGATCATGAAAATGCTTGAATCTCTGGAAAGAAAGAATTTTGAGGTTTATAAATGTACTATGTACTACTTTTGTACTAGGGCACAAAATTATATATGCAGGACAGTGGTTATTCATCATCCTTTCCTTCTAAGACAGCATTCCAGACACCTAAGCAATCTCTGAAAATAGTTTCAATAGTTTATATCAACATCTATAGGGTGGTATTATTGCTTTCCTTCTTAAAAATAAACAGCATATTTTAAAACCACCTATAAATACACGATTGAAGGGTATACTAGAACAGCTCTTAGAACGAAGCATTTTGTAGTTTTGGTCCAGCCTCCAAAAAACGCTCTCATCAGATTAGAGAAAGTGAATAAGCAAGTTTACGCCAATACAAAACTATCTATGCAACTTTTGAAAGGCATGGACAGATATATAGAGATTCAAAGTCTGCGAGACTGCACATCTTCACCCATGGTTAACAGAGGGAGATTTAGAACTCTCATAAATTCTTTAATGTAGAAGTTAAGTATAAAACTCACGTGTAAGTAGAGTGACACGAGGTCTTGGGAAGCAGCTGACAGCTGCTAGAAATTCATTGTACAGCATATGAATTTTGACCTTCACTTTACAACCAAGTTATCAACAAAGGCCAAGTATTTGCCATTCTACTTTTTTGCTGCTTTAGGCTACCGATCCTAACGTCATCTCAATATGCATTATGAATTCGTGCACTTCATTAGCTATAACTAGTCGGGGAAACATGAAAAAAAAGGCACCTGAAAGACTTTACAGAGTTTCTCAGGCTTCGCAGGAGAACGCCAGGGAATTTTGGAGAGCTCGTTTGCAGCGGGTGTGCGCGACCTCTGAAGTGAGGGTCACTCCGAAAACACAACTTATCAACACGCAGTCTGTAGGCTATCAGGGGTTATTTGCAGAACTGTGGTTGTTTTTGTTAAATCAAGATTGCCGTTATTCCAGCCACTGCGGTTACCCAACGGCCCCGACACGGCCCGACCCCCACGCACGGCGCCTCCTCAACAGGGGCCCCGCGCCGGGAACGGACCCGACGGCGTTCCCAGCCCTTTGCTGCCACCTGCCGGGCGGCCCCGGCCCGGCTCCCGGCTCCCGGCTCCCGGCTCCCGGCCCCGCCCCCGGCCCCGCCCCCGGCCCCGGCCCCGGCCCCGGCCCTGGCCCGCCTTGTTCGGGGATGCTGGAGGTTCCCTTTCACGGCCGAGAAACAGTGGCCTCAAAGCAGGCGTGGCGTGTCTTTCCAGAGTGCCGCGGTGTGACTGCGATTAGAGCAGGGAGCGATGCACAAAGGCTGCAACAGTTTACAGGCGAGAAGCCGTGGGGCTTAATCCAGCTGAGAGAACGGCGCTGAAATCACTCGGGTACAAACACACCAGCGATGAATCTCGCTCTTCTCCATTGTCTAGATTATTTAAAAAGTGAAAGATAGGCACTATAGGCTATTATTCACCCAGCCAGCTCCTTTTCTCATGCATGCAAATCAGCACAGAAGGGATTTTATGCCCATTTTTCATTTAGAAGGGAACTAGAAGAGGATAAATTCGTCTCAGTCCTTCACGCTTCTCCTGTTCACAACTGGCCATAATTTTCATTTATTGTTTGTGCTATCCTTTAAAAGTAATCACACTTTGCTTTTCTAGCTTTCCATTCCCCTGTCTTCTGTTATTGCATGAGAAATGACAGCACTTCTCCAAGAAGCAACTGGAGAAGCAACTCAGGAATAATGTGTCAGCCCCCACATAAGCCAACAGCAGCTCTGAAACCAACCAAAGAAGCAAAGGATTTTCCCAAACATTGAAAGAATAAGAAAGAAATGTAATAATCTATTGGGTTCATATTGAAAGAATTAAAGTAATTGAAATCACTAATAGGTGGCAAATTTGTTAATAATGCCAGCAAAACACTGAGATCTTTCTACAGGACTGACTTTCATGTTCCTAATGTAACTTTTTTGTTTTCGTAAAAGAAAATTACTCTAAATCTCCCTTTTTTTTCCAGATTTTTCCTAACTACATTGTTTCAGATCAGCCTGATGTCACAGGATACTGTGGTGGCATTGCCAGCACACCACTTTCTGAGATCAGTACTTTCAGCCTCCTCCCCACACTCCAGGCCAGTTTCCTGCAAAACTGCAACTGCCAGAGCTTGCCTAAGAAAAGAAAAACCTCATGGATACAGTGGCTGGGAGTTTGGTGGGTAGAGGAATCTTTGATCTCTTTCTGGGAACCTCAGATTAGGTGGGTACACAAAGAGCAATGCTAGACTATAGCCCTGTTCCATCTGTCCTTGTGTGTATTCCAGCCATCCCGGAGCCCAACGGGTGCCACAGCCAATCCTCTAATCTAAGGCATTTGCTTTGATGTTACAGAAATAAGTATTTTTTTTCTTAGATTGACCCACTGGGACAAAAAGCAGCAGTAGGATCCTAATGGCAATTCTGCTAAGGCAAGGAACAGATCAAGGCTGAAATGAAACATTTTGCGACATTCAAAACAGAAACAAAGCCCTAAACCCACAAACATATTATTTTCAAGAGAAAAAAAACCATTATAGAGATGGTGCACAAGAGAAAAGGGACAAACAAGGAGATTCAACTTCTACAAACTCATTTTACAGAAGAATGGGTTTAAAATTAGAGGCTCTTTCCTATGCATCTCACATGGGGAAAAGGGATTTGGAACAGTGAATTCTCTCTGGAAAGCTTTTTAAAAGGCATCTTTGTCAAGAGAGGTTTTGACGTGTTCCATCTTCTGTTGTTGCTAACACACACATACAGGAAGTGCTTGGATAATATTGTGTCAAAACAGCAGTGCCAGAACAAAAGAAGGGCTCTCTGCAGAAGACAGAAATAACACATGTACTGCTTCATAAGTCTTTTAACTTAACCTGCTCTTTACTGGTGCTTCTACTGTGGAGTAAGTAGCCAATCAACCTGGAAGGTGGCATCAGACTGTTACTCAAGACTGCAATGATTGACCTCAATTAAATGACTCAGCTGGGGTTTCCAGTTAGAGGTGAAAACTTCCAGCTTGGCTTGGGTTCAAGTAGCTTTGTAACCGAGAAACAAAAAGGTGATGAGAGTCTCCTTGCAGTGAAGTCTGTGTTCCGTTTTAGCACTTCATCAGAGACACCTTCAAAACTACTCAAAACAAGCTAATGAAGAATCACCAGACTCATATGGCTGGGACAGCTGGTCGTGTTTCCTGATGAAGGGTATTGCTCATTTTAGGACTGCAGTTACCATTGCTGTCACATAAATTTAGTACTGTGGCAAAAATCTTAGTGTTGGAGAAAGAGAGATACAGAAGTGCTGAAACAGTACAAGACAGCTGCTAAGACCAAAGAGACATAGTCAACAGGACATGAGCTTCCCTGTGTTAGCGTTCTGTGAATCTTCTTTGAGATACTCAGAAAAACCAACTGCAAAGTCTGAACTTAGTATTTCTCTGGCAGAGGCAGTGGCATTCACTGTGAAGGCGGTAAAGAAAAACTTTCAAGTGCCAGATTTGTCAAATAATAGCAATATTCTTAAACCTTATAAAGGAATATGTAGAACTGAGCCAGATCATGCTCAGAAGATCCCAGTAATTCACCATAAAGAACAGCATGCATCACAATAATGTGAGCTTCTGCAATTCCATGGATTGGCAGAAAAGCAGAAAGACCTCTATGCTTAACAGATCTTTTTTACATATTTTGCCCGTAATGTCCTTTGCTATATCTCAGCTCTCTGCATACTTGAAGGGTACAATGTGGCTAAGTGGCACAGAGCAGAACAACACTTTCTACAGAAGTCAACACAGGTCCAAGGGAATTCTAAAACTGGATTGCTCATTATAATGTAGCACCTCACAGACTTTAAGGGGTGCACCCACCCATACTGGAGAACAAATAAACTCTCTTTGTCACAGGCCTTAGACAGCTTCACAGTTATTCACTATGACTTGCAAAAAGGGGCACCTGTTTCTATAATCCATTCCTGCCTTGATTGCTTTTAGTTTACAGCTTCTTTGCAGAAAAGATCTTAGACAAAAGTTGCAGTCCACTAAAGTTAGCTTTAAGTTTTGCTAAGGATGTTAGACAAAAAAAAATGCCCTATTTTGCAAAACTTCTGTACTGGGACTAGTCCCTTCCGCTGAGCCAACAGGCTTACTTGGGGGTGACCAGACAGGTGAGCCTAAGGAAGGAAGAGAACCTTGTACATACATGTAAGGAAAGAGTTTGCAGTTAAAGCAGGAACCTCAGTGTAGTTTGGAACAGAATACATACTTTTGTTAATGCAAAACCATCTGCATGCTGTCATCTAGCAAGGTTTTTGTGCTGCAGAGTGATCACACAGAGACCTATCTTGGAATACATCCACAAGGTAAGAAACATAGGCCAGCTAACTCCTCTGGAATACTGGCACTCCAGCTAGAAGAAAACAAGGTATGATGAGAAAAGGTTTCAGAACAACTGAAGAAACTCAAAGTAGTTTCACATTATTTTAAATGAGTGAGTAGTGTTGATCCTGCTAAGAATTAAACCTTCAAATCTAGGAGGTAGAGTTTTAATTAAGCTTAGCCTCATCGACGAGTGAACAGGAGCCACTGCTCTTATATATACTTCTTTCAAACTAGAGAGAAAATGGCTCTAAACTTCTCCAAAAAAAATCCTTAACCTTGGATGGAGTGAGGAAGCACCTTTCAAAAGCAGCATTTTGAGGACAGAAAGTTATTTAGGCATTCATGTGGCTTCTTAACATTTATTTTTAATCACTACAGCAAGACAGACAAAGGGGAGTTAGATTGACACGTTGTTGGGAAAGGCACTTCCAAGCTGAACTACCCAGAGAACGACAATCAGTTGGTGAGAAGCACAGGGTGACAGCAAGAAGATTATGACTAATGCAACAGACAGCATGTACAGCAGCTCTAGCACTCAGAAGAGCTTCAGCTTTCCAGATAGAAAGCACAGAGGTACCCAGCACTGCAATGAGAATGTTTGTACTGATGAGATGCCACTACAACATCTGATTCCATCAAAACCTGGCAATTTTTAATAAGCACAAGCAATAGTCACCTTGTGTGATTTGTGTTCCCCTGTTTAGCACAAACTACAAGAGGTTAAAAGCAACCCACTTTTCTTTGAACTGCAAGACAACAGAGTGGCTCATAGACGCAGAGGCAACTGAAAGGTATTTAAAGAAACGACAGACTTTGATCTGAGACCACTTTCTGACTAATACCACTGACAGACTTACACACATTATCATCAAACACATAGCTATGGTGCTAAGTATGTGTGACAGAGCTTCCAATCACATCATCTTTTTTGTGTTATCACGCCAGCATATCCTAGTGCTATACTAGAGATAAAGTTTAAATGTGGGAAACGTGGAGTAATTATGTATGTTTGGCATAAAGAGAAGCTAGATCACAGCTGGATGTCAAAGCTGAAGGCTTTTCATGATTGGAGGGATGAAATGTCAGGACAACCTGAAAAGCACAGGATTTTGAGTCCTGCTCTGAATCCAGATGGGTAACGTGTCCTTCTGGTGAGAGGAACTAAAATGGAATTTCTTTCTGCAAAACAAACCTGATATCCAAGAACTTTCAAATGAGTGTTTCACAAAGCTCTGAGAAGTCCATCAACACAAGCAGCATTACAGATAACCAAGGCCCACTGAGGTCATAACCAATCCTGAACTAGGATGGAAAGAGCCTGGTAGTCTCTGTGCTCTTTATCATATTAGAAAGTTGACAGAATGTTGTCACCTAGACTTACAGGGAAGCTCTAAGTGCAGAACTTAACATCTGTGGAGAAATTTTGACATTGCAGGATAATTTCATCACACAAAAGTTAAGAGAACTTTCAGAATTCTGTGTTAAACGTTTTCTTTTTGTTTCACTGAGAGAAATATGTTAAACATTCCCAATATTCCATAGAAAGGTTCTGTATTCAAATATCTAAATAACTCTATTTTTGCATTTCCAATCTTACCAAAATGAGTCACCTCAACAGAATTTCACTGACTACTCTATAAGCAGAGATACGCATTGACTATTGAAATCAATACTTTCCAGTGGCAAAACATTACCACGGGATGAATGTTCAACCAGCTCTTTCTTGGTCATGGCAATGATAAGAATATTACAGAAAAGGAATTCTGCAATCTGCTATAAATGGTTTAGAAAATATTTCCTTCTCTGTTCGTTTGTTGCCTTCCTCAGCAATCCAGGAAACATGTCCAAATCAGGCATATTTACTCTTTCTAGTATTCATTTATTCTGAAGCAATGACGTGCTTTACCCAACCCTGCACATGACAATTCAATCATCCAACAAAGCCATGCCAGTGCATCAGGACACAGCCCAGTTCTCTGTACAGCTGTGTTATTGTAGCTAATCTTTTGATTCACAGCACGTATCAGACCTTTATTACCACAGAAAAAGACAAATGGGAAAACTTGTATGTATTCTGTTGTCTTTACAGGTTGTTGCAGGTAAGAGCTCCAGGAGTCCAGAAAACAGGGCTACTTCAGTGCAAATCAGTACATTGCTGGCAACTCACACTCTGCAAGGAATGCTCCATTTGAGGAAATGAGTGTTGTGGTTTCAAACAATAGCAGTTACAGGAGTGCTAATCTCTGAAGGGTGTGCCTTCCCCAGAAGCTAGTGATAGAGATACCTACAGGATGTTTTCCTTCCATGGAGGTAGCATGGGGCACCAGTTAGACCCCTAGCCAAACACAAGAGATTTAGGCTCAACTATGTGTTTAAACACAAGTTCTTGGATGATCTTGTACAGTTCCCTCAGGTTCTCAGCACTGTTGTTCCTCTACTGGAAAATGTCACTCTTGTAGTAGAAGAGGTGTTCAGGTACCCAGAACATAAGTGTGTTGGAACAGAAATGGATGGGATGGACATGCAGTGCAAGAAGCAATAACCTTCTGACATCCATTTCTGCATAATAGTCTGTTGTTTCTTTTCCTCTCAGATTTTATCAGCAATAAAACCTCCTACCACAACCAGTGCTTCCCAGTACTGCATGTAAAGTAGGTCACATGGCAGAGAAACGACTACTCCTAACCTGGCAGCCCATCCTTCATCCACACTGCAGTGGCATCCAGCCCTGTCTGCAAACATATTTTTCCCAGTGAACAGCTGATATGGTTTAGCAAAGAAATGGTCATCTCCATTAGCTTTCACCCCCATGCACTGTTGTTTTCTGATACTATTGTTAGTGGGAAATAAACAGGCCTTTTTAAAGCCAGACACATCTGCTGCAATGTGTTACTAATAGCCACAGTCAAACTAGCTTCAATTTCTGAATCATGACAGCTATCCAGCTCTCCATACACTCCTAACACTCCAGCTCTGCACACACTCCAGTACAGACTAGTGAGGTGAAGTCAGGGCAACTTTCTTTTCCATAGCCACTACCAAAGCTATATGGCTTGGCCATGCCACCACCCATCTGTGTATACTGCTTTAAACATTTTAGATTAAAAAGATGTCTCAAAGTGCCAGATACTGTGTAGAAAATCTGTTTTGGGGATTATTTCACAGCTTCTCCTCTTATTATCTAAATCATCCAAGGTTTAAGTTTCATTCTGGTGTACTGAAATACAGGTATAATAGATATTAGATTTTGTTAGTAGGGGTAGTTCACTCTTGCAGTCATTTTAAAGTATATAGAAAGAAATAGGAATCTTTCTCTCCTCAGAAAGAAAAGTTTACAGCAACACTAGTAGAATGAGGAGTACCCAGGAGAGCTCATTTCCTCCTTTCTCCCATTCACAAGCACTTACTAAGATAGATTTTCGTTTCCACAAACTATCTGGAGCTTTTATGGATGTTGCTTTATCAAAAGGTAGCACTTTCATTTATGCATTACAGGGAGATTGTAAACTCAGGACATCTTTGCTACATGATCCAAATACTACCATCTCACTTCAGAAAATGGAAAACAAATGGAGAGAACAAATGCCTGTCTATTTAACAGCCACTCAAAATCAAATGCCCAAACCATTTAGGATTTTTTACTCCTGGACACTAAACAACAGTTAGTTTTTGCCATTATAAACCAAAAAGCTTCCAAATACAATAATATTTAAGAGCTCCTATTTCTCTAAAGGACAACAAATAAAGACAGAACATCAGGTTTTCAAAATGTTGAGCTAAAGAATCCATCTGGAAAGTCCAGCTTGTCTCTGGCTCTGAATTTGATGGCCACTTCATAAAGCAGTGGCTCATGAAAGTATCTCAATCCTGCAAGAAATTGCCAATTATGGAGCATATTCTGCTAGTTTCAAATTCCACATACTGCAATTATGAGTGAAACACACATCATAAGCTTATATACATATTAAAGTGCTAGAGGTTCATTTCAACAATAAGCACATTCCATTCTCTTGCATAAACTAGCATTTTTCTCTTCATCTTTTTAATTCATATCCTTCAGCTCATTTTTAATCGCCTGTATATTCTGACCAATGGGCAGATGATTCATAAACTGATACAGCATTTCAAAAACTCTTTAAGCAGTAGTTTGCATTCTTAATTATTTTGAAACTTCTAGATTTGTCAAAACCCACAGTGCATTATCTTCATTTGTGTTATTATGCCTGAAGGTTTCAGTGAAGAGTCTATAGCATGTAAGTAAAGTTTTTCTGGAGCCTGAGAAGTTGTGAATACATCATTCTCCTTTGCTTGCCTCCTACTTTTGTGTCACAAACACAGCTGTCTAAAGAAACATGGATTTGGCACGATGCCTATGGATTGAACAGCTGTGGAGAACCCTAGATGGTGAAAAATGTAATTGAATACAATCTACATATGCCTTATATACACCTTAAATAAAGCAAATTAGGAGATTGTACTCTATAAAGATTTTACCTGCTCAAATTAAAAACTCCAATACAAAACAATCAGAAATATAAAACACCATTTTTCAATAATAATTTGTTAACTGTCTAAGGCTGTGTACAGAGCAAATGCTCAGGACTCACCTGCCCTATGCATCTCAGCACCAAGCCTACAAGACTAAGCAAAGAGCAAGGAAACCACTTCTGTTTGACGCCGATCTCAGCTCTTGATATTACACACACAATTTACATTAAAGAATCATCAGATAAAAACTCAAATAAGCCTGGGAGCAGAGTCTAGGCACAGGAACTTCCCATTCCAGCCATGAACCTTGAACTAAGCACCACAATGATTTTAATCTGTTTGATCTCTTGGCCCAAGGAATACTGCACAGTGACCCATTTTTTAAGTGGGGAAAATCAGACTGGGCATGAGATTTCTCCCTCCATTTATAACCTAATGCTGAGAGACTTTTTTGGTGAAGTATATTTGAGAGCAGGTTGTAAACTTTAAAGCATCAGTTCTCTTCAGATGCCACAGTCTCCCTAAACAAGGGGAAAGATCTTGGATAGTACTTAGCATTTCCTATGGGCTACTTCGCATCTCTCTGTATTCAGCACATGTGACATACCATAATGAATAAGGTCTTTTCTCTTTTTTTGGCCATTGTTTTTAACTCCATTTTCCTTTCATAGCACTTCTCACTCCTAAAACAAACACTGCTTCCATAGCTTCAGAAGTTTGTAAGCCAGTCTTTGTGAGCTGTGTTACATGCACTGCATCATCCAAGGAGGAGAGGCTTGAGCAGATCTGCATGTTGTACCTCACCTGAAAAATCCAAACTGTAAAATCTAGTTCTAATAAGGAATTAATTGTTAATGCAGAACTGCAAAGCACTTCCAGGACAATGGACCTGTTTTCAGATGCACTCACCTTCCCTTAAAATAGAGCAATCGTGAGCCACTTTAAGTAATCTGAAAATTTCAATATGCAAAAAAAAAGGGATTCTTCAGATGTCCAAGGTACAGAAATACACCCAGAAGCATTTAAATGGACATACAAAGAAAACAGAACCTTGGCTTTTAAGAACATAATCAGAGAAGTGCCAAAGAGGGAAGAAGTGAGGACTTTACCCAGTCACAACACAGTGATGTCAGAGTATAATTTACATTTAGCCTAGCAATTAAGTTCATCTTTTCTTCTGTTTTCAGTAGGAATGAGAATAAGAGCAAGGGTACCTCATGAGAATGAAACATTTACCACTTTCTATCAATTACCAAACTTTGGGCAATTACAACAAAACTAAAAATAAAGGGGTAAATAGTCTCCAGGCAAAGGTGTAAAGAAATCACCAGTACAATGGATAGGATATTTGTGGCTATAATTTGACAGCAATACCCTATGACCCAATGCAAAAAGATGCTATGTGTACTTTTAAAAGGAGCATGTGAGGAGATAGAACTTTTTGCAAGACTTTAGTGCCACTAATGTAGAATGAATAAATCTAGGACAGAGAGGTAAATGAAAACTGTGATAAAATGCCACATGGTTTTATCAAGCAAGATTGTGGCAGTCAATAGTGTCTCTCTTCAATAAGATAACTGTTTTTTTAATACAAGCTCAATGCATTGGAACTAATCTTTATAGACTTAAACCAAAAATTGCTTTCACTGCCTCAAGGGAAATTAATTATTAAAGTGGAAAAAATTGAGATTACAAGAATACCTATTAGGTAGGTAAGAAGAAGAGATTACAACTGTTTAAACTATTGTGAAGAAACGGGGTGTCTTTCTGACATCAGTGCCAGTCCCAGTTTTGCTCTGTATTTTAATAAAAATATTGGTCCCAGGAGAAGATGGTCCAAGAAGGTGCATGACTGAAGCTTCAGGTAAAACTGAGTAATGCCAGTTCCTGAAAATAAGTTTTAAGGCAGAAAGAGTTGCACACCTCTATGGTGTAGAGTCACAAAGACAGAAAGAAATTCAGTGATGCAAAGGCCTGCATTTATAAACAAGCATTTTGTTGCTGGAGTCTGGTCTTTATTATATGAAAGAAAAATAAAGCAAAAGCTGTATGGTTAATGGCAAGACAACAATATGGTACCAAAGCAGTTACCTCCAAGGATCTCCAGAGCTGCTCATCAGTAACACTCCACTGTTTATTTACTTCTAGAAAAGAGCCAAAATGTTTTGCAAAGTCTCTGAGTCTAAGCCTTCAGCCTTGTCTCTGTTAAAGCGTGAGAAACAACATCAAATTAAAAGTTTGCAAATGGGAGTACCAGTTGACAAGGACAGACATGGACTAAAAACTTGATTTGAAAAATAAACTCATGTTCATACTGGGATGAATCCAAACTTTAGAAATGCCTCAGTTTAAGCCCAGGTCTCAAACTCAGAAACATTCAGATCTGATGATGAAGTCAAAGCTCATGTTCCTGACATGCTTCATTTCATCTCATAAAATGAGCAGCAAACATAAAGCTGCAGTGTGTGAACAGTTAACTTTATTGACTAGGCTTACAGAAAGCCAAAATTCCTCTCCCACTCTCACCTGAGAAACAGACGAGACGAGTCAGAGAGAAGAGGGGTCTAGGCAGCTATTGCATGCAGGCTCTGAACAGCCTGGAAAGGGATGTCGGCTCCTTCTCACTGAATGCAAAGATTGCTTATAACCAAAGTTTGTCTTGATCCACATTCTCCCTGCTCTATGAAAAGTCTTTCTGTTTATTAGATAGTAATGTTGGGATATTTTTGTCCTAGTCTACTTGCTTTCATTTTTTTTCATCCTTGTCGTGAGATTTGGGGTTGAGTTTAGAAATCAGGAACACTCTTCTCTATCATGCCTACCAGAACAACAGATGAGCAGTTTCCTACTTCCAAGCATCACAGTACAAACAAAAAGTAAGCAGGAGGATTATTACAAATGTTCAGAGATTTTCCTCTGCTCCTTAAATGTATTTACAGTAGACAGGTACTACAAGTGATGCAGAGACTTCAGTACATGAAGCAACTCTAGCCCAATGTACTACACCCATTCTGCAAGGCATCCAGCTGGGGACAGTGAGAGGAGTCAGAAGGCACTGAGAGTCCAGAAGTGGAGAAACTACAACTCCTTGCCAAGTCCTTGGCTTCAGATTACGGATTTTTACCACAGGGGAGATAAAGAAGAGCTAACATTGAGGGCAACATCTGAAGTACATATCTGCATTTAACAAAACTCGTCACTAGATGTCACTGTAAAATGTGTCAAACACAGGAGAGGAAAAATAAACCTGTCAGTGAGCATGGTCAGCACCAGCCAGGACCTCCCGGCTACGACAGTGCATTCTTCAGAGAGAACCAGGAGTTGTTCCTGCTCTAGTTGAAACCGTAAAAAACTTGCAGAATCTGATATCCATTTAAATGTTTGGGCATTTAATGTCCCAGGTGTTGAATGCAGATGTCAGGCTTGCTGCAATTTCAATGTTCTTGATGCCAAGCATTATTGGGAAACAAAACAGTTGGTCAAAGGTAGCTTATACATGTTGTAAAAAAATGATTGTCTCACTCTACACCTATAAAATGTCTACCTGGGACATTTTACCTTTTGACAAGGTTATCTCATACCACAAATGTCACTGTTGAAACTGGATGTTTTTTAAATGATTAATCTGTCTCCTAACGGGAATGCTCAGAAGCAGCTACAATATAATCATTTGAGTCATATGCACATATGGCAGGTAATTATTTTCTCTTTCTGTGAGACTTTTGCAAAGCCTATTGCAAAAGTGAATTTTGCAGAAGTTCTAGTTGCTGCTTTTTACACTGCATTACTAGCTGGAAATGTTAGCTTCTTGATTATGAATGTGATTCTCATGATACTCATTAGCAACAAACTTCTTGTGGGCCTGATCCAATTGAAAAAAAAAAGTAGTAATATGGGATTTTTTACAACAGGAAGCTTCTCGTCATTTGGGGGTTTCTTTACTGTAATTAAAAAAAAAGAGATCAAATCTTGCTTCCTTATTTTATATGAAACTTTCTTTGATGTCTTACAGCTATAAATACATAATAGATGGGAATTCAGTCTCCTTTTATGTCTTCTTTTCCTTTTTACTTTCAATGAGTTTATAATACACTACTCGTTCCTCTACTTCCCTCTCCATGCTTTCACTTCTCCCCTTTCCACAAAGGCTGTAAATTACTGTTTGTTCTTCTGTCTCACAAACCTGTTCTTCCTATTTTCCCACCTACCATGGAAAGGCTCAGTTGTTGTGAAAGTGCATTTGTTTCTCCATCCCGTATCAGGCAAGTTATCAACTCAATGTAACAGCTGCTAGTCTCTATGCCAGTCTTTCCTCCTTGTTGAGTGCTTATCCAACTACTTAGTTTCTAGTAATTCTCTAGCAGTTACGGCTGTCTGGGAGGTTCCAGCGTTTGGACTCACTAGTACCAATACTGCTTTCACAGCAGCAAGAATCAGAGGTAAATCTTAAAGCCTTCAGCAGTAAAATTCCCACTAGTCTCACAAAGATTTTTTTATAGACTTCTACCATCTAGATTCCTCTGTCTAAATTACTAAACAAATGATCTGTCATCATTTTGGGTTAGTTGTAATTTAGCAGCTCATTCATAGTGGATGTGATGAATGAATGAGTTTAGGATTCCTGTTCTGTGGCTGTATTTTTGACAGGTCTCACGATATTACAAAACCCACATTATTTTCATGATTAGAAATCACCATTCTCTACATAAATTTGAATATATCTTTTCATGATCTCTACTATAAGTACTTTTATGTGATTACAAGCTTTAATGTACATTTTCATTTCCTTTTTCTCTACTCTTTTGTAAGTCACTTCACAACATCGTTAAAAGGCACTTAAGCTTGCAGTAGCTGCCCCAAGCACAACAGTGGGAAAGGTAGAATTATTTCCTACCAAAAAATGAATTCCATTTCTATTGTGGGGCCATTTTACCTTTGTTGAACTTGAATTCTCACCTGTGAACAAAAAACACTAGAAGTCTGCCTGCATGAGGGCTCCAGGGCTGATCCCAGAACTTGAAAAAAATAAATGACAACTCACAGTATTTCTTAGTTCTTATTTCTATACTATAAATGCAAAAAAAAACCCCACCAAGTTTTAAAACTGAACTTTACAAAACTTCACAAATAATCTCAGTTGCACACCTTTCTACTGAGTTTAGCAATTCATATGCATTGACATATGTGGTCTCCAAAACACAACTAAAATCCACAGAAGGTATATTTGTCTCCATAACTAGGGAGCTCAGATACAAGACTGCTGGAGTGCCTAATTTAAGCACCATGTCTGGCTGGCTTAGTTTTGGTGTCAGGACTGTTTCTCACCACAGATTGTATAGGAAGTCTGACTGACAGCTAAGGAAAACTGGCAGACTAAATCACTTGTTGCTCTTTTGAACTATGTGTCATAACATCCAATGCAGCCTTGTATATGAGGCAGACAGCATTCCACTCTTCAGTGCTGTACCTCTTCAGAAGCCTGGGAACAGCCAGCCTAAAGACAAACACCCTAGTTTGTTAACAGCAACCTTTATCAGACCTTCAGGGCTTACACAGCAACCTAGATACACTTTCAGTCGACATAGCTTCAGTAGAATCACTGATGATGCATTAGTTAGGAAAAAAAATCCCAAGCTAACAACTTTGGATCCCAGGGTGAGTATGCAGTGCATATTATCAAGGAAGGGATGAAGAAAGACACAATTGTCCACAAAAGAAAGCTGCAGATTTTAAAACAAAGGGGTCATAAAGCAACTGCTTTCATGAGGTCACAGAACCACAGAATCACAGAATGCTGGGGGTTGGAGGTGACCTCTACAGCTCATCCAGTCCAACCTCCTGCTAAAGCAGGCTCCCCTCAATCGAGGGGCATTGGAATGTGTCCAGGAGGATTTGGAAACCTCCAGAGAAGGAGACTCCACACCCTCCCTGGGCTGCCTATGCTGGGGCTCCGTCAGCCTCACAGGAGAGTCTTTCCTCCTGCTCAAGTGGAACCTTCCTATGCTCCAGCATGTGCCCATTACCCTTTGCCTTGGCACTGGGCACTACAGAAAAAAAGACTGGTCCTGTCCTCTGGACACTCACCCTTTCTGGTACTGAACTACATAGATTGTTTAAGCATTCCAAGTAGCAAAAAAATATCACTAAGCATTTAATGAAAAATCTGAAGAAAAGAATGTATGTCTAGCTTGGATTATGCAACTGATTTAATGACAAAAGATTTTAGACTTAGGCAGCACAGCTGTATTTCCTTCCAAAGCAGAAACAGAGCAGGTTGTAAAGGAAAGTTTCTGTTGCACGTAAAGTTTTAAGATAAGTTTCGTTTCTGAACAAGATTTCTGTCTACTGGGACAAAGATCAAGAACCTTCAAGGATGGAAATTTGGCAGTAATTTTGTTTTGGAAATAATAGAAAACACATTTCAGATATGAAATAAGCTATCTGCTTCCAGTAGCATTATGTTACTGGCTACTGAGAACTAGTCTTTTAAACCTCCCAATGATCTCTGGAGAAATAGCTTGCTTGGATTCTCAGGGCTGCCAAGCCTGAAGCAGTTTAGCTGGCCGGTTTGCCTTAGAGCTACTGATCTTGGAAAATTTATGTTTCACTGCCAGTGTTCCAGTAAACTTTGTTTTGATTTGATGGAAAGAAAAAATCTTTCCATATACTGCTGCAGCAGCATCAGACACAAACAACAATCCTTAAATATGTCACATGCATTGTTAATGCATAGGATAATTGATACTGTGAAATTACTGTGTAAGAGAACAACATCTGTTGTGCATTAAAAAGTTAATAGGAATTGTTCAAATGATTATTGTTAATGCTTTGGTGACCAAGATCTTAAAAGAAGACACATTACTTCTATTCGAGTCATCAGATAAAGCTTTGCCTTTGAGAGATGACTATCTTTGAATCTTAGAACAATGTGACACAGTCACATGTGTCTTTATTATGTAAAATACATATATATGTAAATAGCCTACATGATCTAAAATAGGTTTTTGCCAGAAACACAAAAGGATTGATTTCTTTTCAGTCATTGGTGTATAAACAATCTGGGGAAATGTTAGAAGAAGCTTTCAGTATTGATGTGGCAGCTGGTTACACATAGAAGACCATTTTTTTTATGGAATGAGTAACCCAGATAAACTTTTAGGAAATATTCCCAAAGGCAATTTTGCTATTGCTGTTTGCAGAAGGCACTGTTACTGTTTAATTGATAAAGTTAATACGATTTCTAAATTATTTAATAACATAGGGAGTGATCTCAAAGTTAATACTTGTCTGCTTTTGTTAGTGATATGAATCGTACACCAGATAACATTTAGGTCATGAAATAAACTGTAACAATTCAGTTTAAAAAACCAAATAATTACAAATCACAAGGACTTAGCTTTACTGTTTTTCAAAGAGGGAAATGAGTCTTGTGCTGAGGCAGTGGTTTTTATTATATTCAAGAATATTTGACTTTTTTTTTTTCTTCTACCACATGCATTTTTTTCTTCCCTTAGTCTTTATTATCATAATGCATCACTAATTTATAGCAAGCACTTTATGTCAGGTTTCTGTGAGTTGCCACAATATTTCCAGGGAAGGGCAATCCAAGGGCAGAAAGAAACCGCTTATGGTTCCAATCTGAATATAAATCCTTGGAAAGAGGCAGATAGAAAAGAGGGGAGAAACAAAAGATAATTTTAATTCTTTTCTTTCTCTGTCTCAAGCCTTTCAAATCCATTATAATACACTTTAAAAAAAAAAAAGATTGAGTAAGCTACAAGTAGAAGAGCATCTCATTGTGGGTTCAGCCCTGCTCTGATGCTAGTTGATATCACATCATACAACCTGTGTAAATATATTATGTCTGTGTGCACACACGATGAAGGATTAGTACTGATCATCTAAATAAGACTGTATGAGTCCAAGAGAGATGGAGAGCTTTGTCTTTTTCATTTCACTAGTGGCTGGTGGTTCTGTTTGTAATGTCAAACCCTTTGCTCAATGGTTTGGAAATATCTGGGGAATACTATGGAAAAACCCAAATAATTGCATCAAATAGCCAAGATTCTTTAAAAAAAATATTTTGTCTTGCTGTAGAAAACAATTTTTCTTCCTTTTCAACATGTTTGCCAAATGGAAATCACAGAAGTTTTCGTTTGTGTCTTGGATTCATATTTTCAACAACTGCTATTATCTACCTCAATCTCTAGCTTCAGGACGTGCATGGCTTCTACAACACTTATTAGTAAATCCACTGTAAATCACTCCAATTCATGTCTCAGTCTAACAGCCTCCTGTTACAATTACAGTCTAGCATTTAGCAAGTACATGTGGAGGAAAGCAGGACTCTTGGGAGTCAAGACAGAGATGTCTGTAACTGGTGTAGGCTCTTCCTTCCAGAAACCATTCTGGCAGCTGAGGCTCCTACCCTGGCCACATTGTAGTAAAGTAAAAAGCATGAAAAAATCAACCACACAGAGTCTGATACAGGTTTTGGTATAGGTTGTGCACAGAGGAGCTGTGTCTATTGCCTTTACTTAACCAGTGGTCATATGGAGGCAAAGTTCATTCAAGACTTACCTCCTGGAGCTTCTTTTTATTTGTGAGGACTGTTGGTCTGGCAGACCCATTTGATGCAAGAAGAGGAAAATGACACTGCTTCCGAAGGCACTTTTGGCAGGACACTGCAGAGAGCATTCCAGCCTTCAGCTCTACTGTGGCCAGATTTGAACTTTAGGAAGGAAAGCTCTCCCCTCCCCATCTACCTCTCTGCAGATATGTGTGTGCCTACTCCTATCCCCAATTCACTACCTCCCCAGCCCTCCTAGTGGCGATCCTCAAATGCACTTCCTGATCCTGCCACAGCCTTACCCAGAGAGTCAGGGGTTAAACCTGGCAGTTTCCCACCTTCAGCAACAACAACAGCCCCTGCTGCCTGCCTGTCTGTGGCAGGCACTGATTCAGCCATGTGGGCTGTCTTCATCCCTTGAACAGCTGCTCCCTATCTCCTGCAGGGAAGCGGTGGTAAGCCAGATGAAAGCATTGCACAGGCCACGAGCTGAGCCACACTCACCTAGAAGCAGTTCAAGTCCTCAACTCTGATTCTGCAGACAAAAATTCTCAGGGATCTTATATCCCACAGCCCAACAACTGGCCTTTTGCTACTGGAAGACAGTGGGGCCATAGTCACCTTGGTCCTTCCTTCCCTGTTCCACTGGCACACACCAGAACAACAGATGTTAATGGCTTGTAGACATCAAAATCCAAGTCACACATTCTTTTTTTCCCAACCTGTGTTTTCTTGGTTTAGTCAATCTATTTGCCAATCACTATAGCAAACTGCATGTATTAACTCTTTGTGCAACAGACTTTTACACACTCCCGATGACACTGCTGCTATGATCATTGTTACTGTGTTAGTGCTAAACAATATCATTTTACACCAGTGTTCAATCCAGAATTATGGAAAGGGCTGGAAGGTAGCTCCTGAGTCATGCAGAGCTGGCTTTTCATGACTGGGGACTGATTAGCACTTAATTCCTTTGATCCATTGCCTCCCACAACACATACATGCACATGCATACATACTCTTACCTCACTCCTCTCACTAGTAAAAACTTTCCTTTAAAAGTATTACACTTGGATGACTTACAATACAGATTTCAGAGGTCAGGGTGACATACAGGAGAGCTAAGGATAGACCATGGTTAGTCAGACTGATCTAGCTATGAATATTGCAGAGGAGAATAGATGATTTCAGAGTCCAGGCATCTTTAGAGAAGATGGCAAGACAAGCTTTCCTTTAAATAAATCCACCCATGAAAAGAATGATTCCCACAATACTGACCAATCCCTGCCTCCCAAACACAAACACATCTCCAGCAAGCAGCAATGAAGCAGGAGGTGGGGAGGAATAAATACATTTTCAATGGAAATCTTAAAACATTGCAGTGAAGCACACACGCTAAATGCAATTATGCATGCAAATGGTGTAAAATCATCTCCCACAGTAATTTCTTAAGCAGAGCTTTGGCCTCGAAAGGGGACAAGTAGGAAGATATCATGTAGTCCTCTTAAGGACTTCTTGTGCTGGGTAAATTACAGGATATTATTCAGAGACCACAGTATTCAGTGGAAACCTGGAAGTCCAGGGTATGCTGCCAAATATTACTTACCCTGACTTATTCTGAAGATGTGGCATTGTAAGCACACTTTTTTCTGTCAACTTTAGCCAGAGATGTCATTTGTGCTAGGATGTGTGTGCTAATTTTAGGTACACGTATGTTCCCCAAGGACTTCTAACAGATGATTTATCATGAGTGAATGTCAGGAAGGCATGCTGCTCCTCTCCAAATCAGTCCTCCATCAGTCTTGATGAGCTAACCTATAAATGCTTTTTGTACTATGGCTTTCTAGTAACTGGTTCTCAAAGCTTGCTTTTGCAGACTGCTCCTTTGATATTCTGTAATGCCACAGACTATCTTTGAAGAGTGAATAATGATGATGAGATTTAAAGAGACTTGTAAAAGTTATGAAGTCATAAAACTCTATTTGATTCCTCCTTCAGTCTGTTTTCTGAAAGTGCCCTGAATTTTAATAGTGAAGAGATCTTACAGGCTTTGAATGGCAGATTCCTTTTCCTCTGAAGCCACGGTTTCTACTGTGCTTTATTGTTATTTCACTGCCTTCAGGATGACAGGACATATACAGGATTTTTTTTTTCCCCAAGTCTCTTATCAACAGTGTTTTGGAACATTTGGCCAACAAAATGTATGCCTGCTCTCCAGGGTTTCCTTTCAAATGTATGATGTAAATCAATTCTATATGAAGCTACAGTCATTGTGTCACAGAATATACCAAAAGACAGTTTTGCAGATAGGAGTTGTCCTTGTTTTCCTTTCTCTGTTTCTTCCTGGCAAGTATACAGAAGCTTCCCATAAATTGAGTCCATTCCTCTTCCTTTCTGTTTTTTCTAAGGTGTGACTATATTGTGAATAATTGATGATCCTGCAAAGAAAAACATTTTTCTTAATCCCATTGCATAGTTTTGACTTCAACCAGCCCATTAACTCAAAATAAACTACTAGGCATTATAACTGTCTGCTCAGTGTCTGCATAGTGACATTTACCAGGAGAGAGGCAGACAAGAAATAGTCAGTGACTGGAGATTTTTACAGACCAGAATAGTGACACTGTAATGTTGATCTTTCCCTCCTTATTCCCATCACCCTTTTTTCCGATCTCTGCGTCGCTTTCTAGACAAGGCTAAAATGACCGTTAGAAGTGCCCCTTGACATGTGTTCAAATCCAAATCACAGGCATTAGAATTCACTTGACATTTTGAAGAAAACAAAAAGAAAAGAAGGAAAGGAAAAGCAATTTAAGCATTCTTTTGTTCCAGGACATATATCAGAAAAGTCATTACCATTACTAAGCTCCTTTCTGAAGTCAACAGATGGTCTTGCTACATTTAGAGCACTCAGAAAGTTGTTTGCTCTGTTCGTTCTTTGTTACAGGAAAAATCTTGGAAGTAGTTTCAAAAGGTTGTATCCAGAAGGCTTTATGCCAATCCTACCAGCATTTCTGATACAGCTGAAAACAACTTCTACAGTTGTGAGTAGGCATAAATGTCACAGGACATTTGTAAGTACACAAGAGCCAAATCAGAAACAGTAAAAGAAAGTCTGAGGTTATCATCCCAGGGTATTTAATGCAGTCAACTGGTGACAACAGCCCCCAGATGCTGAGGCCAGAGATGCTTCAGTAAATAGAATAGTTTGCAGCACTGTATGAGCCATCAGCACAACAAAACAAACTTCTTGAAAGCATGTGGTTATGCATGTTCCTGACCAAAAAAAAAAAAAAGTGAAAAGCACAAAATAACTTCTTATCTGCCAGAGTTGATTAACCAGTGCCAGCTGGGT
The DNA here is from genome assembly GCA_013401255.1 of Urocolius indicus. Classification (NCBI taxonomy): domain Eukaryota; kingdom Metazoa; phylum Chordata; class Aves; order Coliiformes; family Coliidae; genus Urocolius; species Urocolius indicus. The sequence goes on along the minus strand of WBNH01007661.1, from coordinate 327,630 downwards.
ATCTTACATGTGAAAGCAAGAGCTCTTTAAATGGGAACTTACAGAGGTACTATGATACTTGAGTCATTAATACCATGCCCTTGTATCAACTCTCTTTGCATCTTGTTTTAAGGAAAAAAAAAAAAACTCATCTTTTTCTTGTCATGGTCTTAAGCTGCCATCAAACACCTGGTATACAAATGATCAATATTGAACAGTGCACACTACCCTGGTCCTAGCCAGTCTTATCTGGTGAATTGATGATTCATTCAGAGTAACTCCTTGCAATTATTGTGGCAAAGATTTGGAATAGATAGGCCTACATGGTACTAAAACCAAAAAACCACAAAGGATTTCACTCATGCATTCTCCATTCATTTCCTCCATTTATGGATAACAGCACTCTTTGCAGACAATGGCAGCAAAACTTTCCTCCAGGGATTTATTTATATCACTGTAGTTCTTGTATTATGGTTTGCATTTGCTAGTGTAATAAGTGCCCCAGAGAAACACTTAAGTGCAGTAATCAAGAGAGGATTCTGCCTCCCTGCTCAATAATCCCTGCATCCTAAAGCATTTCACAGAATGAGCGCATTAATGCCACACTGTACTGTGAACCACATTCCTCCCTCCCCAGCCTCCATGACTACTAACAGAGGACAGAAGGACTGCAGTCTCACTTACTCAAATGTAAATAATTCAGTAACTCACCTGAACCATGCTCATAGGCTGCTAAAAGGGAGCGTACAGCTTCTATGGTGTAGTAGTGTTTATATTTTCAAATTCTGATTCAAATCTACTGTTAAAGTCTACTAATAGAAAGAGATAGCAAGTGAAAGGCCTGGTTATTGACATGCCTTTCCTGTGAAAAACTTAAAGTAAAGCTGAGATAGCTATGTTCTTTGTAATTTTTCCTGTATTAATGAGTATAGCTAGAATGCACTCTCCATGATGCCCTGTGCTGCTTCTGTAGATTATCTATCATCCATTGTCATGTGTCCTAAATTACAAGTCCCTGCTGCCTAGGCTGAATAATAAGGTACTTGTAACAGTAGCTGAAAGGAATAACAACAAGCAACCAAACCCAGTTTTTACCTCCTTCCATTCTTTTTTTTTGCTTGTCCAACACCCAGCAAGCCACAAAGTGAGTGACAAGGATTAATTTGGCTGATAGATTATCTCAGCGGCCATTCTTAGCAGAATATCCACACAAATCATTGAGGGAACAGGATATGAGTGGGTGAATGAGCCTCTGCAGGGTCACCACACTTCTGGCTTTCACTGTATTAGCTGCTCCCTGGCATTAGAAAGACTCAGGGGTAAAAAAAAACAAAAAAACAAGTAACCCATCTAAATGAATGCTGAATTTTGAACAAAATCAAAGCCAATAGATGTGGAGTTTGATTGTTGAACAAATCTGACTTAAAAAAAACCAGGAATTCTGCAGATGACCTCCCTGAAAACTCCCATCATGCTTGTACCTTCCCATCCTTTGGGATACATTTTGTTTAGTTCCTGTAAAATAAAGACATCCTTTGCTATCAGGACGTATGAAATGCTAAAGTGTAGAAACTAAAATTCCAAAGCTATCATCACGTCTTGAGAAATCTTAACCTATGACTTCAAAATGCTCATTGTTCTGGTGCATTCCCATTCTTTCTGTGGTGGTTACATTAGATTGAAAAGTGTTTGGGAAAGAGGACACCCCCCCACACACACCCCGTATCTTACCTGTTCACAATGTCTTGCACAATGAAATATTTATCTCCAAATGGAGATTCCAGGCTTTATTACTACATTAATAATATATGTAACTTGAGTTATAACCTCCCAAAGATCTATTTACAAGTCAATTTTTCAGCATTGTGCTTCCCGACTACAGCCACTGGTAATACTTCCCTACTTTACTATACAGCTTGTATTTTAAATAACCTCCCTGGTCTATGCATCTATTAACTGTTCCTTCTTCCCTTATCTAAAGTACATGACTCATTTACACTATTTATTCTAAATAAAATTATTTCTTTCAATTCAAGAAAAATTGCCACTTGCAACTTAACCTCATGAGCAAGTCACCCCAGTGGATGAGACATCTAAATACAGAGCAAACCAAATTGCTCTGGTCATCTGTGAAAACCAGTTGATAGAAAAACTGTGGATTCTCATGACAAGCACCTAAAAAGACAAGGCTTTCTGTATTCCTGAGATCCATGCTTCACTTTTTAGAAACCACTTTAGGATGGTGGACTGTGCTTCTACTCAAGACATCTTAATACAATGAAAAAACACTCTATAAAAATCTGCCTTCTTAATTTGTTACAGAGGAGAGAGAACTGAGTCCACACAATTTGCCCAGTCACTCAGTTTTCCCCTGAATTCACTACAGAACTGAAGAGAATATCAAAGGATATTCAAAGCGCCTTAGCCTGGGACCTTAGCCCAGGCAAACTGTCAGTTCTGGAACACTCTCTCTCATGCTAAGACTGTGTAGCATCAGCTGCCCTCTAATAAGCATTCAGGGAAAATAACTGAACTTAGTAAACACATGAATAAAACCAAAAGCATTTGTGGTTAGTCACCTTGGATCTTAAGATGATTTTAGGTAAAACCCTCTCTGTATATTTAAGGGGATATTGCTTTGGGAACATTACTAAGCAGTGGTGCTACAGAGAAGAATCTGACAGATTAAAAAGGCGGGGAGGGGGGGAAGAGTTCCTCAGCCATTACGCACTTATCTTGGGATTTCCATGATGGACTGCACCTTCCAAGGAAAGGCTTAGCTAAACACTGAATGGGAAAGCTGGAGCTGAGTTCTTGGTGATATGGGCTTCACATCTCTCATTGTGTCTCTCAGACTTTCAGTTGACCTGTCCAACGGGACAGAAAAATGGAAAAACTGAAAAAGAAATGACATTTTATTTAAGCCTGTTGATTAGTCTAAAAGCTTCCAAATGGTAAGTACTACAGATAATGCAGCAGTGGAAAATTGAATATTGAGGTCTAACAATTACAATTGCCATTTCTGAGCCTTCTAAGTGATGAGTGGTTTCATTACCGATAATGTTGACAGCATGACAGTTCTCTGAGCCAGGATAAATACCTGCCATGCAGCTAATACAGTGTGCTTACCTGCTTTTGGCAGCCAGGAGAAACTATCAATGCATATGACAAGATCGCAGAATGGACTGCCTAAATTCAGTCCCTGCTATCAGCCAGCTATGTCACACCGTCTCCTCCAAAAGCTGATTAAAGAACATCCCCAAAATGAGCTGAGGTGAGAGGCATTTTTACTCCCATAACTTTTCCTGGAAGGACATTGCAAAACCTCAAACATCTAACAAATAGAAAATTCTGATTTCCTGCCTAAATGTAATTATGAGCCAATTTGTTCTTATGCCAAGTTTTCCTTTTAGGTATATCATTGTTTTCCCTCTCTGGTGTTTTTCAACCAGTACATCTGCTAACAGCAACTGCATTTCCTCTAAGAAGTTAAAAATAAAATAAAAAATAAGCTCTCTTCTTCATTAGGATAAAAAGATTTCATTCTACACCATTGGCCTTCCTAAGTTTTTGCTCACTTATATTGCAGTATTAATGCTTCTCTAACAGCAGCACCTGTACATAGTACGAACAGCATATGGTACTGCATCTAGACCTTATAGGATGGATTTATGCCTCTTCATCTCTACCCACCCAGCTCATCAAAGACTTTTTTTTTTTCATAGCTGCATCACAGTCAGGTCTGTCATATTGTTACTCATATTTGAATCTTCTCTGCTACTGGCATTTTGAACGGGTAATCTCCTAGTTGATACCAAACCTCCATTTTATCTACCTAAATTAGGACTTTGCATTTATATCACTAAATTAAAATCTCTTTCTACAAGCAAGGTAGTTTAGCTCTTCCTAAGTCCCTTTGGGGAACTCAGTCTTTCCATATTTGGGGCATCTTTTCATCCTTTAGTTCTTAGCAAAAATACAAAATAAAACTGGTTACTACCTCAACTGAGGAGCTTCAGTGTTATTCCTTCTGCAGTATTATACTAATCCTTTCATCATAGCCTCTTTTTAATACTAATTGTGGTGCTTTAGGCCATTCCTCAAGTCTCTTTCTAATTCTCAAACTAATAATAATTATTAAAGGCAAGTTTATGTAAATATAGGAGGCTGTCTCTCAAGCCTCTTCCTGCAACTGTGGTGTTCATATACTTTTCATACTATACTCTGGATCACACACGGGATCGGGATTCGGTAGAGAAAAAAACCGGGACTGGATTACACACGGAATCGGGATTCGGTAGTGAAAAAAAAAACCGGACTGGATTACACACGGAATCGGGATTCGGTAATGGAGAAATCCCGGACTGGATCAAAAACAGGATCGGGATTTGGTAGTGGAAAAAACTCGGACTGGATTAAACACGAGATCGGGATATTGTATTCGGGAAAACCCGAACTGGATCACAAACAGAATCGGGATTCAGTAGGAAATTTGGGTTTTCACTGCCAGAACCCAAACAGTGGTTTCCTGCATATTAAGAAGATTTCTTAAGTTCTTCTTGTAAATAATATAGTAATGGAGTCAAGAGCTTCTAATGTTTTGTCATGGTAGAATATTCAAACACGTATTTCCACACAGTAGACTGAGTCTAAAATTCCCCTTCCCTCTTGTGGTGGGTTAACCCCAGCCAGCAGGTGCACCACATAAGTGCTCACTCAGTTGCCCCAGCAGCAGGATGAGGGAGAGATTAGAGAGAGCAGAAGTAAGAAAACTCACAGGTCCAGATAAAATGAGTTTATTACGTGAAAGAAAGTGGACAAAAAACCAAAACAAATGATGCAAAGACCATCATTCACGAATTCTCTCAAAAAAACTGATGTTCACGCATTCACCTCCTCAAAACCCTCACTATCCATACTTTTTATTGCAGAGTATTATGTTATCTGGCACTGAATATGCCTTGGGTCATTTTGGTCAGTTGTCCAAGTTGTGTACTCTCCCAACTTCTTGCCTGCTGCCAGCCTACTAGCTGAGGGAACAGAGTGAGAAAAAAGGGAAAGCCTTGCCACTGTGCAAGGATCACTCAGCAGTAGCCAAAAATTGGTGTGTTATCAAAACTACTTTAGTCACAGATCCAAAACACAGCACCTTGTAGGCTTGCTGTGAAGAACTCTGTCCTAGACAAACTTGGTACAACACCAAAAGCATAGCCAAAGCTTTCAAACTGCAGACAAAGAAGAGAAGGAGCCATATGAACACACCAGCATGTGAAGGAAAAACATAAAAATTGTCAGTGTTTAGTTAATTGAAGGATTTTTTTATAAATCAAAAGTGCATTTCAGAAAATCCACAATGGTCAGGGTTAGCCTGAGAAACATACAAAGTGAAACAAATTTAGGCTGTCAAGCTAAATTTAATCTTCTGTACTTGAAAGAGACAGACAATAACTAGTAGGGTTAAGGTATTTCATAGATGCAGGGCCTAATTGAACCATTACTATCCACGGAATAGTGCCACACTGATCCAGCAGTACTTCCGAGATTGATCATGGCTTGGGGAATCATTCACAACACAAAGAATACCTTTTTTTTTTGTTCATGTGGCCAACAAGGGTACTCAGATGATGCTAATGACAACACTATGATTTTAGAGCACTCCTAGGAGCTCAGGATGTTTCATATCTAAGTTTACGCCAAAGGACTAGGCATTAGTGGAAGAAAGCAGGGATATCAAATAAATAGCAGTAAACTGTAAGACTGAGGATTTAACTTGCATCAGTGCTATCTTTAAGTATAACTAATTAGTAGAATACCACAACTAGACTGGTTTTTAAAAGAAAATGACCATAGTAAGTAATATTGTTCGGTTCAAGTACTTATCTTTCTTCCACTGGGACTCTTATTCTATATTTAGAAGGAAAGCATTCAGGTCATTGGTGGACAGAAATTCTTGCAGGAATATTCACAATTTGCTCTACAAACTCCGTTGGAGAACACTCACTCACGTTCTTCTTCCCCATCCTCCTTTGCAGGTATACTTCCTTCAGCATGTCCCACCCAGAAACACTCCCTTGGCACAGTGGCTTAGCTGCCTCAGGGAGCCAATGAAACAGTTCATGCAAGAGAATCCCCTCCAGAGAACAGAGATTGCTATTTCAATTGAGCATGTCCTATAACTAAATGTGTTACAACGGGTCCACAAAAAAGGCCTGAAACTGGAGTGCTGGTGCACAAAGGCAGATTATTCGTTGAAGTGTAAAGAATTAGTTTCTTGTTCTCACTGTGCCCAATTTCATATATTCCTTTTGTCTCACTATTGTTTCAAAGGCATAAATATATATAAATGAAGAGGGATTTGCATATGTGTAAGTATAGAAATGTTTTTTATTAATGGGCACTTTTAAATGAGGTAAGCTCTTGCTATGGAATCTGACTGCATCAAACTCGGGCAAGTTCTTAGAGATGTTTTTAGTATAAGCAGTTAAAAAATATAAAAAAAACATTCACGGCATTCACTTTTGTAAACATGAACTGTGAAAACTTCATTGACAACTTGGACCCCTTCTCATTTTTAATAGAGCTTTGAACTGGCCTGTACTACTTGATTTTTCCCTCTGCTTTTATATTTATAAAAATATATCATAGCACATATATAACATTTGACTGTACACATTCAAGCAGCACTTTTACTCATTCTTTAACAACTGATACTTTAAGGTTTACAGAGCTCTGAACTGCACATATGTTCATAATACAAGAAAGCTCTAAAACAATGTATTTGTTGAGATAATGAGGAAGGGAAAACAAACAAAAAAGACACCACTGCTGTAGCTGATTTTACTTTTAAAACAGTCTATTAGATGTCTTTTGGCAAATTGCTTACACAGTTATGTAAGCCAATGGACAGCTCAGGGAATTGTTCCTGTGTCTTCTAATAGAATTCCAAATTTCTTTATTTTACTTCTTTTATTGTCATTGGTTTTATCAGACACCCGGGAACAAGTTAAAGCAAACCTAACAACAAAAAAAAAGAAGATTTTTGACACTGAGGTCAGAGAATAAAACGCTCTACTGAGAGATCAAACCTATAACAATGAAGAAGGCGTATCCTGCAAGGAAAGGAGGACCCATTCTTTTTTTCCCAAGGCAATACCATTTTCCTATGTGAATATACACAAAGAGCTCAAATGATTCATGCAAACATTTCCATGAGGGTCAACGGGAGTCCAGTGAGCTGGACGTGTAATAGCATTTCCTTGAGATCAGCAGGGACCAGGAACTCTGTTGTGCCAGATATAGTTTATACACACTGAAAGACTTTTTGGGCTTTACTGTCTAAACTATAAAATACTAAGAGGAAGACCGAGAGACAGTGTGCTATTAACACCTTGATGCGAGTTAGTTTCTCATTGCACATATGTGTAAATTTTTGCTAGACTAGACCCTATGTGACTTGAAAAAGGTCACATACAATTTCTGTGTGAGTTAAGCATTGAATTCCTTTATTCTCAAATCCAAGGCACATAGGTATTCAGACCCAGGCAATTAATCCTCTTATGCCAACTCCAGGCAATAACATGCCCTACACTATTACTTCAGTAACAGCAGTTTCACCGTTATCTTTGTAAAATGATAAAAAAGAATAATAAAAAAGATCTAACAATACATGATTTTTTTTTCTTAAGTTAAAAGATGGAAAGAAACCTGGAAAGAATAAAAGCAATCAGGTCAGATTCCTTGATGGCACATGCTATATATTATTCATGTCCCTAAAGCGTTTATGATGTGTAAAACTATTCATTTTAAACTAAATACTGTAAAACTCCCTCATTTCCTATCATTTAAATATACTTGCCTGTAAGGAATATGAGGAATAAGATAAAATTCTCTATGACAGAAGAGAGTTATCTTTTTTTCTTTTCTTAATCAAGCCAAATACCTGCTAAAATGAGTTAAAATCAAACCCTCATCTTAGGCAGTATTTTCAGTACATGGTCTTTCCAGAACAGGCAACTGCATGTCACATTTATGAAACCTCTGAAGTCATGGTTAGACAACAGGACAGGACATGGCTTGAACTTGCTGACTGAAGCAACTACAATGCAAAAAGGTAAAAACCAGCTTTGACAGCAAACAGGACGTATCTGATGAAAACCTCTTGCAACAAATTACAACCTCTTTGGTCTCTGAAAAGTGGGCAGCAAAGCAATGCCCTAAATAAGGTTCACTGTTCATCAGTTCTTGTATTTTAAATATTTTTCAGGCATTTATTTTTGTTGTTTCTTCATTTCTCCTCAAACCATCTAGTTAGCAAGAGCTGACAATCCTTAAGGATGTGCTATCTGACGCTGGATTTATTTTGTTCTAACAAAAAAAGGATCACTTCAAAAGTAAAATCAGGATTTTTTGCTCAGTTTTAAATGCTGGAGCTGGATTCAACTTAGATCTGTAACTAAGAAATAACACACACAAATAAAAACATGGACACTTTTCCTTTTTACAAACCGTATCCAGATAGTACATTATACCTGAGGCAAATCCTACGGAGCCCTTGTAAACTCTGTTCTAGGAGTTGCTAGAACTTTACAGCACTCAGCATCTCACAGAGCTGAGCTCTTCAAATAGACAAGACACCTACGCATACTTTTATGCAATTACATTCCAGTTACAAAGACCTTTAACAGTTCTTAAATACAGAAAAACAGCCATGTCCACTGTGCACCACCTACATGACCAAATTCCATACATATCTATATGCATTTGCCTCAGGAAATGCATTATTAAGGACTTACCATTCATTTTTTCTGGAGTCTAGATATTTTTCTATTAAGTACTGAGAAATGTTTACCAATTGCATAATTGCATCTAATCTGTGAACTATTCCAACCCTAAAGAGTTTCCCAGTTTGTGTCTCCCTAAAGGAGCTGCTTTGTCCTGACTTCATATAGCGGTGCTTTCTCATATAACTAAGTAAATAAACACAAATAACTGAACTCTAGTGGTTATGATAAATTGTTCTACGTAGATTGCTACTATGTATTGCTTTATTTCCACAGTGGTGGTTCACTGCACACTGACAACTGAAAACTGTTCCTTTACAAATATCTTTCCACATGCCTTAGCCTTCACTCACCAACAGCTTTTTTTTATCTTTTCAGTATAGACCCTGACAGGTCACATGTATCAGAACATAAAGAGTTGTCATGGGAGATCAGACTACTGGTCCATCAAGCCTGGTAGTCTGTCTTCACAGTATCCTCAGAGGAAGGTGCAAATCCTCATAATGCAATAAACAATTATGCAATGGTACCCATAAGGGCAACATTTCTTTTCCACTTTGACAATCAGCTTATACCCAGAAGCCAAAGATGCTATTATCCTTCAAATAGTTTCTTATTCCCTGTGTGACAGACTCCCTTCCTTTATGATTGATATTCAACAGGACACTGTCACAGCTAATAGGCTCAAAACCTAATTTGCTCAAAGAAGAACAAGACAAAAAAAGCGAGATTGGCAGTAAAACTGTTTTTCAAAATGAAGACTGAAACATAGATAAAAAGCTGGGCTTTGTGGCTTTAATTTTGTTGGAAGTTTTATGTGCAACCTATCTGATGATTTCAGATGCACACGTCACTGAGAAAGACACAGGAAATATTCAGATCTTATCTTACAACACATTTGAAAGAGTCATGAAGTCCATGACCTGGATTCATGTGCTCTCCTATAGTAAATTCTGAACACTTGCCTTTAATAGCAACAATTGTTCCTATAAAGATACTGCTTGAATTCATGTTTCCTGGTGGATTTTGCAGGTCAGCTTCCCTGAAAAGGACTGTCCAAAAGAATCTGCAGTGAATCACGGTCTACAATCCCATGATCCTGTGATTCTAGCATTTCTGGACCCACTGCTCAAGAATCTGCTGAGCCTGGAATACCTCCATTTACATAATATACACTCTATTTTGTAATTATTTTCCATAATTTACATCAGATTATGCAGAATGTCCCACAGAGATCAGCAAACCATCTGAACTCTCTCTAGCTCTGATAAGAATCATTGAGACGTCAGATGACTGTAAGTTTAGATTTCCTTTCTATTAATGGGTAGACATATTTCTGTTCTTTAGAACCCTTGTTTTTATCCAAATTCTGACATTTTCTGCCTTGAAAGGAATCAGCTATTAATCTCTGCTGGTGTTTGAACTTAATCAGTTGGAAGAAAATGTAGAAGTACAAAAAATGAGAAAATATCCAAACAACTTTAGGAAAAACTAAGTTGTACACAAATTTGCAATAGAAATTAAAAACAAGTATGTTTCCAGGGACAAATCAGCAACCTATTGAAGGTTGTTAGCTTTGTATTTTATACTAAACCATGCTATTTTGCAAAACCTCTGAAAGATCAAAAAATACAGGAGAGTAATTTTTCTGAGTTCTGTAAATGGAAACAACAGGACATCTGAAATTGAAGGAATTAATGAGATAATAGCAAACAGAGAGCTGTTAGTTTCCAGATTAGCAGTTAAATATAGCATTTCATACTCAATAAAGTTAAGGAATTGGAAATATATTAGCAAACACACTGTGTGGGTGAAAGAGATTCTACATTCGTAGCAGGACAAACATGCCCTGACTGGCCTTTTCTATTTATAACTGTTTTAAGTCTGTACATGTGAGTAACAGAACAGGACAATGAAAAAGCTTCTGACTTTTTTGAATAGAAATGAATATATTTATGACTTGTTTCCATGAAAGCAAATGTAAAATAAACATTTTAGATATAATGTGCATTGGGTTCTCTACAGTATGTATGTACTTCTAAAACAAATATGCCATTTAAAAGGGCTGCTAAGTTTACATGAGCCAATATTGTTTGTACAGAATTTGCTGTTAAAGTAATTTCTATTATTATTTTACTGTGAGGGTGAGGGAGCCCTGGCACAGGCTGCCCAGAGGGGTTGTGGAGTCTTCTTCCTTGGAGGTCTTCAAGACATGTTCCTACGCGACCTGATCTAGGTTGAGCTGCTTCTGCAGGGAGGTTGGACCTCTACAGGTCCCTTCCAACCCCTAACATTCTATGATTCTATGATTCTAGCAGCTGCTTTCATACAGGACATTTTCATCAGAGAGGGTTGGCAGGGGGTGCATTTTCAGTGATGCAAAAATCTAGGAATGTTTTTATATACAGCTAAAAGTTGTGTGTATGTTTACAATAAATGACTGATCTAGAGCTCTACAGAAAAATGTCAAAGACTCACCAACGCATCACAGAGCATCTAAGCCTGTAGGGTAGAACTATGGTTGCTTTACAGGCTCTCTCTGAAGGAAGAGTAGTTTGAACCTTGCTTTATGTCTGCTGCAATCAGCTGCGGTTACGCCTATTTGAGCTGATAGGATAGGCCTAGTAATTACTACACTACTGGTACTGTCCTTGCTTTTCAACCCCAGCTTCAGCAAGCAAGGACAAGATTAGATTTATTGAAGTAAACATTTCATCTACCTGATCTGACAGACTGAGGCAACTTCATCTGTAGTATTTTTAGGCAGTGACTAACAGTAAATTAGCCAGCATATGAAAAATACTTTCCTTCCTGCTAGCATTCTATCTCTCATTGATCTACTTCACTGTAATACACATTTAAAGATGACACTTCTTTAAATACTGACTTTACTGCTTCAATATTTGCCATTGTCACTTGTCACTAACCCTAGCTCCTGATGGCTTTTAAAAAAAAAAGAATCTTCAAACCAGTACCTTGTAAATTATTTAGCCAGATTTACTTAAACTGCAGGCATGTCCCAAATCACCTGCTACTTCCCTGAACTATGTAGGTAATCTAAAAATGTGAAACATTTGTTACACACAGTAAATTAATGGTTAATCCATTGGGTAGCCCCAGATAGAAACATTTTCCAGCTTGCTCAGGTCTCAATGATTCCCTTCAAGGCCTCTACCATATCCAAATGTCAGTGGGTTATAACCTGAAATTCTCAGTCACACCTTTCCATCCTGGGCTGGTGGAATCTATACTAAAAGCTTTTGTTCTTTAGATCTTTCTCTAGCAATAAACAACTAAAGATACTTAGAAGGCTGATGCTGAAATAATAGCCCAGCTATAAATCTGGTCAATATTCAGTTCCACATGTTTGGATGAAGCCACCCAATCTCTCCTTGTATTTCCCCCTTGCTGAGCATGTACATCCCAGCGTATACGATTACCTATGAGAAATGTATTCTAGAACATCTAAGGAAACCAGAGAGGAAAGTAATTTGAAGCCAGGGACCTAATTAGGAATACATTGAAATTCCAGGCTCTCAGCTGTACTACAAACTCAAAAGCTTGACTGCATCTGCTTAAGATTGGGATGTATCTCCAGGGAAAACTATGTCTAAATGCTTCCTATCCACAGGGAATGGAGTGGGTCAAAGACTGGAGTGACGTGAGAACTAGATTTGGAGACTGTCCTCTTGAATATTGCTTGACTTTGTGAATTTTTTTTTATAATGATGGCAAAGAGCAACATGCAAGGGAAGATACAAGCTTATTTCACTGTTCAGACAATTCACGGAACACCTGAATTCCAGAAGAAGTACCTGCCCACTCTCTAGAAGACTTTATATGTAGAAATAACACTGACTGAACTGGGCAAGTTGCTGTAAATTTACTGAATCATGTTCCACATTTGGTCACAATCCCTTTGTGTCTGCAGTTCAAGTTGGTTTCTGTGACATTTACAAAGCTGTGAGGTCTTAGTATGTTAGACAGCGATTTTCTTAAGTCTCTGTAGCATCTTCCACTGATGATCAATTTTAATGGCCATCTACAATGCAGAATTTCTTCCAAAGATGTCACATCCCAGTAACAGATGAAGTGACAGCCGGAGATGGACCACAGAATAAAACTGAGCTTTTGAAATTAATAAAGTTAGGGGATAAAAACAAAGAAAGGAAAAAATTTAGAAAGTCTGGTTGTATTCACCACTTGAATCAGAACTTCCCTGAATTCATGTGTGTTGATTGATACTCCCTCCAGAGACCTTTCCTGTTAATACTTCTTATTTGATAAGAGAGATATGCAATTCACTCTCTTTTGTAATCCTGAAGAATTTGAATGATACAGTTGGAAAAAGCAGAAATAACTTTTCAGCTGCCTCACAATGTCTACACATTGCCAGAAAGCAGACCTGGGTGAAGTGATAAAGATGTATTGTTATTTTTTACATTTGCAGGTTTAGATTGTGAGGGGGGTTTTTTTTTGGTGGTTTTTTTTTTTTTTTGTAAAAAGACTACGTTTCTGAATAAGGAAAAAACTTTCCCCTGTTGAACTAATTTCCATTTAAATAGATTGCCTGACAAAGGAAATATTTTCCCTTCAGGAAGTCTACACTTTCTGACTTTCCAGTGCAGGAGTTCTCTCACAGCACATGTAAATGCTTCTATTATGTCTTTTCCTCAAGTACTGTAGGTTGGCATATGCATAAGGCCAAATGACTCGGTGCATGTCCAGTGGCTGCATTTGCCATTATGTAGCTTCTTATTTTAAGAGACCTTGTACAGAATTCTTCCTTGTTCACAAGATACATTCTTCAAATATTTTTTGTCATTCATAACATGTCCCTGTTCAAGAACAGCTCTCAGAGGTCAGAGAAGCAGTCTATCTAGTACATTTAAGATGCTTTACAGGCAGTGTAGTCCATTTCCATAAAGTTCATTGTATTATATATCTGAAAAAAAGAATCAGCCCTTTGTTAAAAGATCTTCGGCCTCATAGAGTAAAAATACATTAAAATAAGAGATTTAGAAGGAGAAAGTAAAAGATGGAAGACAGTGATAGGACAAAGAAGATGTGATAAATCTTCTAGCAAGTAATGAAGACATTTTATTTGATCAATTCTTGTAAGAGTCAATTTAGGAACTCCATGGCATTTTGTCAGTTCTAAATACTTAAAGTGAATATTGACTTTGGGTTACGTTTTGCATAGTCAAACACTAAACTCAAAAAAAACCCATAGAAGTAAAGGTGTTTTTCCCTCTTTTTATACTGGGAATCTTCCTCCAGAAGTGTCCAGTAAGAACATGAGAAGACAAAGTCACTGACGTTCCAGATGGATCAGCATTGCTTTGAGACTTTGGCAGCGCTTGCAAAATTGTGCATATAGTCTCTGTTGTACAAACTTGGTGGGACTACAGATTGCAGAACATCAACAGTTTCAGACAACTGCAAGCACCTAAAAGATTCTCACCCGTGTCAGATTAAATTTTCTCAGAATTTTCTTATTTTTAAGGAGACATCATTCAGAGTAACCTACAAAATTCAGTTATCGTTTAGCAACCAAAATTCCACTAAAACTTTCCCTTATCACCAAACAATACAAACACATGCTCAGTATTATCCAGACCTCAGACAACTTGATTTTTTTGTTGTTATTAGTAACAGAGAATAACAATATAAATACACATCAGCCTGGAACTCTTCAATCACAGGACTCTCAGATTTTTTTGTTAGACCAAAGGGGACCTACTAGATCTGCTTAACTAGCAGAAAGCCTATAGGTAAGCTTTCATTTGTGCTGATTCTACACTCATGAACATTTATTGCCCATCTCATCAGTAACAGACAAGACCTAGAGTAAATAATTTCTTGGTGCTGCAAAGCATTCCAGGATTTCAGACATGGGCTACACTACAGTGAGTCAGTATCCTACGTAAAATTTCCTTCATTTGAGGGGCTGAGGGCAAAAGAGTGCTCAAAGATGATGATCTAAATTTCACAATTTGAATCTGCTTTTCACAATAAGAGAAGCTTCATCTACCTCCTGTTGAAGCAAGGGACTGGTTGGTCACAGTTCATAAATTGCTGAAAACAATTTCTATTTTGTGAAGTTTTATAATGTCCTGTTTAGCTTTATAAAGCACTCTTCAGTTTAGTGCCTTCTACAAATCAAATGCTTCCCACTTGCAAACTTTAATTGCCACAATAGTGACAACAGCTCTCTTTTAAGTAGACAGAAAGTAAACTAAATCTGGTTTTAACACTCTGGTTTAACAGTTTCCATAAGTGAAATGTCACCAGGCTAAAAAATGCCAATTTCAGTAATTGCCTATGTGATGTGTTTTCCTCAGTGTGATAATGCATTTAGTGTTAATGAAGGGAAAACCTAATAAGGCACATTTCTGAGTCAGTACATCCTTCTGAGTTTCAAAATAACAAATTAATAAAGTATTTTAAAGAAACAAGAACAATTAAGGGTCAGTTAAGAACAATTACAAGTATGTACAACTATCCAGACTGTGAAGCCTGTCAAAAGTTCTGGAGATTTATAGGAAATAGATGTTCCTAGATGTGTTGCTGCTTAAGGCAGTAGGCCTGATGCTGAAATCATAATTGATATTCTAGCTTAAACTGTAAAGCCAGTTTCAAAAATAAGGATTATTTTTCTCCTGGTGTTTGTTTTGGGTGTCAAATAACAACAGAAATACAGGTACATTCAACTAAGCTAAGGCTGAAAAAGAATTAATCTTATTATTTCATTTTGGCAGTGACATGGAGTCCTTCGTTACACTACTGGTAATGTAGAAGAGCTCCAATTAGACACTCTGTATTCCCAATTCATTGCTCTGGTACACTGGCCACAACCACACTGTAAGAGTGCACTAGTTAAAAATTAGGAACTTCACTCTTCACTATCCAAATTTTCCAGGTTTTTCCCATGAGACAGTTCTGTGAGATGCAGTACAGTAGCAGCAAGTGACTGCAGCTATATTGGGAGGTAGAGGCACGGAGAGATAGATAGATAGATAGATAGATAGATAGATACACAGACACACATGTAAAGTACACCTGGGAAATAGCAGAGCAACATTTCCAGAATATTTTTTTAAACTGTTGTTTTGAAGTAATTCCCATTCACTGTTCAAAACATGTCAGGATCTACAAGGGAACCTATGAAAGCCAGAAAGAGGAACTGATTCTACAGGTTGTTGATCTGGAGTTATTCTGTGCCTTGACAAGGTTGAATTTCACCCTAAAGGGAAGGCATTATGTCCCCTTCAGGTCATTTCTGTTAAGGTGAGGGAGTCAGACTATGGAAAAGAAGCACTCGCCCAGATGAGTTTGCAAACTAAAGGAAGGAACAAGGACATAGTAGCAGCTGCACTGAGTCAGATAAAGGACCAAGTGCTCAGTATCTCAAAGAAAGAACATGAGGAGACACTGTGATGAGTAGTTTAAGAAACACAACAAATACAGAATGATGCTTCCCGGGGAATATTTTCCCAGCTTCCTAACAGTCAGAGACTTAGAGGCTTCTTTTAAGTTGTTTACCAGCTGCTAAAGGACATCTTATCCTTGAACTTTGTAACTCTTTCTGAATTCATTTATATTTTTGGCTTCCAGAAAATGCTGCAGATTCTTCAACTTAACTTAGATGTTGCCTGGACAAGTATTTTACTTATTTGTTTGGAGTCTACTGTTCAAAATTTCATTGGGTGCCACAGCTTTTGTGGGGTTTTTTTCTGGGCAAATACTGAACAATTCTGCCCTGTTCCTCCTTGTATATCTGTGATTCTGTAATCTTGTTTTAGTCAATCTTTATCACCTCTTTCCCAAGTTATCCTCTTCTCCAATTTCTAGTCGGCTTTGTCTCTTCTCATATGAGGCAATTTAAAGTCTCTGATCACTCTTATCACCTTTTATTGCTTTACCCTATCTTTTTCGAAGTAGGGGAAGAGAACTGCCAGACTCAAATCTGAGTATTCTGTGGATCTACAGAGATGTAAAGATGTTCTATTTTGTTCACAAATCCTGTCTTAATAATTCCCACCATTCTTGTTTTTTGACCACTGCTGAACAAAATTGAGCTGATATTTTCAGACCCTTCCAAGTAATTTCACAGCCTCATTTCTGATTAGTAATATCAAACGTCCATTTGGTTATATAGGCAGTCATTTTTCATTTTTTAATGTAATTTTTCATTTATCATGCAAAGTAATACCAACACTGAATTACATCTGTTGTTTAACTTTCCTGTCACGTAGTATCACAGTATCCTCCTGCGACATTTTGCAATCAGATTTAGGTTTTATTATCCTCAGCAATCTTATATCATTACCTCAGTATTCCTTCCCTTTCCAGACCACTTACAAATATGCTGAAAGGCAAGGTCACAACACAAGGCCCCGAGAGACGGAAAAGATAAACTCCCTCCACAGCACCAAATGATCCCATATCCCTGTTTCTGTTTTTGTTTTCTACCTTTTTCTCCTATCTTTTAAGCATGTTATGACATATCCCATGATGAGCTCATTTCTTTAATAACCGTTAAGCATTTGGTTCAAGATTTTGTGAAAAAGTTTATGGATATCTTGATATTGCTATCCAGATCAGAGAGATGGTTACTGAGTCCTTCAAATAACAAAGCAGTCTGTGAGGTTATTGTTTACTTCTACAGAAGAGGATCGCTTGTGGATATTAACCTAGTATACATATGCTATCTATACAAATCCTCAGTATATTTGCCAATGATTCATCAGGGCAGAAGTCAGACTAAACCATCCATTTCCAATTTTCAGAGTTACCACTACAGACTTCTGAAAATTACTAAAGGAGGCTGATTAGATCATGTAACAGAGACAACCACTCAGAAATTCCCTAAGTTGTTTCAAAACCCTTGGCCAAATACCATACTATGCACGAATGAGCGATCTATTAATTTATTCAATCTAAAAACTCTTCTATTGATCCTGCAGTTTGAGACAGTAGGTCCATAAAGCTGGAGGGGATAGTTACAAAATTACTATCTCAATAGCTAACAGCAACACAAATAACCCATTTGGATTTTCTACTGTATCCTTACTGCTTTTGTTCTTTCTTAGCTTTCTCTTTTTATACCTTAATCGTTTATCTGCTGCACGGTCTCTTTGGCAAATATCCATCAGTGGCCAGTGACTTGTTTCCGCAGGAAAGTCTTTAATTCCCTCAGGTCCCATGAAATCCCTAAAATAAATCATAATGCAATTTCAGTTTACATTCAAATGAGAGCACGGAGTATCTCTCGCTCTTTGAGCTGTCATTCAAACTTCTGCGAGGTGGATGTAAAATATGACCGTTCTTACTAATTATTAAAAAGGGAAGAAGATGGTGGCGAATCATCTCTACCAGATTTATACCATGCCTATGAAATTTTTACAGTTACGTGCCACTTTGCACTGAAATGCTACTTGCGATGCCTGAGATCTCAAACCATTTCTTGAAAACGGAGAGCTCCTTACTACACTTATTGAACCCTAAAAACAAGGGTTTATCTCTTCTTTGACAACTGAGTGCAAAGTTAATGGAAATATTTGTCCCATTTATGTTTACAATGTCTGTGGTAATGGGAAGACCTGTTGGAATATAGATCACTCTTCTGGTGATGGAAAATTTTATAGCCCACTTGTTACATTTATGAACATGGAACAGAATAAAACCTTCAAATGCAAGAGTCAAATAATAATTTATGGATTTTTTTTCCTTTTGTATTGGGCACAGTTTATAACACCTTTTAAAAACCTGACTTTATCATATCCATAAAAACTTGGTGAGAAGGATACAGTTGAAGTGGAACTGTAAAGTCTTCCAGATGTTAAAATACAGGGCATTTACCTGAATATGGAGAAGGGACAGGAACATTTTCTATTTCCTAGTCTTCTAATATTTAATCAGAGTTAAACCAAGGTTATCCTGAATCATGAATAAAGAGCAAAAGAGAGGGAGAGAGTGACTCTTCAAGATTTCAGTTTGTGATCAGAATATTATTAGGGCTGAATATGACAGCTCTTCAGAATGATACTGTACTGCAGTTCAAAAAACATAGATGAGGTCTTGAGAAATCAAAGTGATCAAATAGAAAAAGCAAGACATATTCTTGAACAAGAAGTTTTCTGATCTCCAGTTGAAGTCGGTTATCATTTTGCAGTAAATTAATTTGTATTGATAAAGCTGAGGGAGACATCAAACAGAAAGCTTTAAAAGCATATGTTCGACGCCTCAAGACACAGTTAGTGTGTTTGGCAAAGAAGAGACAATGATACTTTTCAAGAAGGTCTCTTTTATCTATCTTTATCTGGTTAAAATTTGAGTTTTTCCTTCTTTTTCCTCTTCTCCCTTTCCACTTTATTAAAGTCACGTTCAACATTAATTATACAATTCTCAACCTATCACCCAAAAGTACACTCAGCATATGCAAAACTGGTAACTAACAATGCAAACAAGCAAGATGAGATGCCAGCATCAAAGCCCTGATTGCATTAACAGACATTAATGGTCCTAATCAACCTCACTTGGGGCCTCTGCCCACACCATCCTCCCGTGAGCACAGTATGAGCAAGCAGACTGATGAACTTCATGCTGAATGTCGGACAGGCCTGAGATAGCTACATCTGAGTAGCTGGTGGCCTACTTGTTACACACTAAAAGGAAGAATAAATATGTAAGTGCCACGTTGCGCTCAGATTCTCTTTATACTTTAATGCTGCAGGGGGTTACATTATCTCTTCTTTCAGCCACTTCCTCTCTATGCTCTAAGAAGCCAACTTTTCCCCAGGGAATGCTCCTCAAGCAGAGAGCCCACTCTTTTATGCAGTTCCTTAATCAGCACACATAGTATCTTCAACTCTGCCATATTTTCTTTCATTTAGCTATGTTAGATATACATACTGTAAAATATGCAGTGTAACTTCCTATTCATGTACGGAGGTTCTGGCTGGTAGGATTCACTTTGGAAACCATTGGCTAATAAGTTCTACTGTTTGTTGCTGTAATAACTCTGCTAGGAGACCACTGTTGTTATTTTCTGATAGATAATATTTATATAACAGAACATGTCAAACTCAAAAGTGACTGTGATGTTAGGTCAGCCATTGCATATGCGCTTTCTAAATTAAAAGCATAGCAAATGGAAAATAAAGCGCTGTAGGTGATGTCATTCCACCAGTTTTATTTCTCTGTGACAAGCACTCATTCCACAAATCACAGCAATCTTTTAAAAGTTACTCATCTTACACAGAAAGAGTTGTCTAAGACTTTGACCATTCAACACCTTGTAAAATTGTCACATCCCTTACCTCTCATTAAATGCCAGCGAGCATTTCCAACTGGGAACGCTGCATAATGCCAGGTGAAAAGTGAAACTCCATTTGCATTATTGCACGTGCTTGTGGGAAGGACACAAACAACTGCGTCCTTCAGCATGTGTTGTACGCATCACAGTTTTCTGTCCTGTACAGAAAAGCCCAAAATAGCACTGAACACTAGAAGAGATTTTTGTGAATTGCCATGAAAACCACAACAATTTACTTGATTTTGGGGTTTTTTTTTCTTCCTCTGTGTAGCCATTTTCTGACGACTCCTAGAATGTAAAGGCCAGCGTGCAGACGCTGATTTAAGTTCTGCAGCTTATTTTAACCTGGTTAACAGGTTATAACTCATATAACTTATACTAGGCTGTAGTGGTAAGCAGAAACCTATTTTTTCACTTATATCTTGACTGAAGTCCCTCTGCCTCTCCCTGTAGCAGCCCGTGGGACTGGCCAGCAGATGTCACCCACCTTCTACCAGCGCTTCACCGCCTCTGCGCGCGTTTTGGGACAAACGGGCCGTTCTGCAGAAGCTGCGTGGAACACAGACCGTCTCGCCCCTGCACGACGTGCTCGTTACAAAAACACATCACCTTCTTTCGCTCTAACGGCTCGCCAGCGCCGAAGCCGCAGGACGCCCGCAGAGTGCGTTTGAAAGACAACCCGCAAGCAGAGCAACGCGCAGCGACTCCCGGTGCGGTCACCTGCGTGTGCCTAAAGGCTCGCTGAAAAGTTCGCCGATGTGCAACGCGTCCACGCAGCGCAGCCCAACCCGCAACCGCTACCAAAGGCGAGACCTGCGCCTTAACCGCGTGTACTCGTTGGGGGCCGTGAAGAGGCCGGTGTGCGAGCCTGGCAAAGGCAGAGGAGGGCTGCTGGAAGCCGCTCGGGAGTGCACGGTTAGCCAGCGCTCTGCCAGCCCTGTCTGTCTGTCTGTCTGTCTGTCCGTCCCCGCTTCCCCGCCCGGCACCGTGAGGCGGCAAACGGCGGCACCCGCAGCACCGCCGGCCCGGGGAGACCTGCTGACAGAGCAGGTGTGAGGGGAACCGGGCAAGGGACGGCGAGGTCGGGGCTGTGGCGGGAGACGCGGGCGGCTCCTCCGGGGCGTTTCCCCGCTGGCTGCGCGCCGTGCCCGCCGCCGCCCGCCTCTCGCCCCTGCGGCCGCCGCTCGCTCGCTCGCTCGCTCCGCGGCCGGGCAGGCACTTTGCACACGCTCCCTCGCTCTCCCCCGGGCCTGTCACAGGCGCTTCCGGCCGGGCAGGCTGCTGGCGAGCGCTCCCGCTCCCCCTCCCCCGCCCTCGCGGCTGCCGTGCCGTGCCGTGCCGTGCCGTGCCGTGCCGTGCCGTGCCGTCTGCAGGCAGGCGGGCGGGCACTGCCGTGCCGTGCCGTGCCGCCTGCAGGCGGGCGGCACTGCCGTGCCGCGCCGTGCCGTGCTGCCCCCGCCCCGCCTGCCCGCCACCACTCACCATATTACAGATGGAGGCGATGTTTCTGACAGTCATTAGTCTAAAGGTTGCAGCGATCCCACACCGCCATCTTTATAAGGTGAAAACAGCCCCGCTCATGG